>BLBF01000073.1:18037200-18065860 GCA_015471245.1 Laticauda colubrina
TCTTATCTTATCTTATCTTATCTTATCTTATCTTATCTTATCTTATCATCTTATCTTAGCCTATCTTAGTTTAGCTTATCTTAGCTTATCTTAGTTTAGCTTAGCCTAGCCTACCCTAGCCTAGCCTACCCTACCCTAGCCTAGCCTGTCTGTGTATGTGTGTGTGTGTAAGAGAGAAAGATTTATATGTCTTCCTATGGCTTTCCATTGGGAATCAACATTGAAGTTGTTGGGCAGATGTTATGTAAGTTGGCTTCCTGGATTTGAGTCTTCCTGCTGATAAATAAGGAAGGTTGGCATGCACCGGTAGGAATGAGTTGTTCATAATGATTCTGTACTCTTTCATTCTCACTTCTGCTTCTTGCCCTCATAAACCTGGCCTGGAATAGGACACTGCAGAAGTCAGTGTCTTTGACTTGCGCCAATTGTTTTGGTGAGTTGTATTCATGTGAGAGAAACTACTAGGATGTATTTTATCTTGTTTCACAAAGCAACTGTATTTCTTCTGTCCCTTGAATGGAGTCACCATTCCAGTTCTGGTTCTATTCTTGAAAAGACAAAGAAAGAGCTGAGTCAAAGTTCTATTTTTATGAGAGTCTGGGAGGTGCCACATTGCAGAGTATTTTTCCCTTTGATTAGGTCATTTGTTTCTCTTCATTTTGGAAAGTCGTGCTTGTTATAATATCTCAGCAGACAGACCATGGATAGACAAAGAGATAAAAAGACAAATGGACATATAGTAGCTGTTTGTTCCACTAAGTCTCTCCTTTAGCTTTTTGTTTTAAAGTTCTGGTACAAGTATGGCCCTGCCCATCTAATATATAACAGGTTGTTTTCAGTCAGTGCAAATTCTTGACTTAGAAAAAATGTCTTAAGGACTTCTCTTAATTTCATTGCCAAGCTATCCTGGCGAACTTATCATGGAACTCCCTGTTCTCTCTGTCTTTCTCTCTCTCTCTTAATGAACTTTACAAAACAAAACACAACACCACATACTATTTAGTAGGATAGGATGAGAGTAATGAAAGTATTTGCTGCAAAACTGACCTAATGGGTAAATATATATGTCAGTGTTATTGATATCACTTTCTTGGGGGACTTAAACTGCTATGGCATCTACCAGAACTGACAAATGGTTTGAGCTTCTTCAGTGACAGACCAAAATCTCGTCTCTGCGAGGCTTCGATCCATGCTCGCCACTGGAGTGCCCTGAGCCAGCTGGTTTCAGGGCTAAACCACCCCATAGATGTGGTGAAGAAGGGGGAGACTGCCAGCAGGATTGAGGAGAGCCGTATCTCTCCTCCCCATCTGGCCATTACTCCCTTTCCCAAAGACAGTTGCAGTGGTGGTCAGAAATGTCCACCACAAAGAAGAACTCGACCAGAAAAGAATGTGCAGGAGGAAGATAAGAAGAGAAAGGTTGACTGGGTCAAACAGCAAAAGCAACAAATAAGGTACCCTGGAATTGAAACTATTAAAAAACAACCAATAACATTGTTCCCTAAGAAGATTTTTAAGCTGCGAAGGAGAAGGAAAAGGGAAAAGATTGGTTTTCTCCTTTTCCTATACTGACAGCTAAGAGACTTAAGCAAGAAATTGGAAGAAAATCCACTTTGACATCAATAGGCATTTAATGCTGAAAATAAAAAGTCAAATGAATAATAAAGATTTCTGGATAATTAAAAGCTTTTGAAAACAGGAAAGGAGAGAGGAAGAATAAAAGGGTAGGATCTGGAATGGAGGAGACTGCCTGGAATTAAAAAGGAATTTATAGCAAAATCTCAACAAGACTTCCAAAAGATACATTCTAACTGAAATATCACAACAAAAACCCCAGGAAGAGAAAGTCGAAAAAGAAATAAGAAGATATAACTCAGGACTATCTGGATTACTTGATGATTTCTGAATTCTCCGTTATTGTTTTGGATGACTAAAATCAATCGGGTGGTTGTTTAAAACTGTTTAAAATGGCTCCACTTTTAGAAAAATTGAAATGGAACTTAAAAAGTACAAAGAAGATGCACAAGAAGGGAGAGGTTCTTTTGGCTTCATATTTCAGTTTTTAGAAATGGAGATTTGGAATTATGAGGAACAACAAGAAATGCCTGTAGAACAAGAAGATTATGACAAAGAAGAAGCCATCTTTAATGAATAAGTGATCTTACTTGGGGGAAAAAAAGGAAAGGGGGAAAAGATAATGGAAAGTTTAAGATTGGGAAAAACAACTCCAAAAGAAAAATAGAGTGAAAAATAAGTAGAAAATCAGAAAGCAACAGAAGAGGGAAATGCAGAAGAGAGAATTAGAACTAGAGAGACAAGGGGGTAAAATAGGGAGGGAGAAGATGTGAGGGAAGAAAGAAAGGAAAAGAAAATATAATGGACAGAAACAAAAAACAGGCCCTATTTAGAGATAATGGGTGAAAACCTAATGGAAAAAGGGGTGCTGCAAAGGTACATAAGATAGTATGGTTATATTAGAAACAGAAATAATTTTAGAAAATATGAAGCAATGTATGATTAAAATGTTTGATAAAATAGCTATTGTAATTCAGTGGAATGCTTGTCAATAAATAAATGTAACAAAAGGTATATTTAATGATTTATAAAACATATGTGAAGAGAAATAAGGGGAAAATTAATTATGGAGATTATATGTGTTTTTAAGGAAGTATGATATTTAATTGAAAAGAAGTTAAAGATGTTAAGATTTTAATGATTATTAATGATAGACCTGAACTGGAATGGAATGAGGGTTTATAATTACATATATTTACAATCTTTCTTTTCTTTTCTTTTTAAAGAATATAGTCTGTATTATAAGAATGTACCAAGCAGAATTCGATTGGAAGTTATGTATTATGTGTTATATTGAAAGTCATAAACTTAAGGTATATATTGAAGTTTAAATAAGAGTTGAATGGATGTAATTAAAAGACATAAATGTGTCATATTCCAGTTAGTAACTACAGGAGAATATTTGTTTCATGAGAAAAGATCATATGAAATTGAAACAGAACAGACAAAAGTATAAATATAATGATTTGAATTGAGATGAGATAATCAAAATAAAATTGAGAAAATTAAAAGAGGGGAAAAACTATATAGAAAATGTAAAATAGTATAAGATATGGAATAGAATACAAAAAGAAGCATGAAATTGAGTTTTGTGTCTGTATAAAGAAATTCAACCCGGGACCATGCTATTTTCAAAAAAGATGTTTTACTTGTATTTTGTGTGTGAAAACCCAAATAAAACTTTATTTAAAAAAAAGAAAATAAAAATGAGCAGGTGTGATGGCTCAGCAGTTAAAGACACTGAGCTTGTCAGCTGGCCAGGTTTGAGACCAAGTGTCATGCAATAGGGTAAGCTCCCATTCCTTGCTACAGTTCCAGCCCATCTAGCATTTGGAAAGCATGCAAATGCAAGTAGATTAATAGGTACCACTTCAGTAGGAAGAAAACAACATTCCATGCACCTTTAGTATATAGCCGTTCTGGTCACATGACTACAGAAGTGTCTTCAGACAACACTGGCTCTCTCAGCCAAGAAATGGAAGTAAGCACCGTGTCCTAGTTTGGACAGGAAAAACTTTATACCTTTAATTTATCAAGAAAAATGGACAGAACAACTGAAAATTTATTGCAGCTGCTGCTCCATTTTTCCCCCTTCTCTCTTGTATGTATTTTGTTCTGAAAGTAGAATCTTGGCATTCAGACATCTTTTTATTTTCCTTTATATCCATATTAGTCTTATAAATAAACCACCATTAGTTTAAAATCAAAGTCTGTTCTTTCTAGAAACAGTAGTGGTAAGGAGGGGATATAAAAGTGCATTTAATGAATTAATTTCAGGTCCATCTCCTAACAATTAATACCATGAAGATTGATTAATATTATGAAGGAGAATCTATTTTAAGAATACATGCCTCATGAACTTTTAGTCTTTGTCAACAGAGCATTACATTTCATCATGGAAGAATACAAACTCTGATCACTTCTCCAGGAAAATGCCTGTTCAGAATCAATATTCAACAACTAATTGCCAAAAGAACCTTGATAGACTGGCAAGTGTTCAGAAGTTTCAAACAAAATATGATTAGGATATCTAGATTACCTTATGAAGAATTATTAAAATGCTTAATTTTATATAAAGTAATTGAAATATTAAAAAGGGTGAATAAAATAATTTATAGTCATCTAATAATTATCTACAAATGCTTACATATTATGGATACAAAGGAGGCAGTTTAACATAAAATGCAGAAAACAACTGAATGTTACTTTCATTTTAATGCATTTGTATTTTGGAGGCAAATAAGACTCTTTTTTGTGCTTGTTTGGTTTTAGTGAATTCTACTTTGCATTTTACATTGAAAAAGAGGCAATTACTTTAATAAATACTTTAATAAACTGGATCAAAATATAGATTATACTGTGCCATTTAAAATATAGAATATACAGTGTCATTTCAGGAAGTGTTAACTTGTACCTAGTGTCTTCCAGGCCAGTGGTATGATCTATGAAAAGTTTTGAAACTTGAGTTTTCTGATTTTAAGATTCCCCTGAGCCAAGTGAAGATTTTTTTCCTACATTAAGCCACTCCCAGTCAAAGAATACATGACATTTTAGAAGGAGAAAAAAGTCTAAGCTGCAATATTCTATTGTCTAAAAATATATGGTTATGTGAGACATTTAAACACGTTATATTAAAACAAACAGTAGTAGTAGTGTAGGAGATTATTTGTAGAAATATTATTTGTGCTAAAGCATTACTTACATCATTATTACATACTATCTATAATCACATGCTATCTTGCTGTTGACCTATCTTAAAGAAATTTCGATAGACAGTTGTGATGTATTGATCTTGATAAAGAAGATTTGTGATGAACTGGCTGCCAAATTGAGCTCTGAGTTTTGATGGTGGCCAAACTGATTGTTTTCACTTCACAATTAATCATGTTTTAACATTTCTTTTATTTACAAAGTCTGTTTTTGAGCACTCAGTAGTTACCAATATACGCTGATATGTTCCAGTCATTGACACCTGATGCATGCGATAGTCATTAGTTTGCAATAGTCAGAATGCAGTATTGAACATTATTTGACAATTGATATGCAATTACATTTACATATTTTAGCTGCAATGGTACATCATTTTTCAGTACTGATAAATGAAATGTACTATGAGTCAGTGTCCAAAACAGCAAACATTTTATAACAAGATTGTACTTGATAGCTTTGACATACTGACATGCTGTAGATTTAAGTATTTGAAGAGCATTCTTCAACAGTGATTAGATAACTTGCAAATTATTGTAATTTATACCCTATTTTTTGGAACCACATTCCATTCCTTTAGCTAATTTGGTAGCAGAAATATTTTTAAGTTTGTAATTTCAATAACAAAACCTAGCTTTTCAAAATCTGTGCAATTCTACTCCTAAACTCAGTGACTCTATGGTCCATTCAGTATCATCTAAAACAATTCTCTACATGAGATATGATTATCTTTTTAAACTTAAAACATGTAAGCATTTAAACAAAAAAGAACATGACCCAGGAAACTTCTTTATCTTCTGGTTATTTTTCCCATCCAACCCAAATTATTTGTCCATTATTAAGCAACAGCTATCAAAGCTTCAAGACAAAAGCATTTGTATTATCTGGCATTTGAACCTTTAAACTTGAGGAAATAATCAATTCATAGTGATTTGTAGCCTACTATATTGATATTTCTATCTTTTCTCCTTGTACCATTTCCCTCTACTGAATAAAGATTCGTAGAATGCTTTTTACAGGCTTCTTAGCAAAATCCCAAACCACAGGGACTAAAAGTTTGAACGCCCTTAAAAATGAGGACCAAATGAAGTGTTCAGCCTGAAATGCAGTGTCAAGCTTTGAAGGAAATGGATCCATAACATATAAAATGAAAAAATGCAGCTACCAGCACCAGATAGTTTAATATTAGGAACTGCGAATTGAGTTTCAAAAACTGGCTGGAAGGAGAAAGTCGGCTGATAACATGAAATTAGATCCATTATCAGGGCTTGTGGTGTGACCTCAGCAAAGAAAGAAAGGAACACCATCTTGCATAATTTCAAATCAATATGTCATGAGAGCCAGCTACTATGCTTTCTGGAAAGGGTGACAATGCAATCAGATTTTTATTTATTGCATGAAATGTAGACTCTTCGAAGGAGCAACTGTTGCTTAAAAAGAAATAGGACCCCAGGAGCAGAACAATACCATAGCATTCCTTTCCAAATGGAAATTATATTTTTTTTCCCTTTTTTGCCACTTTTTCTTGTTTGCAACTTCATTTTCAAAATTCAATATCATTCTGCACATGAGGTCTTTATACATAGATTAGAATTACTTCGATTACCTTAAAACTGTACCTCTAGCTACCTGGTAACACAGCACTCTGCATTATAGTATTCTGTTTTTCACTCATGTCCAACTTGTTGCATTTCTTATACCTTGTATGGAAATTCTGTAGTGAGACAACAGGTTTAGTTTATTATCCTTCATTAGAGTTTAGACTCATCTATGCTGCATTTAATTTTATTTTTTTCCAGAAACAGTAGCTGAATGGACTATTTCAGTTATTAGAAAGTTCATGATTGGCTTTTTATCCAATTCATAGGCAATCTTCATGGATTCTCTTCAAATTTCCATATCCCATTGTTACAGCAACCTGATCGAGTTAGTAAATCATAGCATAAAAAAGAGAAAGAAATTTTAAAGAGAAGAGATCACGCCTAAATGCTGGACAAGAATTTAGATTGCCTGCCTTAAAAAAAGTACATTTGACAAATGTTGCTGACATTAGAAAGAATCATGAACAAGTATAAAGAAAGAAGAGATGTAGAATAGTTTATTACTGAGAATGCAGATATCACTTTTGCTTGATGTTGTGTATGGAACTTGGCAGGTTCCAAGTTCCCTATTCTGATTGGCCGAAAAGGCCATTCTCAGACTGGCCATTAGAGAACCAATCCGACTGGCCCGCCTGATGGCGGGAACACTTAAAGTGGTGTCATTGGCCACAAGCTGCGAGCAAGCCACTATAAAAAGGGCTGCCGCGGCTTGGGCTCTTGTTCCATTACCATTGCTTTACTAAGTTAAATAAAGAGTTGTAGTTGGAACCCGGTCTTGTGCAACTTATTTCCGAATGGAACACTGGCAATGAGGATGGGATCATCATAGAAGAGCGAGACCAAAGCACGTGGCGATCTGAACCAAGCAAGAGAGATGGCTGGTAACAGCGCACCGCCTGCACCATTCAATCCTGATGAGGAGGATTGGGAGTCGTATATCGATTGCTTTCTTATGTTTTTAGAAAGCTATGAACTGCAGGAAATATCTGACCAAAGGAAGAGGGCTGTCTTCCTTACACACTGTGGACCAGCTGTCTTTAAAATGGTGAAGGCGCTAGCCAAGCCAAGAAATGTCAAACAGATGACTTGGCCCGAGCTGAACAGAATGCTCCAAGCACATTACGCACCTGTGGTCTCCAACTTGATAAAAAGACACGAGTTCTACAAGAGAGACCAAAAAGAAGATGAAATCGTCAGAGATGTTGTAGCAGCCCTGAGACACATCGGAGGAGCCTGTGAGTTCCAGAACATGGACGAGGCCATGAGGGACAGCGTAGTCCTCAGTTTGAAGGATGCCACACTTCAGAGTAAGCTGCTGAATAGACCAAACATAACCATGGTCGAGGCTATAACAGAAGCCACTGCTGCCGAAGCAGCAAAGAAATCCGCAGCCACCATGCGCCAAATGAATTTGATTCCAGATCCACCAAACCAAGCCAGAGTGAAGAAGACAGAGGGAAGCAAAAAACAGCCCACAACAACCACCCATTACAAAGATCTCGAGTCCCAAAGCAACACTGAGGACAAAAATGAAGATGTCCATAGACTTCAATCAGTTAAGAAATGGCAGGAAAAGAGAAGAAACAGGCGGGAATTTCAGTGTGCTGGATGGGGAAGCAACCACCCGCGATCTGAATGTAGGTTCCTAGATGCAATCTGTAGGGCTTGTAACAAACGGGGGCACATCGAAAGGGTCTGCCGTAACAAAAAGAGCTATAGTCCTAAAAGACACGACAGCACCCCACCCCCCCAGACATGAAGAGAGACAAGCCAGAAGCAGATGGAACCAAAGCAAAAGAACCAGCGATAGAGAGGAAACGCACCAGATGGTGACCATCAGGAATGCCAGGGCAGCAAACGGAAAAAAGTTCCGGATGGAGGTGAACATTGAAGGGAAGCCGTGTGAGATAGAAGTCGAGTCCAGGTCCTTTTTATCTATGGTATCCTGGAACACCATCCGGAGCCTGATACCGAACATCAAACAGAAAGAACTACAAAAACAAAGACTGATTTTAAAGGACTATCAGGGAAATCAAATCCCGGTAGTAGGCCTTCGACATTTCCTCAACAAATTTAAGAATCATGCCGAAATCTTGCCTCTAACCATCATCGACTGTGATTGCCCTAGCCTGCTAGGGATCGAATGTTTTGCGCTCCTGGGAATTGGGATGACCGGGATAAACCGCATTGTAGCAGCCAACTGGGAAGAGAACCTGTTACAAAAATTTCAAGATGTTTTCAACGGGAAACTAAGCAAGTACAAGGGGACCCCAATTTCATTTAGCCTAGACCTGAAAATAGCCCCCATCCGGCTCAAAGTCAGATGTGTCCCTTTTGCCTTAAAACCAAAAATTGATGAACAATTAAACAAATTAATAGCACAAGGGGTGTGAGAGCCAATTGACCATGCCAGGTGGGAAACACCCATCGTGACTCCTGTAAAATCAGATGGGTCAGTGCGCATCTGCGGAGACTATAAGGCAACCCTAAACCATGTGCTCCAACAAAGTGCATACCCAGTACCGGTAGTGCAACACATATTGCACTCCTGAGGGGGAGGAATTTTTTTTGCGAAGCTTGATCTCGCACAAGCGTATCCGTTGACCTCACTACCACAGAGGCACAGACTATTGTGAAACATAGAGGGGCATTTAAGTGTAACCATCTTCAGTTCGGTGTTAGCGTTGCCCCAGGCGTGTTCCAAAGCCTCATGGAGCACCTGTTAAATGGAATCAAGGGAGTCATCCCTTATTTTGATGACGTTCTGGTGTCAGCAAAAAACACTAACCAACTGGAGAGCAGATTAAGAGAAGTCTTAAGAAGATTTAGAGATGCAGGCCTTAAGGTAAAGCAAGAGAAATGTAATTTAGCCACCAACCAGGTCGGGTTTCTGGGCTACCTAATAGATGAACAAGGGATACACCCCACCAAAAAAAAAAATAAAGACAATCAAAGACGCACCTAGACCTAGGAACAAAACTGACCTTCAAGCATTCCTAGGTCTCATAAATTTCTACAATGTGTTCCTGCCCCATAAGGCAACTGTAGCAGAACCTTTACATCGGTTGTTAGACAAAAAAACTATCTGGAAATGGGGCCACTGGAACAAGAAGCATTTCAAGATATCAAAGACCTGTTAACATCTAACACTGTTTTAATCCAGTATAGCAATACCCTGCCTTTGATGGTCACCTGTGATGCATCGCCTTTTGGAATCGGCGCCATCCTGAATCACAAGCTACCAGGCGGCAGAGAGGCACCAGTCGACTTCTATTCAAAAACGCTTTCCAAATCAGAACGCAATTACAGCCAACTCGACCGAGAAACCCTTGCAATCATTGCCGGAGTCAAAAGATTCCATGAATACCTTTACGGCAGAACTTTTTTGATCATCGCTGATCACAAACCCCTGTAGCGATCCTAGTGGGAAACAAACCAACCCCGAACATCCTGTCACCTAGAATGATGAGGTGGTCTGAATTCCTCACTGCCTACACCTACACGCTGATCCTCCACCCAGGAAAGACCATCACCCATGCCGACGCTCTGAGCCATTCCCCGCTGCCCATCACAGAAGATGACCCAGCTCCCACCGTCTCCACACTCCAACTCGAGGCCTGGCCGAACCTAGCACTAACCACTGCGGATGTCGTGAGAGCCACCACGAAAGACCCTCTGACAGCTCGCATCTTGCATTGGGTAGGTAAGGGCTGGCCAGAAGAGAACAAAACTGAGACTTTTAAGCCATTTTGCACCCAACAGACTGAACTGTCTATCGAGAAGGGCTGTATTTTATGGGGTGACAGGGTGGTGATACCAAACAAAGTCCAGGAAGATGTTTTGTGCATGTTACACAAGGGGCATCTGGGCATAGTTAAGATGAAAGCCCTGGCCAGGAGTTACATCTGGTGGCCAGGGCTGGACAAGAACACTGAACGTTGGGTGGCAACATGCCATGACTGTCAAAAATCGAAGCCTACCCCCCCACAGGCACCAGTTAGGGAATGGGAAACTCCCCGGGGTCCATGGTCTAGACTGCATATTGACTTTGCTGGGCCGACAAAAGGCCACACCTTTTTAATAGTTGTGGATGCCTACCCGAACTGGTTAGAAGTCATACTCATGGCTTCTACAACCACCAAGACAGTGATGAAACAACTAGACAAACTTTTTGCCATGCATAGACTGTCTAGTGTACTGGTGTTGGACAATGGGCCCCAATTTATCGTGTTGGCATTCGAGCAGTACTTAGCCGCCCAGGGCATCCGACATGCTTTAACTGCGCCAGTCCATCCAGCTGTAAATGTCAGGGCTGAACGCATGGTTCGGTACACTAAGGAGGGCCTGGATAGAATGGACAAAGGGGATGTGCAAGAAAAGCTAAACCGATTATTAACCCTACAGCATATTACCCCTAGCAGCACAACCTACAAAAGCCCAGCAGAACTCCTAATGGGTAGGAAATTGCGTTCCTACCTCGACAGACTGCATTCCACTTATACCTGGGATAAACCCCCTGACTCCTCCAGCAAATTCCATGCATTTGAAATAGGCAACCTGATCTATGCCAAAAACCTTACTGGGGACCCGTTATGGCTTCCAGCCACAATCACCCAGATCACAGGCTCCCAGTCTTACCATCTACTCCTAGATGATGGAAGAGAATGGAAGCGGCACATCGACCAGCTTCATTCTCAAACCCTCTAACAACACACCAGTGCCAAAAATAAATAACGACCCAAAAACAACCGAGGAGGGGGAGGAAATACAAAATAATAAAAAAGGGAGAGACGAACCTCCCATAACAAGACAACAAACACGACACGAAGACTCTCAAAGAAATCAAAAAGAGCACTCACGGTTAGATGAACCCCAAAAGAGAAGTCCGGGAGCAGAAGAATGAAGCTAGGCCTTCCTGGAAGGAGATAGCCAGGCCGGCTCAACCAACCCGGACAAACCAGGAGAGAGCAGCGGAGCCATCTCAACCAGCCCGGAAGACTTAGGTGGAAGTGGCAAAGTTGACTCACCCTTCCAGGAGGTTCCATGGAGAAGGCACAGAGAGACAGCAATCCCATCCGAACTGCTTGAAAACCACACTGAGACTGAGCCACGCAAGTCAACCAGAAGTCAGAAAAGCCCCACCTACCTGTGTGACTACATGACGCACGTTGGACTGAACCAAGGGGGGAGGGGTGTTGTGTATGAAACTTGGTAGGCTCCAAGTTCCCTATTCTGATTGGCCGAAAAGGCTATTCTCAGATTGGCCATTAGAGAACCAATCCGAGTGGCCCGCCTGATGGCAGAAACACTTAAAGTAGTGTCATTGGCCACAAGCCGCGAGCAAGCCACTATAAATAGGGCTGCCGCGGCTTGGGCTCTCGTTCCGTTACCATTGCTTTACTGAGTTAAATAAAGAGTTTTAGTTGGAACCCGGTCTCACGCAACTTATTTCCGAACAGAACACTTGAGATTCAGATATAATTTTATTAGTTACAAGAAATTATGCTGAACTATTATGAAGGATTCATTAGAATTCATATGTTGTTCTGCTGAGTTAAATTTATTGATTTCCTGACTTGACCATATCAGAAAATTTCAGTATTATGGGCTAGCACAAGACAAACTGATGTTTCTTTCTCTTTTTTAAAAAAACTATTTATTTTTAACCACTGACTTTGTTGAAAACAGAAGGGGAAAAAAGGCAAAGGGGGCGATAACAATTGACTGAGAACAATTTTAGACTATTAACTAGAGTTAAATTGGTTGAAAACATTTAGATGTTTTCAAGACATCTTGAAAAGAGAAACCCAGACTTTCTGATCAACAGAATCCAATCTAGTGTGCTTATTGTATCAACAAAGTTTTGCCTTGAACTAAAAAAAGAAAGTTCAAATCTCAATTCCACATGAATATGAAGGGAATGGAATGTCCCTCTGTTGAAAAGCAGTAAATTAGCTTGTATCGAACTTGTATTAGCTTGTATTAATTATGGCTTAGTATGTCTACTGAACTGAGATTCAGTAATTCTAGCCACACTTTATATTCTACATTTTAGCTTTGTATGTGTTATCTTGATTTTCTCTGAATTATTGGACAAAATTTCCCAAAGTCTATATTATTCTGGTGTAGAACTCTGGAAATTGCAATTTAATACCTTTATAAAATAGAACAATAGTGTTTCGTCAATCTTGGCTTTATTTTCTGTTTGTGATGTCAAATTTTATTCCCAAATGTACATTTTTTCACATCTTTTATCAGCATCAGTGGTTTCAGGACCTATTAACCAATTTGAATTTTGTATCCTGTGAATGATATCCAGCAAAGGTATTTACATGAGAGAGAATGTCAAAAACATATTGATTTTTTATATGTTTTCAAATTGGAATACTCAGTAACAGATAATCAATGGCTTTAAGTATTAATAAATATGAAACATATTTATTTAAAAAAAAACATTATTCATCCAGAAACATCATTTTGTGTCTTTTAGATCTTCTTAAGGGCTATATAAGAAGCATTGGACTTCAGATATCTTGTGCTAGCATAGCCATAAACTTGAGTGTTCTTTAATTTGTAAGCTTTATTTTTGTCTGACCATAGGTTCATTTTGGTTTCAAATTATAGGCATGTGTTCATACAGTTTTTGAGAAAACTGTGATAGTTAATGATGGAAATCTGATGCTCAATTATATCCCTAAAATGTGGAATTTGTCATTTTATGATGAGCTTTACTGACCCTGGAGCTCAGCAAAGAGGATAATTTCATGTAAATGGAAGAAACTTCTGGTATTAAAGATATGTGGGATATGAGCAATTTTTAAAAAAGTATTTACTTTTGAAAAAGAAGATGAAGCAATGTTTCTATAAGAGCTACATTTAATCAAAACTTTAAGGATTTAATTAATCCCATATTGATAACAAATGGATAATACATTGATTTGTATTCATTGTTTTTAAACTTTCTTACTGTTTAGCTAATTTTAATCATTATAATGTATATAGGAATTTTTTTTTCATTAAATTAATCTACCCTATTTCATTTTTGCTGCTATCATAGTTATTCGTTTTTCAGTATTTTAATTAAAAAGAAAAAAAGGAGTTATAAATCTAGTTATTTTAAGCAAGGCCTACTCGCTTCAGAGCTGATATATGAAATGAAGAATCATTCATCGTCTTCCTCCCTCCCTCCCCTTCCTTTCCCTTCCCCTTCTTCTCCCTTCCTGCCTCTCTCCCCTTCCCTTTCCCCTTCCCTTTCCCCTTCCCCCTCCTCTTCCCCCTGCCTCCCTCCTCTTTTCTGCCTCCCTCCCTCCCTTCCTTTCCATTTCCTTCCCTTTCCTTCCCCTCCTCTTTTCCTGCCTCTCTCTCCTTCCCTTTCCCCTTCCCTTCTTCCCTCTCTTCCCTCTCCCCTCCCCCTCTCCCTCCCTCTGCCTCCCTCCTTCTTCCTTCCTTCCTTCCTTCCTTCCTTCCTTCCTTCCTTCCTTCCTTCCTTCCTTCCTTCCTTCTATACCACTCTTTATTATTTTTTTACAAATAATGCAGCAAACATATCCAACATACCTTCCTCCTCCTATTTTTCCCAACAGCAACAACCTGTGAAAAAAATATCAGACAAGGTTCTTATACTTTGTGTTAATATTTCTAAAGAGGAAAAAATATTTTGTACCAAATAAAACTGGCTTACTACATATTATTTTATTGTGTCCAGATGAAATCCTGCTACTTTATACCATTGTGTGGTATAAGAGAATCCATATGTTTGCACCGCCAGAATGTTTACTGAACACATTTTGCCATTAGTTTTTCTGGGTAACCGGAAAGCTTTGAAACCCTTTCAGTAAACCAGAAATTCCTTGGAAAGCTCCGTCATCAAATGTTGCTGGTCTCTTTCTGCACAAGTAGTCCAGTGTTGTTATTCTATCCTCACTGACCTCAATATCACATCCAAAAGATTCAGTGAAAAACTCACAATCATTTCAATCAAATGCAGGATAAAACAAACTCTGCATTTAAAATAAGCTAAGCAATAAGAACAGATTCTTGATCACTAAATGTATCAAGCTGCATTTGAATGCTGAAATACCTGCATTTTTCTGCACAATTATATTTAATATGCATGAAATATAAACTTCTTCTCAGAAGCCAGCTTTTTTTTTTTTTAATGCTACTGGTTCTCCAGAATTGGTCAAAACCTGCTGAATACCACCTCTGATCAGAAGTGTAAGAAATGTTTAGATTACACCCAAAGGGGAACTGTGTCATATTGGGAAGATTGTTATATATACAGCCTTTGATGATGAACCACAATGAATGTTGTTCTGTATAAAATAGTTTACTCCAAATCCTCGAATGTGATTGGCTAGAAAAGCCGGCATAGGGATTGGTTCACTAGGAACCAATCCAAAAGAGCCGCCAAAAGGTGGCAAAATCAAGTAACCGTCATTGGCTACAAGCCGGCAGGAAAGCCGTATATAAAGGCTGCCGCGGCTAGAGCCAAACTGTTCCATTTAACAATAATTGTTTAAATAAAGACTTTTACTGTTGGAACCCGGTCTACCTCACATTTTTCTGGACGGAACAAATGTCATACTGCAAGATACATCTATGGGTGAGGTGGAGATGGGAGAAGTGTATGTAAAGGCTTGAGATTCTTGGTGCTCTCTGAACTTGATTGTTTTTTGCAAATGTTTCATTATCCAAACTTTTAACATCATCAGTGTACTGATGGTGTTACCTAGTTTGAGTAGTGAAAGAAACCAACCAAGTTCAGGGAGCACCAAGAAACACCCCCCCTCCATTTCAACCCTGAGTTACAAATATTCTCCATTATCAGCAGTAGGTTATTTATTTATAACCCAGACCAAGTCATAGAATTTAAAAATCAGCCACATGATTAATGCAGACCTAACTATATTTTTATAGCACATGCATATATACAAGGAAAAGACCCTATAAAGTTAACACTTCGCTGAAAGGACCAAATTGTTTTTATAAACCAAGCCTATCAATAAAACATTTGCTGCTACTTTAATAATCCCTGGGTATTGGTCATTTAAGAATACATTAATCTCATCATGAGTTGAGTTTGTCAGATTAAAAAGTGGATATATTAGCTCTGATCACCAGTGCTTAAATTGTGGGCACTTGGTGGGATGTGTAAAACAAACTCAGCTTCTGTATTTGGGCATATACATATTCAGTCTTTATATGGAAGATTGGCATTTTAAGCAGCTGTCACTTTAGTATCTCGGAGAATACTAAGGAGAAGACCCTTCTATGTAAGGCATACAGATACATCAAGAAGTCATTAGGAAGAGGTTGGGAGAGAGAACAATTTGTCTGTATGATACATGGAAAACTTTGACTCTGTTGACCTGGGTATCTAAGTATCGTAACCTCGTCTTGAATTGTAACAGGGATTTTTCTAGATCTAACACAAGTAGGGCTGGCATTGACAGCCAACCCTGTCTCATTTCTTGGTTGATCTGTTTTTTTCCAGAGTAGAATGATCTATATCATATAGAAAAATCAATGAGCTTTCCAGAAGATTGGTTTCACCCAGAATATTAGACAATATAGCCTTGTCCGTGAGATACAGCCTAGTTCTAGTCTGTGCCTTGCACTATAAATAAAATATGGAACATGTGCTATTGATTTTAAGATTTTTTTTTAAAAGAATTCTGTTTCAAGGATCAAGAAATTTTTATAAACATACATCTGAGGTCCATATTACAGCATGCCAAGAATTTTGGCCTTCTGTAGTTCTGTTGCTGAGGCGACAAAATTGTTTCCCCTTCAAATTTGTTGATAGTTAAAAGTGTTGAACTTCCGTAAATAACTTTCTTGTTTGATGACATGTGGAGGACTAAAAATGATTGGGTATTGAAATGATTTCTTCTGGTCAATGGACTACTTTTAATGTACAGTTTGATGAGTTATCAGAGTATATTTTGTAGAATACAAACACTTTTTGTTTTTGGTAATTTATTTCAAAGCAATTTCTCTAACATGCCCCAAAAGCTCCTTGAGACCTCTGTATAGCCCAATTTTTTTTGAAAAGGATAGAAGATGGTTGGGAGATGAAAGATGGAAATTTGGATTAGCAGAAGCTTCTATGGTAGGGAGACTAATAAATATCCTTGCTTAACCATATTATCAGTAGGGATACGTCCTGTTAAATCACCAGAATTAATACTTTTAGCCTCAAAAATGGTGTTAGACTGTAACTGAATAATCAAGTTAAAAAGAAAATGGTCAATCTATGAATTATCTGTTTTTTTTTCTTAAGAATGGAGTCATAGACCACCATTAAGTCAATAAAGGCAGCAAAAAGAACTCCATTTCTAAATTTGTAGTATTTCTTCACCAAATGATGTAATATTAGGCACCAATTTATTATTGAATGTTCATTCCTAAAATCTGCCTGTTCAGTTAAATATTATGTTCAGGCATAATAATGCTCTTGGAGTATGTCCCATCATGTAATTTGTGGCAGACATAACATTTACTAATTACAGAAAGAAGACTAATTGGATGGCCATTGGCAGGAATTCTTGAGCTAAACTGAATTGGTGGTGAGTGCATAGACATATCAAAGTATTTTTTATTGGCAATGGAAACATAAGTGTTTTATCTTGGTTTGTTTAATGTAACCCACATTAATTTTCATATTAAACACATGTTGACTTTTACTTCTGACCTCTAGACCAATATTTTGTGGCAGTAGAGGCAGTCACTGAGTAAAATTATTATCCATGGTTAACTTTATGCATACGTGCAGGAAAATAATCTGTTTATACTGATCCATTGACTTTAACTGGAAGATACTCATGTAATATTTACTGCCAATATGATGCAAGTATACTTTTCTATATTGCTATAAAGTGTGGGGGGGACAGGGGGGGTATGTGTGGAAAAGAGAGAAAGTGATAATTAGTGTCACAGTCAAATTAGCAACGGAAGCCAGTTTTGTACAGGAAACAGAAAATTATTAATTATGTTTAACTTCACTCTTGTTTTCCTACTTGTTTTGATGTCAGAGATAAGAATAAGATTGATCATCCTGTCAGAGTGTTGGCATGGTTTTACCCAAAACACTTCACAAACCAAGTTTTTCTTTAAAAAAATGCCTGGAAGAAGAAAATCTATTAATTATTCACACTTTAAATTTGAAGATGGTGTTAAGTTTGGGCTTCAAGGTAGCTTATAGAAAGAACTTCCCATTACTTTTGACTTTTTAAAAAAAGGCTGACTCGAAACTCTTTAGAAATCATGCAAAACGATTTCTCTCAAGTAACAGATAAACGTATACATTTTTTTTATATCCTACAAGAAGGGCACCTCTTTGAAGTTGAACACTGAGAACAAAAATAGTAGAAGTGATTTTATGGAGAAATGATGAGTGTGAGCTGCTTTCATCTCCTGCTAAATGTCTACTTCACTTACTTATCATGCAGTTTTTGTTGTTGTTCTTAGATTTCCTATTTTGGTTAATTTCACAATATGAAATGGAGCAGAAGGAAACCATAATAAATTTGAAATAATTGTGTTTGGTTTTTTTCACCAATTCACATATTATATGTTTTACACCCATCTTAAAATATGAAGCATAAATATAAGAAAGAAACAGCTGTAAACACCATCAGAAAGCTATGAAACTTTCCCTATGCCATGCATGAAATCAATGGCATGTAGAACAGAATATAGAGCAGAACAGTGATTTGATTCAACTTTTTTTTACTACAAGTTCTGTGGGCGTGGCTTGGTGGGCATGACAGGTGAAGGATACTGTAAAAATCTCCATTCCCTCCCCACTCCTGGGGGGAAGGTTACTGCAAAATCCCCATTCCCTCCCCACCCCACTGACTTGCTTTCCATCTCTGTTCTCTTGTGCAGGGCAACAAAAGAAGACCCAGCCGATCAGCAGGGACTCGGGAGGCAGAGAAGAGGTGGGGGTGGGACCAGGCAGAGGTGGTATTTGCTGGTTCTCCAAAGTAGTCAAAATTTCCACTACCGGTTCTCCAGAACTGGTCAGAACCTGCTGAATACCACCTCTGGAGCAGATCAAACAAGGCCTGTGGGCCAGATCCAACCTGCAATGTGGTCAGAACTGGCTCACGGGGCTGTCCTGGGAAATGTAAGGGACCAGCCTACTTTAGAAATTCATGACACAAAATGATTTCTCTCAAGTAACAGATAAACTTCAATTCTTGCACAATTTTTCTGTATCATACAAGAAGGGAACCGCTTTGAAGTTGAACACTGAGTACAAAAATAGCAGAAGTGGTTTTATGGAGAAATTTTGAGGGCCAGCTCAAATGCAAAGAGGAAACATCAATAAGAAGAGGAAACGTTGGTCCAGCATGGCTTTGGCCCGGTTGTTGCAGTTCGCTGGCAGCCTGTACAGACAGCAGCAGAATCAGACAGTGGGGAAGAACGGGGATCAGTCCAGGAATCTGGAGAGGACTCAGATGAGGGTCCTACGTCTGATGCAGAGATGACACCAGAACCATCTGGGAGTGGGGTGCTGCCTCCGGAGCTTCTAGAGTCTGGCAGCAGCAAGGCAGAAGACTCAGGGGAGCCTGTTCCCAATGTGCATGTGCACAGAGCTGCTAGAAGGTGAGAGAAACTGAAACAAAAGGGGCAACTCGACTAGTAAGGCTGGAAGGTAATTGCCCCCCCCCAAAAAAAAGATATAAAGGACATGCAAAGTTGATGAAACTTCTTCAGGAAGCAAAGTCGTTTGTTCAGTTCAGACTCATTCCTGAAGTTCTTTGTACTTCAGTTGGTTTTTGTTCTAGTTTATTCAACACAGATAACAGATAATCTGAGTTGGAAGAGACCTTGTAGGTCATATAGTACAACACCCTCACCCAAGTGGGAAACCCTACACCATTTCTGACAAATGGCAGTCCAATCTCTTCTTGAAAGTCTCCAGTGATGGCTCTCCCACAACTTCCGAGGGCAACTTCTGTTCCATTGGTTGATTGTTCTCACTGTCAGAAAGTTTCTCCTTATTTCCAGGTTAAATCTCTCCTTGTTAAATCTCTCTTTGACACTTTTGCTTATTGGCAGCACTTCACAGAAAAGAAAGGTGGGTGCTTATCTCGAGGGACTGTTTGAGATTCATTACTGGCTTGGAATAAAAATAATTCCCATCATTGCAATAAAAAAAACTTGTTTTTAAAATAAGCATGTGTGTAATTACGGTCTTGGAAGCCTTGGTCAGAACACCAGTCTACCCAGTGCAAAGAAGAAACACTGGACCAGCATTGCTTTGGCCTGGTCTCCCCAATAAAAAGAGGAAACATGTCAGCAGTTTGGGGAGTGGTGTCAAGCTGGCCATGTCCACCCAGTTGGCAATGCCTGCTTGGCTCCTGAGAACCACAGCTCTGATGTGGCTCTCATTGAAATTGAGTTAGACACCCCTGAAATAGAGGCATTAAATAATATATATTTAGGTATATATACTTTCAATTCTGCAATGCAAACCTTATCATATTCTTTTTGTTTCATTTGTCTGTTTCTGCATGAATACACCACACTCAAACCAAATCTGCATCATCTGTTTGCATATTCACTATACATCAGGCCTGTCTTATTTAACGTGGTATATTTTTGACCCTAGTATTTTAACTCTTTTATTTTGCTTTTTCTTTTTCTAATGTTAACACAGTATTTTATTCTTCTATCTTCCCCCTGAGAATATACAACATTACTCTGGTATAGCATATTACTGAGAGAGATCATTTAATTCATTACATTCAACACAAACTCCTTCTAGCTGAGTCTATAAAAGTAGAAAGCAGATGGTATTAAAGCAGGCTGGAGAGAGGAAAACAGAAGGACTAGATTTTTGTCTCTGTTTGTAACTTTCAACCAAAATATTATTTTAAAATTGATTATGCTCCAAAACAACATGTTATTTTGCAATGAATATCTATGAATGGCAATCACACAATATTTTAAGAACTGGAACCTTCATTAGACACTGAGATTTTTCAACAGAAGGAACATTTTAATTCTAATGTTTATTTTAATAATAATGAAGTTTTAAACATTTTAATGTCTTTTGTTTCACAATTTTTATAAGGTTTTCATGCTATTTTAACTTCGGGTTGGGAATTGCCCAGAGTTTGTTATAAGATGGGCAGTTATATAAATGTTCTAAATAAGTAAATAAAAACATGTCAGTTCAACTGATCTTTTACAGGCATTAATTCATTTATTTCCTAAAATAATCCTCAAAGCATAATTTGGGTTGAGCAATTAACAAAGGAGAGAAATTAAGTTCTCCCTTCTTCCCTGGATCAGTCCTTCAATCAAATTTTGTGGTTGCCAGTACAAAGAACATATTGATAGTTTGTCATTGAACTAAATACCTGCAGTTGCTACCATATTATATAAACAGCTAGGTAGAAAAAGTACACAGAAAGCCTTCCTAAATCATTTTAATATTAAGGATCAACTGGTATACAGAGTAACCATACTGAAATTTTGGGATTTTTATTTTTATTGGATGGTCATTCTTGGCTTGTTATTCATCAGTGACTATGTTAAGGGGGAAATGTAATTACTGGTTAATATAATGCAACTGTTGTAAGAATTTGTGCATTGCTTAATTTTGGATCAAGTATAATTTTACTGGCAGGAAGCTGTTACATTAATTCTAAAGAACAATAGTTGTTAATGACAGAAGGGGAAAAAAAGGACACATGTAATTTTTTCCTTTTGGTTCATGACTTAATCAATACATTTCTGATGATTATTAAATATATACATTTGTGAGTATTTAATGCTGAATGATTAAATTGACCTCGCACATGTGAATGAAAACTGGCTCAATAAATGGAAGGCCACATGGCTTCAACCAAGCCTACTAGGATGTTAAATTCAATAGAAGTCAAAATATATTAGGAATCCATTCTTTAACTAAGGATCAGAGGTGGTATTCAGCAGGTTCTGACCAGTTCTGGAGAACCAGTAGTGGAAATTTTGAGTAGTTTAGAGAACCAGCAAATACCACCTCTGACTGGCCCTGCCCTATCTATTTGCTACCTCCTGAGTCCCAGCTGATGGTATGGGCCTTCTATTGGTTGTCCTGAACAGGAGAACAGAGCTGGAAAGTAGGTTAGTGGGGTGGGGAGGGACTAGGATTTTGCAATATTCTTCCCTTGGAGTAGGGTGGGAATGGAGATTTTACAGTATCCTTTCCCTGGAGTGGAAAAGGAATGGAGAATTTACAGTATCCTTCCCTTGCCACCCCCACCATACCACTCCCACCAAGCCACACCCACAGAACTGGCAGTAAAATAATAATAATCCCACCACTGCTAAGGAAACCAGATTAGCTATCTTAAAGATCACAGGTGAGACAGAGATTTTATTACTGTAATCACCATAAAAAGTAACTTTGAGGAATAGGAAGAAGAACCACAACCAAGCTAATGGTCAGATAAAAGAAATTTGGGTCTAGGGCAGAAATGTACTCTGAGAAAGCCTTTGAAATATGACTCTCCCTACTTCTCAATAAGATAAAGGAAAGGAAGAAGATGTGCATTAAGACTTGCAGGTTTCTGTCACAATAATCTTTACAATGAATGTAGTAGCTTGCATGTCTTTGGTATCCAAGTTTGTTTTACCTTGGAGAGCTGACAATTGTGAATTAACTTTGCTTCTCAATAGTCTCCTTGTCTGAGCCAATTGATTGTCTTGAGGAATTTAAACATCAATCTCAACATTAGAAGATCAGGCGTTTAAGGCAAATACCCAGTAGAGTCACTAGAAAAAATGTGATAGAACAATAAGTCAAATAAATGCACTTAAATTGGAAGAAGAAGAACAGTACACAGGGAAATCACTGAGTAAAATGTACACATTATCAAAGATTTCCGCATCTATTCAGATATATTGGTGGGTAATTTCTTTTTCTGCTTTGTGAATAGCATTTTTTTTGGGGGGGGGGATTTATCTGCAGAGATCTTACAGTATATCTATCAACAGAGCTCAAGCAAAAACTGAACTGGACCAAAGCTAAAACTGCACGAGGACATATATTCTCTTTATTTTGCCTTTGTTGTTTTTTTCTCCTTTTCTTCCCAAGAAGAAAGTTGAAATAGATAATTATTTCCAGAGTAGGAAGTACAAGATATCTAATCATCATGTTTTTAAATTTAGGACAAAGTATGTTGAAAATTAGTCAAATTGTTATAAATTGTCCATACCTATAATTGTAATTTAGAAAGGAGTCCCATTGTTTTTCAAAAGAAGAAGAATATAACTGCAGCATTAGAGAAAACAAATAGAAGTAATGGTGAAACTTACACCCTAGCATAACAAACTTATTTATTGTACACATTTATGTCAATCAAGATGGCTACAATTCACTATTATGCAGTGTTTCATGGTTGGTTACCTTCTCCTGAAGGTTTTCAACATAATGTAACGATCATTTAAACAGGAAGGTCTGACTGAATGATTGCTAGGTCAAACACAAATTATCAGTCTCACTTCTTAGATACCATTATTAGCCATGTTCTGCTGAAATTGTAAATGAAAACAGAAGAGCTTCTCCCATAGCATGCTATGAAGTAGAACATATTTAAATAAATATTAGCAATATTACATTTGTACCAAGCGTCTAAAATTACATCATTAATATTAATGGTGTTTTACTGTGCACAAATACACAGACACCATATTTAATGGTGAAAAAGGTAGTTTACTTCACTAAGCTTTCCAATTTTCATTATAATGGTGGGAAAAAAAATCCTTACTTTCACTGCCTGCTCCCATTAAAAAAAAATAATAAATTCAGGAAATGTGTTTTTTCCCCTCAGATTCCCATTTTGGTTTGCGTTCCTTGTCTGCTGTTATCTCCTTGAATAAACTGCTAATTTCCATACAAATTTGTGAATGTATAATTGAAATCAGAAGCCAGGACAGTTCTATGGCATTGTGCAATTGTATGTGTGTATGT
Organism: Laticauda colubrina; assembly: GCA_015471245.1. Taxonomy (NCBI): domain Eukaryota; kingdom Metazoa; phylum Chordata; class Lepidosauria; order Squamata; family Elapidae; genus Laticauda; species Laticauda colubrina. The sequence continues at coordinate 18,060,559 of BLBF01000073.1, forward strand.
GTGTGTGTACATGAATATGTGTTCTATATATATGTGTGTATGTGTGTGTGTGTATACAGAGAGGGGAGGGGGGCAGGGAGAGGCAGACACAGAGGCAGAAACAGAGACAGAATTTTCATCCCCTCATCTGGAAAGAAATCTTACAATATATTGTGAGAAAGAGACTAACAGAATTTGGGGATCTGGTTAGTGTCAAGAGTCCATTAGTTTTTCTGGTTCCAATACTGGAACTTAACTTAACATGATTTCACTAAATGGACTGGCATGGTGATGTTTGGCTACAATCACTAAGCCATCATTGGTAGAAAGTATATTTCCAAGAGCTAAACATTCCTGACATATTGAGATAGAGTATTTTAATTCTCCCATCATCCATTTGCTTTGATTGCACTGATAGAAGTTGTGTTTGGCCATAACCAGATAGTCAATGCATTTCCATCCATACTTTATTGCTTGAAATGGAGGCACAATCAGCTCAAGCCAGTGTATTCAAGATTGTCTTTTGCCCTGTTGACTGTCCTGTTATTCTTTTAACTGTTAAGTGCACTGATAAGGAGATGTTAACTTCCTTAACAATATACTTACAACTTCTGTAAAGAAAATTGGAAGCTCTTATCAAAATTGTAATAAAGTGATATGAAAAGTTGTAGAATTAATATGGTAGAAACTGTTCCATGAACAGCCAAACTGTTAGCAATGCTGGCTAGGAATGAAGGAAATTCAGGTAGCTTAGAGTCATAAGTAGCTACCTATTTGCTTTCTCTCCTCATCTTTTTAACTATTGCTCCAATAGGATTAATACTTTAAAAGCCAATTTAAAGTTTTGCTCTAAATGCATAAATTGCACGTTGTGCTACATGTGGAAATGTATATTTCATGCCACTTAAAATGGAAGTGTCAGGCTCCGAGAGCAGCGTCGCTTACCTCAGAGTCCACCATTTCACCAGGTCTTGGCGAGTCGACCCATCAGCAGCTCCTACCTGACAAACTACTCCTGACTGAAGTTATGAAGCCACGCTCCACATCTGGTGCAGCAGATACTGTGAGGTGAAACTGTTTTCGTGCAAGCCCAGGACTCAGCTGAGGGGGATGGAAGACACTGGGAGGTTACCGGTACATGCCAGGAGGATGTTGAAGGGAGCACGTTGTGGGGATTGTTTACATGGAACCAGTTTGAGAGAGGAAAACAAGCAAGTAGGATGACCTGAAGGTAGGGTTACAGCAATGAAGGGTAATTGAGTTAAGTTAGATACTAAAATGGATCTCCCACTTCAGCTGAAGTAGTGGTGGTATGCTACCGATTCAGCCCGGTTCAACCGAACCGATATTAAAAGCTTCCAATGATCAGCTGAGATGAGGAAAAAAAAGCTTCCTACAATCAGCTGAGAGGAGAAAGAAAAGAAAAACACAGGATAGGCCCTCCCACTTGCCCCTGCACTTTTCTTTATCCTCTCACCTGATTGGCACTGCAGGCCTCAGCTGGTGTATAGACAGCTGTGCATGTGTGTTAGGTGTGCACACAAGTGTTCACCAAACTGGTAGTGGAACAGGTAGGATTCCATTGCTGAGTTGAAGAGAGTATTCCCTGAGTGTTCCCTTTACAAAAATTAATCTTGATAGTAAAAACCTCTGTTTCTACAATTTTGAGACATTCCATTTGCAAATCTAAAAGCTGTCTAAATCTTCTGATTCAATGCAAGCAGCTGGACTCTTTTTGAATAAGAACTGAGCTCCCAGCTGATGGGAAAAATTCAATTAATATGTAATCTCAGGAAATCCACTCACAGTATTCACAGTAAATTATGCTCAAGGATTTGTAGAAAAACTGGATAAGCTGGATACTTTGGATAAGCACATTACTACTTTGAGTTGCAACATTAAATTATAATGGATGATATGAAAACAATGCAGGCACAACAAGAGGTGATGGAGAATGCAAAAACTTGTGAATTCAGCATGATAGATTAAGGCTGAAAGGCGAAATTTAAAAAAACAATGACAATTTAGATTTGCATAAGAAAGCCTTGATTAAAATATGAGAAGACCTTATATTTACATTTAATAGCAGATATTAGCAGATCCTCTGCCTATTTTTGTTTAAAATGTATGAAAATGTTTACAAGAGCTATTCTTACTACCTTCTGATTATGACTGGGATGTTAACAATACTTCTTTTAAATTAGAACCAGTGTAAAATTTTCTGCAAATGTTGGTCCTAATATAGTAAAATATGTCATTTCATGAAAAATTGAATTCAGTTCTGTTGCTGCAACCAAATTTTTTTTTGTCCAAATACTTTCTTAAGGAATGGTTTAAATTATTCCCAGATTTCTTTGTTCCTATATTTTTAGATATGTGGGGTGAATCTTTTAATATTAGTAAACTTATTTTTACATAAGATTATAAAAATAAAGTCCTGAAGTTTTGTCTATTTTAAGTCTATTTATTTAATTAGGTTGTATATCAACATTTCCTTTCTCTCTCTCTCATTTTAGCTGGCCAGCCAGCTAGCTTTCATAATTAATTCACCCTTATTATATATATGAATATATAATCTAAATCTACAGCTATATCTATATCCAATAGCTGCATTGGATACAGGTAGAGACATAATAGATATTGTAGTATTTCTATATGCTGATGCAGAAAAATCCTTTGATATAAGGCTTTTTCTGCATCAAAATAAAATATTCACTTATTTTAAAATCTTAAAATAAGATTAGAATTAGATTAGAAGAACTTTGTTGTCATTATACAAGTACAACAAAACTGTGGATGCACCCCAGCAACTGTTTGCAATACAATAAAACCAGAGCACTTAAAAATGAAGATAAGAAAAATGAAGAACCCATGTCTCCATTTGCAATTTGAGAGTACAATATCTACGAATATACACAAAATATACATCCAAAACTGACTGTAATGCTAAGCTGAGTATAATGTACAAGAGATGGATTGTACTGTAACATGTTGTTATACACCTGAATGGGGTATTAAGATTTCACATCTTTTCACATCTTAATGAGGTAGTGACTTCATTTTTGTTGGTGGTTCGGATGGCCCAGGGAAAGAAACTATTTGTTAGTCTAGTGGTGTGGGATTTTATTGACCTAAAATGCCATCCAGATGGCAGCAGGTCAAAAAGGTAATTGCCAGGGTGTGAGGGGTCTTCTATAATGGCCTTGATTCTGCTTTGGCAGAGGGACCTGGCTAAATCTTCCAGGGAGGGCAGAGGGCAACCAATGATCTTTTGAGCTGTATTTATCACACTCTGTCCAGTTCTCCTGTCTTCAACTGTGGAGCCTGCATAGCACACACCCAGACAATATGCCAGAGTGCTCTCCACAGAAGCTTTATAGAAAGCCAGCAACAGTTTCTTATCCAGATTGTTCTTCCTGAGAACCTGCAGGAAGTGCAGCCACTGCTGAGCTTTCTTCACTATGGCCTTGGTGTTAGGGGACCAGGAGATATCAGCTGAAATATGGATGCCAAGGAATCTGATCGTAGGGGCAGTTTCCACTCGTTCTCCATTGATGATGAGTGGTCCTGTCCATGTTTCCTGAAGTCCATAATCAGTTCTTTGGTTTTATGGACATTCAGTGACAGATTGTTCTGTGAACACAGAGACAGACAGGTTCTCTATTTCTGCCCTATATGCTGTCTCATCCTCTCCAGAGATGAGACCAATCACGGTCGTGTTGTCCACAAACTTTATGATGCTGTTTGTTGCGTGGCTTAGTGAGCAGTCAAAGTTATACAAGGCATATAGCATGGGGCTCAAAACACAACCCTGAGAGGAACCAGTACTGGGTGTAACAGTGGAAGAAAGGTGGGGGACAAGTCTAACAGAGTGTGATCTGTTTGTCAAAAAGTTCTTAATCCAGGAGCACGTGGGGGTGGGGACCTGCAGATTATACAGTTTGGTTACTAGTAGATCTGGGATGATAGTGTTAAACGCAGAACTGTAGTCCACAAAGATAATCCTCACATAGCTCTGTTTGTTTTCCAGATGACTCAGTGCTCTACGAAGTGTGATGGCCACCGCATCCTCTGTAGATTGGTTTGCTCTATAAGCAAACTGATGTTGATCAAAGGAGGGTGGGAGGCAGTCTCTGATATGCTGTGCAACTAGTCGCTTAAAAACCTTCATAATGGAGCTTGTTAAAGCTTTCGGCCTATAGTCACTGAGAGTGTTTATATTTGGTTTTTTTGGAAAACAAAAATGGGAAGTGATGATTAGATTTGGTTTCTTAAGAAGGTAATTGGATTTATTTTTACTATTATATGTTGTTGTTTTCTAATCATTCTCTTGATTCTGAGTTTTGGTGAACTTTTTGGAGGGGTTTTTTTTTTGTCAAATATTCATTCGTTTAGTGTTTTATTGTTTCCATCATTGTTTGGTTTTTTATCTTTGTGCAATTTTTTCTAATATTGTGATAACAAAAAAAAGAAAAGAACATTTATTCACATATTTATATTATTTTCCAGGATTCGTTTAAAAGAAAAACTGCTAATAATTTGTTAAGGGACTGTTCTGCTCCTAAAACTGTTACGCTATCTTTTTTAAAAAAAAAGTTAAAATAGTTTAGTACATTTATTATAAACATGCCATTGTCCTTCATTTTTCTATTGTAAATGTAACATATTTTTTTCTGTATATATATAATTTCAATTGCTTCTTTATATTTATTCAGCTGTTATTATCAATTGCATAGTTTGCCTTTTACTGTTTCATTTCTTTAACAATAACAATAAAAATGTATGTTTTTACAACCCTGTAATCCTTTAATCTGACGTAGAATCCAGGAGGCTGGATGGAGCTGAGTATTTACTGCCTGGATACCCTTCATGACAATATGCAAAGTTCACAGTAGATATTTTTTCTTTGTACCCTGGTAGAGACAAACATCTGCCGCTGTTTAGGATTAAAATCTCAACCTTCCAAATGGGAGATAAGCACTTTCACCACTAGGCCATTATGCTGCTCTTATTCTAACAATAACAATAACTTTTTTTAAAAAAATAAATCAAATGGTTGACCATGGTGAATAGACTTTCCATACTGGAAAATGGGGGTGAAAGTTGTGATATTACATAAAGTGTTTGTCAGAACAGTTTCAGGTTAGAGCGAAAACAAAATGTCAAAAATCCAATGTTTGTATTCCAAATTCTTCTTCCTCCTCCTCCTCCTCCTCTCCTTCTTTGGGTTTGTCTTCATCAGATAGATAGATAGATAGACAGATAGATAGATAGATGATAGATAGATAGATAGATAGATAGATAGATAGATAGATAGATAGAT
>BLBF01000073.1:18065870-18086268 GCA_015471245.1 Laticauda colubrina
GATAGATAGATAGATAGATAGATAGATAGATAGATAGATAGATAGATAGAGATAGAGATAGAGATAGAGATAGAGATAGAGATAGAGATAGAGATAGAGATAGAGATAGAGATAGATATATGAATTCAATTTCAATCAAAGTTGGTACACAGATGAAATAAATACTGTGGGGGTAAGTCACCCCTAATACCCATTTGGGGTGTGTATGCCTTAAAATGCATTCTACTGTACAGCAGAATGAACTTGCCATGGTAATGGTTCACAAGGGGGCTCTCTTTCAGCCCTCCAAGGAAATGTCAGGTGATTGGCCAAGTGCAATCAAAAAAATGAAACACCAGCATAGACAAGAAACTTCCATGGAGAGGAATAGAAGACTTGTGACACTGAGTGAGAGACAGTACAACAGTGTGAGTCCTGACTACAGGATTTTCCTGTCTAATTCAGGATTGGAATAAATAAATACCTGGGCAATGCCAGGTTATTGGCTGGTTGGCTTATTTATATGGCTTATTTATATGGCTAGTGTCATATAAAACCAGATGAAAAATAATCACTTGTTACGTTCTTATTGACAGTAGGATAGTAGTAAAAACTGAAATAGTAAGATTTGCAGAAATGCAGTATGTAAACGAATGCATTCTGCCCACACATTCTGCATGAGTGGACAAATAAACAGGCAAAGCAAATGTAAATACACACACACACACTTAAAAATATGGTGGCCATTTGCCAGAAAAAAAGAGTGCTACTGAGTTTAATTTAAAAAAAAAGGTTTGTGACAAAAGAATACTGATTTGGTTAATTCTCACAGGATCCCAATTCTCACTATGCCACCTCTGGGGGAAGAATCATAACAAATACTTATTCTAGAGAGTAATAGGATACATTTCAAACCTCAATCGTCAATTTTTACTCTAAGGGAATAATTTTGGAATATACAGTGTCATATCTTTTGGCAATAAGGCAGTAATTAAAGGCCATGTCACACTGCCCAACGAATGCAAAACAGACACAATGGATGAGAAAAATGTTCCATCCGTTGTTATCCGCACTCAGAAGGGGCGAAAATTTACATAACCAGAGCGGATAACACGGACGCGAGGAGGACGCAGGGCAGATGGAAAGCGGATGCGGAATGGAAGCCCAGCAGATAGAAGCAGATGAGAGCAGATGGCGCATCCGCTAAGTTTCCAGGGGACCTCAGCAAAGTGGACGCGGAACGGATACAGCGGATTCAGAACGGACGCCGAACAGATGAAGCGTATGCACAGCGAATGCACAGCGGATGCACAGCGGAAACCTAGCGGATGCCAAGCGTTAATTGCGCATGCGGGGAGGATGCATTGTGTCAGCCCTGCGGATATAACGGAAGCAGCTCGGAAGCAGGTCGCCATTCAGAGAAAAGACCTGCTTCCAGACATATGGACTGCCTTGCCTGTCCTGCCTGCATGTCTACCTGCAAGCCTTGCTGCCAGCCTCCCTGCCAGCCTTGGTGCCTGCCTGCCTGCCAGCCTTGCTGCCAGCCTCCCTGCCAGCCTTTCTGTTTGCCTGCCTGCCAGCCTTGCTGTCTGCCTTCCTGCCAGCCTTGCTGCCTGCCTGCCTGCCAGCCTTGGTTCATGCCTGCCAGCCAGCCTTCCTGCCAGGCTGCCTGCCAGCCTTCCTTCCAGCCTTGGTGCCTGCCTACCTGACAGCCTTCCTGCAAGCCTTGGTGCCTGCCTCCCTGCCAGCCTTGCTGCCAGCCTGGGTTCCTGCCAGCCTCCCTGCCAGCCAGCAACCCCACAAATATGCTGAAGCAGAGCAAGCCTCAGCCATCTGCTGCCAGCCCTTCCAAGAGGGACAGGGCTACCATCCCGCCCCCTGGCCCCCACTCTGGTTCTGCTGGGGCTTCTGCAGGACGGGCTTGCTCTTCTGGGGTTGGGGCTTCTGCTGCTTCTGTTCTGGAGGAGCTGATGACAAGCACTCCAGCACCAGCCACCTACACAGCACCTGGACCCTTCACACCTGAGACTGAGCGACCAAGAGGAGTGCCAGAGACTCATTTTTGTCTTATAGCTTGTTGTTAATAAAGTCTATTTTGATTCATACACTTGCTTCCATTTCTTTTTTTTAATAAAGTCTTGGTGGAAAATTTTAGAAATGGTCTAAGCCTTTGCATGCTTGTGGTATGGGTTAAGATAGCAGTGGGATGGGCAGGGATACCTTTGGGATGGGTAATAGCTGTGGGAAAGATAAACCACCAGTGCAAGCATAGTGGGACTGTATGGTCCACCCTCCCAGGTGCCACACCTATGGCCCTTTATTATCAATAATAATGTAATAATCATCCACACATGTCAACACAAACACAACTCTTTATTAAATGCCCTGATCATTGTAGGGCCACTCAACATACATGGCCCAATCTCATCAGTGTGATGAGACAGGCTGAAGGAAGCATCCATTAAGCATCTATCATCCTGTCTTGCCACTCCACCGCTCCAGCTGGGGAGTTGCACCAGTGTTTCAGGAGGTTTCTTCCCTTCACGTGAGGCTCTGTTGGGGCCTTGCACATCCTGAGTGTCTATCAGGTTTCGCCCTTGCCTCCATTCCCCAGGCTCCATGTCCCCATTGCCTTGCTGGAGGTCCACGAGCCTGTTCTGCAAGACTGGGTAGCGGGTGCGCATGAGATTGTGCAGGATGAAACAAGCTTCCACGATCCTCCTCACGGTGTCTGGGCGATGCTGTATGGTGGTGAGAAGTACCCGGAACCTGTTGGCCAGGATACCAAAGGCGTTCTCCACCACCTGTCTTGCCCTGGACAGCCTGTAGTTGAAGATCCTCTCTTCACGGGTGAGGTATTTGGAGGTGTAGGGCTTCATGAAGTAGGTTCTGAGGGAGAAGGCATCATCCCCCACGATGAAGTAGGGCACATCTTGCGTGTCATTGGGCAGTGGGTCTGGATCTGGAAAGCCCACCATGAGGTTGCATTCCAGCCCACCCTTGAGGTCACTTGCATTGTATACCTGGGCATCTGAAGATGACCCATTGCCTGAAGCATCGATGTACATGAACTTGTAGTCAGCATCGACCATGGCGAAGAGGATGATGCTGAAGAAGCCCTTGTAATTGAAATAAGTAGACCCCGACTTGGCTGGAGCTTTGCAGGCCATGTGCTTTCCATCTATGGCTCCAACGGTGTGGGGGAAGTTCCACTTCTGATATCACTGCTCTGCAACTTTCTTCCAGCCTTCTTCAGTGGAGGAGCACTGGAGGAGCTCCTCCTTGTATTCTTCGATGATGGCCTGCACCACTTCTCTGACCACAATGCTGATGGTGTTGGGTGGCACCCTCCAGCCGTACTGCATTCTCCTGTAGTTGGTCCCTGAGGCCAGGTGACTCAGAGTGAATGCCACTTTGATCCCAGGTTCCAGGCTGGGGCGGAATTTGGTGCTCTGCTTGGTCAACCTGGGTGTCAGCTGCTGCACAACTTCGTCAAACATGGCTGGAGGCATCCTCATGAAGTTCTGGAATGCCCGAGTGTCTTCGTTCCTGAGCTCCATCAGCTTGTTGTACAGTCCGTCCTCTGCTCTTCTGGCGAACCATCTTCGTACCCAGATGCTTCTTGGCCGCCTCTTTTTCTTCCCATAGTAGAGTTCACAGAGCCTGTAGATGGCTTCGCACTGTTGCAGAAGGATGGTGGCTGCCAAAAGGACTGTGTTACGATCCACGGTGGACATGACTGGATGCTGTGGAAGAGGAAGAGGCAGATGAAGGCTGCAGAGGTCTGCACAGCAGGGCTGCTGGTACGAAAATGAGATCCAGATGTGTTGCTCCCCCTTTTTATAGGTAGTAAAGGTGTCCCTTTGAATCCTCTAGGCATCCTCTAGGCATCCTGTAGACATCCTTAATATCCGAGATAGGTCCCCTCTGCGGATGTTTTTTCCGCTTTAAATGCTTTGTTTCCATGCTGCATTTGTTCTGCATCCTTTCTGCATCCGTTCCACATCCGTTCCGCTTCCTCCCTGTGTCCGAGCAGACATGAGTTGCGCAGATGTGGAACGGATGCCTCGTGGATATAGCGGATGCTCTAACGGATGCAGAACGGATGCGTAGTGGATGCGTAGCGGATGCAGAATGGACGAATTGGATACATTTTCCGCACACAAGTTTTGGGCAGCTCAAAACTTTCTGAGCGGATGAAACGTCAATAAACGGATGCTGAATGGATAGAGAGGAAGCAAAACGGAGGCAGTGAGTACATCGCGTTAACCAACGGATGGCAAGCTTTTTTGTCCATTTTACATCCTCTTTGCATCCGTTGGTGCAGTGTGACATGGGCTTAAAGTTCTTTTCCTGGAGCTGCGTATATTCTTCTTTAACTGGCTGTCTCATATATTTCACTGTTTGGGTGCCTCCTGTACCAAGATATCACAAATTATCTGTTGTGAATATTGAATTCAGGTTCAACATCTCATGTACACAACATCTGTGGTCGAGTAGAAATAACATTTCAAAAATATACAACATATTAAAGGTTCTACTCATATTTACTGACCTACGTATTAAGGTTTTAGTATGGACAAATTTTAGTATGTGTTCATTTAATTTGTAGTACTTTCTCCCTTTAACTTGGCAATTTTAAGATTCAGTTAGCTCCCACAATTCTCCAGTCAGTTCTGGCAATTGAACTCCACACATCTTAACATTGCCAAGTTTGGAAATAACCGCTGATTTATCTAATAACCACTTATTTGTCTTTTTCTAAGAAGCTTACATGGATAACTCTCCATGGAAGGATATATAGTGTTTCAAAAAGGAAAAGGTAATTTGAAGAATGGGAATCTTCACAGGGTCCTCATGAAGAATTGCTTAAAGAAGCTAAATATGTTCCTGGAATTGTGTAAAACCCTTTTCATTAAAGGAGATTTTGATAAAAGCTAACTGTTTCCTACCATCTGAATCATCTTTTCCCCTACAAATCCAGATCACAGCACCGCCCTTTTATATTTGGTGTCTTTCCAAATTCAGTCTCCATGATAGCCATTTGTGGGATAGATTTGGTTGAAACAGATTGCTTTAAATTGACCTACTGAAACTCTCTGGTCAAATTGAGCTTCAATTTGTCTTCTGTCTTCTGATCTCTGCTTATTCATGATACTACATTGCCTCTACTTCCACCATCCTGTTTCCACCTCTCCCTGACAGCAGCAAATTTCTCACTTGTCACTTCAAAGTTTCTCCACTGAAACAATTTTACATTCATTGATTTTTTTTTTAGTTTAACTATTGCTGTAAGTACCTCTCAGGTTAGTTACTTAGATAGTTAATTTATGTATGCATATATACAATTTACAGCAGTGTTTTTCAAACTTGGCAGTTTTCCCAGCATGCTGGCAGAGAAAATCTGGGGGTTAAAGCCACACATCTTAATGTTGCCAAGACTGAAAAAACACTGGTTTAGAAGCTGTCTGACTCCTAATGACTCTGGGCATTTTACAGTTGCAAAACGTAAGAACAATGCAAAACAAAGAAAACCCAATCCAACAGGCTCCAAACCAACCTCAATTAATAAGAGTTACATATAAATACTATTTTCCAAGCCATCCCCCCACCCCAGAATTATTTCCCTTTAAATCCCCCTTTTTACTGCATTAATAAGCTATTGAGTAGGAACAGATTTATTGATTCAGTGTATATTTCTCCAAGGCCAGTATCAATCAGTGTTAATAAGAACTAAGAGATCCAGTCCACCACCTCTCTTTTGTGTATATCACAGAGCTCAGTACTCTCTTCACTCCTTTTTAACATCTACAATGAAGCTGCTGGGTGACTTTATCCATCACCATGGATTGAGCTGTCATCAGTATGACTTTGAATAAATGGAGCTTCAAGATCAGGACTTCTATATCTTTCATTCTGAACAGGGTAGCACAACCCCACAGACCTGGATCAAAACTTAGGGTTTTTGCTGGGCTTGTGACTCCTGTTCAAAGAACAGGTGGCAGTCATGGTTAGGAGAATCTTTGCATAACTTTGGGTTGTGTGTCAATTGTGGATATTCCTGGATCAGGAGACCATGTGTTCAATCATTCAATCCCTAGTCATCTCACACTTGTACTACTACTATCATGTGCTCTGCATAGGGCTACCCTCGGAGAGCATTCAGAAGCTTCAACTGGTGCAGAGTGTCGCAGTGAGGGCAATCTTGCATGGCCAATTTGCAATGTTGTTGCAGTGGCTGCCAGTTTGGTTCTGGATTCAATTCAAGGTGTCGGTCATCACATTTAAAGCCCTGCATAGCATGGGTAAAGGTTATTTGAGGAATTGTCTAATGCCTATTAGAAAAGCTCATCCCACCCATGCTAGCAAAGGAGGCATACTACAGTTCCTGTCTGTCAAAGAATTTGGGATTATGGGGTCTAGGAGATGAGTCTGAGCTTTTGGAACATCTTGTGGTGAGATTGTATCTCACCCTCCTGGCCATCCAAAAGAGCCTGAAGATCTGGTTCTGCCAGTTGTCCTGGCGCTCCAAGGGAGAAGTACCATGCTGGAGGTGGTTGATGGACTAATAGTAAATCCCACCTAACCCCTGCACATGTTCCTCCATTCACTCCCATCTTTTATTATCATCTTGCATACTTTTAACTGTTATTTTTATTATGGTTCTTCTACCAGTTTTAATGTTGTAAGCCATCCAAAGTCACCTTGTGGGAAGATGGACAGAAAAACTAATCAATAAATGGGTAGAATAAATTTATTTTTATTGAATGATTCCATTGATAATTGCAATAGTTTGATAAGACAATTGCATCTTGTAAAGCAGTTATGCCCAAGTAATATTTCTTGATGTATTTTAATGAAGTCCAAACTGTATTTAACAGTATACAATTTAGGATGCATTGTGTGTTAAAATGAGTGTAACCTGCTAATATTGCAATCATGTAGAAATGTTTGTCTTCAACTTTTGTCTTCAGTGTTTGCTAATTCCATTACTTTTATTTTTTATTAGAAAGTCTGTTAGGGATAACATTGTTTACCCTAACTGGTTTAGGTGAAATAATAACTATGAATCATAGTTACTGTATGTCAGAGTGTATACAGCTTTAACTGTGAAATAGCAATTAAAGGAGTGGTTAAGAAAACAATATAAAAGTAGCAAGACTACGGCTTGCTCACTCTCTCTGGCTTTGATGATCCCTGATTACTGCTTGGAATCAAGACTGCATTGCTCGAACGGGAGAGACAACAAAGGACTGATTTTGTAAGTGAACTGACATAGGATATTCTACATGGACTTTGCTAACTGAATACCCCTGAATGGACTGACTACATGGTAAATGAATATTGGACTGTTATTTGACTATGCCATAAACTTGTACTGGAATAAAATATATTCTTGATAGCACAAGCGTATCTGTTATTTTTACTGTGTGTTAATAAACATACAAGCTTAGCTCACTCATTTATCTGTGTGCCTATCTGACTAACGCTGCACATTCTGTTTAGCTTGTCTACCTAACCCTGGTTGGGGAACCCAGGCTTAACACTGGTTATGGGCCCAGAGGCTGCAAAGTCAGTTTAAATAGGGTTAAACAGATTTATGTAAAAAGTGAGAGTTTGTATTGTTATACATTACAGTAAAAAGACAGCTGTGTTTTATTAATTATATTTTTATATCCATATAAGAAAACATGGCACAAGTCAATCTACAAAGTTTGTCCCTTATATCCAAGCTGGATGGAACAAACTATGAATCATGGTCTACAAAATGTAGTCTACTTCTACGAGGAGAAGGTCTGTGGAACATAATTGAAAATCCACCAAACGTAGAAGAATGGGATCCAGAGGATGAGGAAGACAGACTAAAGATAGAAGAATTTAATCATAAAAATCAACATGCCACTTGCATAATTGGGTTAACCTTAACTGATCAACAGCTTGTTTATATCCACGGAGAGAAAACGGCTTTTGGGTGTTGGCAGAAGCTGAAGAGAATTTATGTTCGAGATAATATTGGTGCTCACATAAATCTAACACGGAAGCTTTTCAGGACACATCTCCAAACAAATGGTGATATGCAAAGTCATTTAAAAACTATGCAAAGCATTTTCCAAGAATTACACGAGAAAGAACTTATTTTCTCTGAACAACATCAAGTTTACATAACTCTATCTTCCATTAATGAAAGTTATGATAACTACGTAACTTCACTTGAAATTTTGCCAAAGGAAAATTTAACATTAACAGATATAACTGGCAGATTGATCGAAGAGGCCAGAAGAAGGCATGAAAGAGATGAATTAAGGAGGGAGCAACCTCAAAAAGAAGATAATAAATCTCCTACTGCATACGCAATAAAAAAGTGTTTTAATTGTGGAGGAAGAGGACATTTGGCAAGATTTTGTAAAAAGGCAAAGCGCCAGAACGCTGGCCAGAATACTAAAAATCATAAAAGACTACATAAAAATTTAGAGTTCGCCATGTATACTAACGGAGCTGTAAAAAATAATTTATGGATGGTTGACAGTGGAGCATCCCATTGTATAACAAATGATAACAAAAATTTTATTAAAATGTCCCAGAGTAAACAGCAGATATCGTTAGCCAATGGCTGGAAACTGAAAGCTAAAGGTGAAGGTATAGCATATTGTTCTTTTATAAAAGAGAATGTAAAAATGTTATATGTACCACAACTTAAGTTTAATTTAATTTCAGTTAGAATTTTGGTTAAACTAGGATATGTAGTTACATTTAAGAGAGATAACTGCATACTTGAAAAAGAAGATAAGAGAATTACTGCATCTTTAAGAGGTGGATTGTATGTGTTAAATGATGATGGTTTAAAGGTGGCTAACACAATTTATGAAAATAAGAAACCTCATGACGAATGTATTCACTTATTACATAGAAGGCTAGGGCATTTAAATTTTAAAATGCTTAAGAAAACTGTTGAATTGTCTAAGGGAATAAGTTTGAAATCTTGTAATAAGTATTTGCAATGTAATGCCTGTAATCAAAATAAGAACAGGGTCATACCGGCTAATAGAGTTGATGGATTTACTACTAAAGAGCCTTTAGAAGTAGTATTTGCTGATTTAATAGGTCCGAAAAAACCAAGTGTAGGAGGAGCTCGCAACATACTAAGTATAATGGACCACTATTCTAGATATGGGTTTTGCTATTTAATGAAGAGCAAAACTGAAACATATCAAAATCTATTTAATTGGTTAAAATTCTCAGAAAGAAAAACTAAAAAGAAATTAGTAACTCTCATAACAGATAATGGTACAGAATTTACAAATAATAAATTTAAAAACAGACTTATAATGTTAGGTATTCAACATAAAATGTCTGCACCATATAGGCCACAACATAATGCCTTTATAGAGAGAAGAGGCCAAACATTACAATCAATGGCACAAACTATGATGTCTGATTCAGGATTACCTGACAATTTATGGGGAGAAGCAATAATGTGTGGTAATCATATATTAAATAATGTTGTTAATTCAACAACAGGTGAATTACCATTCACACTGTGGCATGGTACAGAACCTGATTTAAGTTACATGCACACATTTGGAGCACCAGCATGGGTGCATATCCCTACACAACTTAGATACAAAGGACAGCATAGAGCTAAAAGATTGATTTTTGCAGGTTATACATCTAATCATAGATCTTATAGATTCTGGAAACCAGGTACATCTAGAGTTTACACCAGTGCTAGTGCAAAATTCTTAGAACATGTAGGATGGAATAGATTAGAGCAAGATTTAAATAATGAAGTAATTATTGAACCCTACAAAAGGCAGAAAGATCAGATTAGCTATAAGAAGAGTCCAATTAAAGAAGAAGTCCACGAAGAGCAAATAGGACCAGAACAAGAGGAAATAGTTGATCAGGAAGAGTTACATGATCAAGAACAATTAATAGAGGAAAGTCCACCTGTAAGTCCTATAATACCTAGACGTACTACACGTGTAACTAGACCACCTGATAGGTATCAAGCAAGTATAGTTTGCCAAGTAACTAAAGTTCCAACTAGTGTAGATGAACTTAGGATGTATCCTGCTAAGGATCAGGAGAATTGGCAAAAGGCAATGGAAAAAGAACTAAATTCATTAAAGGTAATGAAAGTGTATGAAGATGTCAAATTACCTCCAGGAGAAAAATCCATTGGGTACAAATGGATATTTAAAGTAAAAACTGGAAATGATGGGACTGTTACACATAAAGCTAGGTTAGTAGCTCAAGGATTTAATCAAACTGCATCTGATTATGATGAAGTTTTTGCACCAAGCCTTAAAGCTACATCTCTAAGAGCAGCATTCGTGTGGGCAGCTAAGAAAAACTATGTCATTAACCATTTAGATGTAGAAACTGCTTATCTACATGCACCATTGCAGCACACTATATATTTAAGGAAACCAATTGGCATAAATGACAATAAAATAAATAGTAATGATTGTTGGAAACTCAAAAAGAGTCTTTACGGGTTGAAACAATCTGGGTTTGAGTGGAACCAATATATTGTGAAAGAGTTAAACAATATAGGTTTTAAATCTGGTTTAGCAGATCCGTGTGTGTTTAAAAGAGAACATAATGGAACGGTGTCATTATTATTATTATTTACTGATGATATTGCTTTGATAACTAAAACTAATAATGAAGCTAATGAGATTATATCATTATTAGCCAAAAAGATAAAAATAAAGCATTTAGGTGAAATTAAAAGGTATCTAGGATTGACAATAAATAAAACAAATAATGGTTTTAAGATATCTCAAGAAGATAAAATTTGCCAATTAATTAAAACTTATAAGATGGAACTTTGTAAACCGGCAAAGACTCCAATGAGTCAAGAAGGTTGCCAAACTAATGATCAAAGTCCCAAATTTGATAAGTCCATATATCAATCTTTGATTGGTAGCTTATCATATATAAGCAATTGGTCAAGGCCAGATATAGCTTATAGTGTAAATCAACTGGCACGTTTTAATTCAGATCCAAAAGAATGTCATTGGAAATCCTTAAAAAGAATATTGAGATATCTTAAGGGAACAATAAACCATGCATTATATATAGAACCAAAGGGTGATTTGAGTCTTAGTGCTTATGCAGATGCAAGTTTTGCAACTGATATAAACACTAGAAAATCAACATCTGGGATGGCTATATTATTTGGTAAGACACTAATAGGGTGGAGGTCAATCAGACAACCGCATATTAGTTTATCCACGATGGAAGCAGGATTTTCATGTCTATCATTATTATGCACTGACTTGATTTTCTACAAACAGTTGTTGTTGGACATGGGTATAACTGTAAAAGATTCCATTATGGTGTATGAGGATAACCAAGCAGCGATAAAGTTAGCTACTAATATTGCTGTAAAAACTAGATCAAAACATACTGACCTAAGATATTTGAATGTAAGAGAATCAGTGAAAAATGGAATAATAAAATTGGAATACTGCATGTCAGAAGAAAACATTGCAGACCAATTTACAAAAGCTCAAGGAGCAACTAAGTTTAAAGAAAGTTGCGAAAAATATTTTCTCAAGATGTAAATGATTCATAGTTATTATGTAACCTAAAACGGGAGAATGTTAGGGATAACATTGTTTACCCTAACTGGTTTAGGTGAAATAATAACTATGAATCATAGTTACTGTATGTCAGAGTGTATACAGCTTTAACTGTGAAATAGCAATTAAAGGAGTGGTTAAGAAAACAATATAAAAGTAGCAAGACTACGGCTTGCTCTCACTCTCTGGCTTTGATGAACCCTGATTACTGCTTGGAATCAAGACTGCATTGCTCGAACGGGAGAGACAACAAAGGACTGATTTTGTAAGTGAACTGACATAGGATATTCTACATGGACTTTGCTAACTGAATACCCCTGAATGGACTGACTACATGGTAAATGAATATTGGACTGTTATTTGACTATGCCAGAAACTTATACTGGAATAAAATATATTCTTGATAGCACAAGCGTATCTGTTATTTTTACTGTGTGTTAATAAATATACAAGCTTAGCTCACTCATTTATCTGTGTGCCTATCTGACTAACACTGCACATTCTGTTTAGCTTGTCTACCTAACCCTGGTTGGGGAACGCAGGCTTAACAAAGTTACATTATACTATATTAATGTAATAATCAGCTATATTAACTACAATTAAAATTCCACTTTGTAGTATGGTTGAAACAATTAAGCACCTACCTTTTATGGCATCATGAAATATCATTTGAAAAATAATTATCAAACAATAAATACTATCATACATGTAAATATTAAGTAAAATAGTAATTAAAATTAATCAAAACTATAGGGTATTATGATGAAATTCTAATTATTTCAGTTATAGAGTTGAAGTATGGAGTTTGCCATTCTTAATTTTCAGTAAGATATGACTATTATTCTCAAAATTATCTTACTATCTTTTTCATTTATTCTTTCAAATCTCCAAAGTAATATAGGAAATTAAATAGTAAAAATTGACTCATCAGTGTTGCACTGTTTTGCTGAAATACCCAAAGCAGTGAAGTGTGTTTGTATACACACATATGTGGTGTACTCACACAGCATCCAGTTTTTGTCAGCACATTAAAAAAAAAAAGATGTTGAGAGCAGTTGTGGGATTCATTTTTTTTTACTACCGGTTCTGTGGGCATGGCTTGGTGGGTGTGGCAGGGGAAGGATACTGTAAAATCTCCAGTCAGAGATGGTATTTGCCAGTTCTCGGCATTGTCGGCCATCTTCCGCCATGCTGCAACCCATGCTGTCTTTGTTGCAGAGTCTCTTTGCCATTCGGCCAACTCCAATTGGGTCTGAATTTTGGCCAATTCTGCCTGTTGGTTGGCCTGGGCCTCAGCCATTTCTGCTTGTTGTTTGGCTACTGCCACCTTCTGCCATGCTACCTCCTCTGTGGCAGCTTCTACTTCAGCTTCTGCACCCCAGTCAGCATAACTTGCTGCTTTGGAGGCCTTAGATGCACCACTGCAATGGGAGGATGCTCTGGAGGGATGGTGAGACCCAGCAACAGAGAATTGGTGTGAGACACTGGAACCTGCTTGCGATCTAGTGGGCTTGGGGTGGAGGGAGGAGGCTTTCTTAGACTGGTGGGAGGAGGCTACTTGTGATTGAAGACCACTATCAAATGTAGCCTACGCCCTAGGTATTTGCTCCTCTTTATCACATTAAGGAGCACAGCGTGGAGGGAGTTTTTTCCTTTCCGGATGCAGTCTTTGTGTTCTTTGTTCGCCTCCTCAAAGCATTGAATGTGTTCTTGTAGTTCTGGGTCTTCCAGGTTTGACTGCATGTACTTAAGCTTATTTTCACTGTCTCTTCACCATGCAAGATGCTCCTCTATCTCTTTCTCCATTAGTAAGAGATTCTTGGGGGACAACTTGCTTTTGGGGGCATTGCAGATCCTTACCAGCTCCATCCATGCATCTGCATGATGGCGATACTCCCTGTCCCAATCCTCTTTGAAGCGTGTCACCATGGGTGAAGTCTGAAGACTTGGGGGCTAAACGCAGAAATTAGTGTTATTTGCTACACAAGGTGTTATTTGCTACACAAGGTGGCATTAGAGGAAGACGTTGTTGCTATGCCCATGTCAGGTTGCAGTTAATCCTGGAACCTTGAATTAAGTTGTTGAAATTTTCCACAATAGTTGCAAAAAAAAAAAAGATTTTCACTGGTTAAATTTGAGGAACTTTGTATAATTTGTGTGAAACTGTGTAAAAAAAATCTTATAAGAATTTGCAAACACATATTTGAAAACTCTGGGAAATTTCTCCTTGAACACCAGATGTTGCTGTGGGCAGAAAATCTTACAGAGTTCTGCTAAAAATCCCTTTCTAGAATGTAAGCATTAACAATTCAGCAGAGATAACATAGAACTCAAGAAAGCTGGCAGGAAAGGGTCCTTCTCTGCTTAAGGGGAGAAAGGAAGTCACTGTAGGTTTTTTAAGCCAAAAGGAAATGCTCTCTTGGATTGGCTTTGTGTCTTGGGAGGGAGGAACATCTGCATTTATAAAGAGCTTTTAGACAAAGGCCCTAGTAGGGCCTTATTTTTATGGCTGGGATCCGGTATGGCTGTTAGTTGGAATTGCCAATGAAACGCAGACTTTTTCTCAGAAGGAAGAAGAGAGAGAAAAAGGAAACCAAACTTTCTTTAGCTGCTGTAAATACATTCAGTTTCTAGCTTTTAGCCCACAAAGGGAGATTGCCTTCTTATCTGCATTAGAAAAAGAGTTGGTAACTGGAGGAATTCAGAGACAAATGGAATGCTTGGCCCTTCTCCCTGCTTGCACAGATCACCTCCCTTTTAGTTAATAGTGATGTAACATGAGATAGAGCACATCTTTCACTGAAGAGAAAAAAAAGGGGGGAGTTTTACTCATTCCTGCCTTCACATGATGAGTGATCTGATACAGACAAAGGAATCCGGCATTAGGAAAGGAAGAAAAAAAAAGGAATGCAGTGTCTTTCCTTGTTTAAGGGATGAAGACAACATTTGGTTACTTCCAAAGGAAAAGGAGGCACAGAGGGAGTCCGAATTAATCATCTGTTTACTGCAGACAGAGACTCCAGATGCCTCTACTTCTTTTGGGGCTTCAGGAGTTCATCTTTTGTTTCTAGCATGTGGGAGAATTCCAGCCCCTCCCACCATCCAAACAGCGTATAAAAAATTCTGTTGTACAGAAAGAGAAAGACGATGAGAATTCAGGCTTAGATTAGCATTGCATATTCACTTCTGGCTTCAATATTACTTTGTTTTATCACAAAATCCAATTCAAAATCGTCTTTATACTGATGGGCTTCAGAACTTCAAATTAACCATCTTTTTACTGTTCTGTATTCTGTACAGTGGTAGATTTTGTCTTCTATACAGATGCAGATAGATAAACTGAACAAAACATTCATACAAAGTCTTTATTATTGGTTCACCAGGTACCCTCATAACTCACATTTGTGATGAAGTTCTTAATGTCAAATCCTTTGCATATTTGTCTTCCTATCCCTTTCCTCCCATCTCATTGCGGTAGTTACCACAAGTCCGTGAGTTCAGGCAAGAGTGAAGAAACCTCCCCACAACCCATTAAGGGTTAATTTAGTGACCAATCAGGATTACAGATGTGGTCACATGACATGGACTACATTTCCCAGAATACTTTAACTACATTTACCATGATGCACTCCCTAAAGGGGACAGCTCACAATTGCTAACTAACTATCCAATTCCCCATACACCGGCTGGACAGCACATCGAACTACTCAAAATTTCCACTACCAGTTCTCTAGAACTGGTCAGAACCTCCTGAATACGATCTCTGGTTGAGACTTTGGAAAAAGTACAAAGAAGAGCAAATAAGATGATTAAAGGCACGGATTTGGGTTGCCTAGTCTAGAGAAAAGAATGGGGGACATGATAACAGTGTTCCAATATTTGAGAGGCTGCCACAAAACAAAACAAAACAAAACTTTTTTTTTTTTTCATAAAGGTGACATTTGTTGGGGGAGTGAAGAGGTATCTAATTCATTATCTGTTTTATTTTCCCAAGGACCCTCACATCCTCCAATTAATAGTTATAGCAATTGGAATTCTAAATAATTATCAAAACAAAGCATAAGAAATAAGAAAATGTATGGAATGGTAATTAATTTTGGAAGATTGATCCTTATGGAAGTCCTGTTTCAAATTGAAATCAGAGGGTCAATTCTGCAAATTAAGTACATTAAGTATATCAGCATGTCAAGCCTGAATTCCTTGATATTCATCTGGGCCATAAATGTCATTCTACACAAATTCTTCCATGATGATCATTAATGTATGAAACCTATAGGGTGAACATGTCTTTAATAAGTTTTATAGCTCTTTCCAGTCTGAAGAATAGCTATCTCATTCAACAGCTCATCAAAATGTCATCTTATTGAAGAAAATAATCTAAACACAACACAGTCACCTATTTTTGATTCTGATACTAAATTATTCTTATATTCAAAATACTATAGAAGGCACAGGGAATGTTGTATCCAAACAACTAGAGTACCACTTGAACAATGACTGTGGGGCACTTAATATTTTCTTTTCAGTCTCCAACCAATTGCCCTTCAAAAATGTGAAATATAAGTGTCTTCATTTTCAGGCAGTTGAAGAAATTAAGAATTTCAGTCCAAGTAATATTAGAAAATTCCAGGTTGAGATGGGTTGCTCTGTTTAATAATTAGAAAATAATGTTACATTTATTGCATAGTAAAATATGCAAATCATCAAAATGATTGTTTGTCCCCTGGGAGTCCAGCTGTTGCATTAAATGCATACCTACTATGGACCTAATTATTGGGTGTTTTTTCATTGTATCTACAAGTTCATTCATGACTATTTATTTACCAACCTTCTGTTGCTCTCCAGTAAGAATTAATATGGACACTTCTACCTTTCTCTTTGTTCTTCAGTTTAGTGTCTCCAGTTCTACTAATCTATGGATCAACAATAAATTATTCAGAAGTGTATTTCTCTTTAACCTAAGTTCATTATGCATCTGGTGATGACTGCATTCCCTAGAAGGACATTGTCTGATTAGAGATAATGTAAGAAATTTACATTTGTTTCAAATTATTATGATAATCAGCTCTCATCTGAAGTTTGTGATCACCAACTAATTACTAACACCTGGCTTTTAGGCCACAAGGACATAGTCACAATGGCTCTAAAACTTGCAAAATACTTCAGATTGTATATTAAAAACAAACATTAATCTGCTGTATAAGTTAACTGGAGGAACAAAAGGTAATAAGGTTTGACTTGAAAAAATAGCAGAAAGTATTTTTGCAGGTGCACCAATTTATGCTTTCATGTTGTTAAAAACTAGCACTTCCTGAAATTTCCCAGCCACATAGTTATACTTTCTAAATCAAAAGAAACATGTTTATAAGTAATGCCTTCTATATGTATTTTGGGCATTTGTTTTCCAGAAAAAAACAAAACAAAAAATGTTGAAATGATAGTCAGAGGTTTGTACTCATATGAATCATACACATGATTCATTAAAAATAAATGAAGCATTCACATAAAATTGTTTTTGTTTTGTTTTAAACCACCAGGACTACTTCTTTATAGCTTATAGGAATGTTTATATATGAACCATAAGCATTCAATCAATTTCATAACAACTCCATTAAATTGAGGATAAGACACATGGAGAGAAATAGAAATTTGATTTTAACATGTGGAGAATATTGACTGATACCTATATTACACAAAGATAGAATTTCAGCCTACACAGAAAAATCATAAAATGAAACAAAACTCACTTAACAAATTTCTCACTGATGAATTTGATAAATTTGGGGTTTGTAATTGTGGTTGTAAGTTGAGGACTACTTCTGATTGGAGAGATATATAAAGGTATATAAATATGTCTATAAATGAAGACGCTGAAGAATATAGAATAACAGAGTTGGAAGGGACCTTGGAGGTCTTCTGATTAGGCAAAAAAAAAAACTATACCATTTCAGACAAATGGTTGTCTAATCTTTTCTTTATAACTTTCTTTATAACTGGCCATCCCCTCAACTCACATCTGCTGCAGCTGAAAACAGAAAGAGGGAGGAAACAAAAGGTACATGGAATGTCTACACAGCATTAGTAGACAGAAATAGAAAGGATGTAAGCGTATGCATCTTGTATATAAAGTATTCAAAATGGACAAAACGTTTGTATCTGGGATGTATCTCGTATATTTAGGATGTCTGCAGTATGTCTAGAGTATGTAGAAGGACACCTAGAGGACAACCGATATTTTCTATAAAAAGGGGGAGAAAATCATCTGGATCGCTGGGATGGTGGACCATACAGTCCCACTATGGTTGCACTGGAGGTTTATCTATCCCACAACTATCCTTATCTATCCCACAAGCATGCAAAGGCTTAACCATTTTTTCAAAGTTTTCACCAACACTTAAGTAAACAAAATGAACCAAGTAAACTAAGTGTCTTAAGCAAAGATAAACTTTATTAACTTTCTTAGGTAAACTTTATGAATTTATTAAATAAGCAAAATGAACCAAGTAAACTGTATTAAGTATCTTAAGCAAAGTTAAACTTTATTAACTTTCTTAAGTGAACTTTATGACTTTATTAAATAAGCAAAATGAACCAAGTAAACTGTATTAAGTGTCTTAAGCAAAGATAAACCTTATTAACTTTCTTAGGTAAACTTTATGAATTTATTAAATAAGCAAAATGAATCAAGTAAACTGTATTAAGTATCTTAAGCAAAGATAAACATTATTAACTTTCTTAGGTAAACTTTATGACTTTATTAAATAAGCAAAATGAACCAAGTAAACTGTATTAAGTGTCTTTAGCAAAGATAAACTTTATTAAGCAAGTAAACAACTCAGTCTCTGAGACTATTCTGAGTCAGAATAGACTATTCTATTCTGCGTGCATGCTGCATCTTTTTATATCCGCGGAGCAGATGCAATTCATACCCCCCACATGCGCAGTGAATGCTTTGCATCCAATATACATCTGCACAGCATCCCCTTTGTTTCCTATAGGCGTACATGATGCATCCGCTTCATCCGCTATGCATCCACCTCTTCTGCTATGCGTCCGCTTCAAAATTCTCCCCGGAACCCCTTCAGAGGTGTCATCCGCTTCCATACACTTTCATCCGCTAGGCTTCCAATGAACATCCATTTAACATCCCTGCTATATACTACCCACGTCCGTTCTTTTCTGTTCTGTTTATGCAAATTTTTGCCACTTTTTGGAGCGGATGAAAATGGATGGAGCCACCCCCGAAATTTTGCTCATCCACTTTGTCCTTTCTGCATACATTTTGCGTCCATTGGCCAGTGGGACCTAGCCTTTAGTTGTGCTAGGGAAGTACCCTGCCACTTAGAACAGCTTTATAAGAAATTAATTTGTTTCTTTTGCAGGATGGTATAATTTTCTTCTGGGTTTAATGAGCCACATACTGGAGCTCAACAGTCAAAGGTTTAGTCTGAAATAGTCATAGAGCAGATAGAATAAATACCTATATGGGGGAAAATATTGCTAAGCTGCTGTGGCCATACAAGGAATATGGAAATTTCAATCCCTTGGAAATTGCAGTGAAAATAATAACTATTGGTGAGTTTCTCATGAAGTCTCCAGAACAGAAGAAGTCTGTATGTAGGAAATTGCAACAGCCTGATTCAGGTTTAAAGAGAAAAACTACATGGCATAGACCAAATTTCTGCAATGATTTATTGCAGTGGTTCTCAATTTATTCTTCACCATGGACTCCCTTTAAATACCTTTTGTGACCATAGACTAGGGGTATCAAACTCCTGGGGTCATGTAATCATGTGACGTATCAAGACTTTTCCCTCTTTGCTAAAATGGGAGTGGGCGTGACCAGCACAAGATGCATCCAGACTGCGGGCAGCGAGTTTGACACCCCTGCCATTGACCATAGTCATGGACCCACAAGTCTTAAAATTTAAATCATAACATTTCTTCAAGCCTTTGCCAGTCCCCTGTGACAATGTCACGGCCCACAGAATGAGAACCACTGATTTATTGCATTTTTGTAATAATGTTGACTTTTACAGTGAAGAGATTTTCTTTATTAATATTTTCATCCTTTGCATTATCACAGTATTACAGAAATGATGTGAAATAATACAAATAACTTACTACATACATGTGCATTATGACATCATAACATGTAGATCTCCTAAACTCTGATAAATAAACTCTCATAAATATGGTGAGGCAACTATAAAAAAGGTCATAGAACTTCATTTTATAAAGTTTTATAACTGCTCAAAGCAAAAAGGTTTAACACAAGCAGCAATGGAAGAAGGGTTGCTGAACATGGCAGAAGTTGCCTGGAGAGTTAAACAAATTTCTTTGACTAGAGAAAAGATAATATCTACATTTATGGCTGACAGGAAATCCCTTATAGACTTTGGATGAAATGGGGAAAAATTCAGTTGTAATTTGTGGTTAAAAAAAATTGGATCATGGGAAAAAATGAGCTTCTTTATGATAAAAAAAGATAATATTTATAAAGAAAATGGGAAGCTTCTTTCTATTACTTTCAGCTTTTCTTTCCACACTTTTGGTTTTTCTCTCTCTTCTTTCTCTTTTTGTTCTCCTTATTCTGTATTTGTTTCTGTGAATGTTTATATTCTCTTTAAACTTTTTAAATAATGATAAACAGATGATAGATGATAGATAAATAGATAAATAGATAAATAGGTAGGCAGGTAGGCAGACAGGTAGGCAGACAGATGGATAGATAGATAGATAGATAGATAGATAGATAGATAGATAGATAGATAGATAGATAGACAGACAGACAGACAGACAGACAGACAGACAGACAGACAGACAGA
>BLBF01000073.1:18116664-18131785 GCA_015471245.1 Laticauda colubrina
AGCACCAGCAGCACCAGCAGCACCAGCAGCACCAGCAGCACCAGCAGAAGAGTAAGCACCAGCAGCACCAGCAGGACCAGGATCATCAGCAGCAGAGTAAGCACCAGCTGCAGCAGCAGGACCTGCAAGGCCAGGAGCACCAGCAGCACCAGCAGGACCAGCAGCACCAGCAGGACCAGGAGCAGCACCAGCAGAGTAAGCACCAGCAGAAGCACCAGTACTAGGAGCAGCGCCAGCAGAGTAAGCACCAGCAAAAGGCCCAGCACCAGGAGCAGCGCCAGCAGAGTTAGCCCCAGCAGAAGCCCCAGCACCAGGAGCAGCACCAGCAGAAGCCCCAGCACCAGAAGAGTCAGCCCAAGCAGCAGAGTCAGGGCCAGGGGGTGGGATGGTGGCCCTGTCCTTCTTGCCGGTGCTGGCAGCAGATGGCACAGGCTTCCTCTTCTTCCCCATGGTTGTTGGCTGGCTGGAGCTGTGTCTAGCAGCAGGTCTTTCCTCTGAATGGTCACCTGCTTGCGAGCTGCTTCCCTTTATATCCGCGGGACTGATGCAATGCATCCTCCCCGCATGCGCAGTGAACGCTTTGCATCCACTAGGCATCCACTAGGCTTCCGCTCTGCATCCGCTTTATCCGCTCTGCATCCGCTCTGCATCCATTCCTTCCATTGCGCATCCGCTTCACTGTGCTCCCCCGGATGCCTCGCGGATGTGCCATACGCTTCCATCTGCTTCTATCTGCTAGGCTTCCATGGAGCATCCACTTAATATCCTGGCTACATCCTCCCCCTGTCCGTTCCTTTCCATTGTTGTCCGCTCTGCTTATGCAAATTCGGGGCACTTTTGAGAGAGTCCTTTTACATACGTTTTGCATCCGTCGGCCTATGTGACAGGCCCTTAACTCATCTTCATTATCTTCATTATCATCATCATTATCATTTTTCTATCAGTGTATCATATTGTTCTAAAATATAAATGATTCATTCAAAAAGCTTAGATGGTAGAGGTATTTACAAATGTTGTTTCTAAACTTACACCCAAAAGATGCCTTTTCAAGAGACAACTGGTCTTTCTGGATTTGTTTTGTTTTGTTTTGTTTTGTTTTGAAGACTTTTCTTTTAAGAAAGAAGAAGCAAAATGTCTTCAAAGAAAAACCAGAAAGTCCAGTTGTGTGTGTGTGTGTGTGTGTGCCCCTACAATTTTCTTGACAAGGTTTTTCCAAATGTGGTTTGTCATTTTCTTTGCAAGACTGAGAGAAAATGGCTTGTCCCAGGCTGGCTTCCTGGCCAAAGATGGATTAGAATCCACAATTTCCCAGTTTCTAGTCTGATGGTTTAACCCTCATAGTAAGTGGCCTCTAGTTTTTTTTAATACTTATTATTGAATTGTAAGCCAACAGCCTCTTTATATGTAACACAAAATTGTTTTCAATAATTGTTGTAAGTCATAACTTTCCTTCCTTTCCTCCTTTTTCCTTTCCCGCTCCCTCTCTGTCTCCCTCCCTCTCTTTCTTTGTCTGTCTCTCACACACATACAAATGCAGGTGTTCAACAGATAACATTTGTTAGAAGTAGTATTCCATCTACTTCTCATAGATAGAAGCAAAAAAAAAAAGTAAAGATTGCAGAGGAGAACATTAAAGAACTGTCAACTTTTTCTGTATCTCTGTATTTTCTGAGTGATGTAACTGATATTACTTCAACCAGAACTTATCTGCAAGTTGAGCAGGAATAATCCTTTCCTCTCTTAGTATCTGGGGAATTGTAAGAGTTGAAATCCAGTATTCTGGGTAGGACCACATTGTGGAAGAACAATATACCTTAGTGGATGAGAAAATTAAGCTTCTGGCAACATGGAGTTGAATGCTTCTATTTTGTAAAAGAAAACTTGTCACGAGTTATATTAGCTTTTCTCCTTTGGGTTTCTTTTTACTTTTAAAAATTTCAATAATCACTTTCTCTAATGGGAAAAAAATCTGACAAGAAAATTCATAAATAATGGTTGAGGAAAAGTATTTTGCCCACAGAGAGGAGGAAAACTTTTTAGATGGACACTATAATCTGTTTTTTATGCTATTTGTTAAAGACTGAATCCATTTATTTTTACTTTGCCTGTCTGAATCGCATATATTTTGTCATCATAGACAAAATTCCTAAGTTTTTTCCAATTCCAGTTTAAAAAACACACACACACAAACATACACAGTCTTTTAATAAGGAATGCAATTTTGAGTAAACAAAAGAAAGATGACGGTTTATAGAAGCCAGGGTATTGGGAAAAAGCAATACTATTAGTTTTTTAACTTCACTGCATGAAGGTGTGCAGTTGTTGAAGGTGTGCCACAAAATATGGACGAACAAAATAGCCTTTACAAAAATAAAGGACTCTGATTTGTTTTTATTGCACTGTTGCCTGTTGTTTTAACTTTATTAAGATAATTAGGTGGTGGATGGAAATTCGATTTTTTCTTCCATATGTTACATTTATATTTTCCTAGTATATTTTTACATTTGTATATTCTCACATTTTAATTGTTTCAAAAAAAAATTTCTAATGTGTGATAATATTCTGTGCCTAAAAAAACAGCCTACATGCAAGACATGGATTTTGTTTTGAGCTGAGAATTTTGTTATTGTTAAGGCCTGGTCCCACTGCACTTACGGATGCAAAGAGGATGTAAAACGTTAAAAAAAGCTTGCCATCCATTGGAAAATGTTATGCATCCATTGTGTACTCACTGCATACATGTTTCATACGCTCTATCCATCGAGCATCCATCCACTGAGATTTCATCCACGCAAGAAGTTTTGAGCTGCACAAAACTTTGTGAACAGATGAACTTTCCGCCACTTACGATGTACATCCGCAACATATATGGGCAACAAACGTTCTATGTCTGTTACTATCCATTAAATGTCCACTGTATCCCCTCTGCATCCTCTGGCCATCCCCTCAACTCACATCCTCTGCAGCTGAAAACGGAAAGAGGGAGGAAACAAAAGGTACACGGAACGTCTACACAGCGTTAGTAGCACAGAAATAGAAAGGATGTAAGTGTATGCATCTTGTATATAAAGTATTCAAAATGGACAAAACGTTTGTATCTGGGATGTATCTTGTATATTTAGGATGTCTGCAGGATCTCTAGAGGATGTAGAAGGACACCTAGAGGACAACCGATATTTTCTATAAAAAGGGGGAGAAAATCATCTGGATCGCTGGGATGGTGGACCATACAGTCCCACAATGGTTGCACTGGAGGTTTATCTATCCCAGAACTATCCTTATCTGTCCCACAAGCATGCAAAGGCTTAACCATTTTTTCAAAGTTTTCACCAACACTTTATTAAGTAAACAAAATGAATCAAGTAAAATAAGTGTCTTAAGCAAAGATAAACTTTATTAACTTTCTTAGGTAAACTTTATGACTTTATTAAATAAGCAAAATGAACCAAGTAAATGTCTTAAGCAAAGATAAACAACAAGTAAACAATTCAGTGTCTGACACTAATCTCTCTGAGATGAAGCGGGCAGGGACTATGGAGGTGGCTGTGGCTTGAGTGCTGGTCTGAGGACCATTGGGGTGCTTGGCCCCGAGGGTACAACAGGAGGTGGTGTTTTCAGGAAGCAATCCAAGAGCTGACTCAGTCCCGTGAGGTTGAGAGGCCCTTCATCAAGGACTTGAGATGTCAGGCCCAATACTGATAAGAGATTGTCCATTGATGGGCTTGGCTGTGGGGTGGAGGAAGGAGGAATGTAGTGGGGCTGTCTGGTCTGCAGCTGGGTGAGGACTGGGGTCTGTGGCGTCCGATGAACCTGGACCTGGACTGGGAAGTTCTGCTTCTGCTGTGGGAAGTCCTGGTAGTCATAGCCTTGGTAGGTGAGGGCTGTTGAAAGCTGTGGAAGGGCTGTGACATCGCCTCGGGTGGAGGAGCAGACCTGGACTGGGTAGGAGCAGCTTCAGCTGGGCCTTGAGAGTTGTGCAGAAGTGCTGTGATCTTCTGCTTCATCACCTGGTACTGGGCCTCAGGCAGGTCCCTCAGAGTCTGGCTCACGTAGGTGATGAAGGTGTTCTGGCCCGAGGATGCTCTGTCCAAGTGGACGAGCTGAGAGAGAAGTTCTGTGCTGGTCTTCATTGTGTCCCTGATCTCCAACAGCACACTGTGGTCCTGGCCCTCCAGTCTGAATCTCTGCCTACATCCTCTGGAGCTGGGGGTGGGGGTTAGGGTGGGTTGGCCTCTGGTGGCTGCTGCTTCTTCCTCCATCTGTGACAGCAGGGCATCATCCTCAACGGGATCCTCCAAGTCTGCCAGCATGGGGAGTGCAGTTGTTGGGGGGGGGTCTCTGCCGTGGGGCCCTCTGAAGACACCTGCCTGGACAGGGTAGCTGGCTCCTGGCTGGAAGAGGACTGGCTGTCTGTGGGCTGTCTAAGGGAGAGGGGTCTCAGAGGGGCTGCTCTTTGGTGGTGGATCTCACCCTCCAGGAAACTGCACTTGGCCATGACATACATCTCCTGGTCAGTGAGCTTGACAGCGGCCTGCCCGGATTTCTTGAGGTGTAGCTTGCCATACCAGGTGTGCATGTGCTTCCACCATCCAAGGAGTACTTCTGCTGTGTACCTCAGGCTCTCTGCCTTGTCTCTCCAAGCTGCCTGCTTCTTCTTGGTGTCCCGCTACAGTCTGTGGCCCTTTCTCCACAGGTACTCATTCTCCCTCAGCCATTTCAGCACCTCATCCTCATGCTCCTCGGAAATGGTGTACTGTTTCCTCTCTCCCTTCTGCTTCCCTTGCTTCTTCCTCCCTCTGGCAGGGGCTTCAGCAGGGCCTTAGGGGCTTGAGCAGCAGGGCCTTCAGGGGCTTGAGCAGCAGGGCCTTCAGGGGCTTGAGCTTCAGGGCCTTCAGGGGCTTGAGCAGCAGGGCCTTCAGCAGCAGGGCTTTGAGGGACTTGGGGCTGGTCCACCACTGCAGCAGCAGCAGCTTCAGAGTCAGTGCCAGGGTGTGGGATGCTGGTTCTGACCTTCTTCACCTTGCCAAGGCTTGAACGAGTAGGCATGGGCTTCCTCTTCTTGCCTGACTGACGAACCATGGTGTTCCTGCAAGATGTATGTGGCAGCACGTCTTTCCCCTGTATGCTGACTGCGTGCTGCATCCTTTTATATCCATGGAGCTGATGCAATTCATACTCCCCGCATGTGCAGTGAACGCTTTGCATCCAATATACATCCGTGCAGCATCCCTTTTGTTTCCTATCAGCGTCCGTGATGCATCCGCTTCATCCGCTATGCATCCGCACCTTCCACTATGCATCCGCTTTGAAGTTCTCCCCCAGAACCCCCTCGGAGGTGACATCCGCTTCCATCCGCTTTCATCCACTAGGTTTCCTATGAACAACCGTTTAACATCCCCGCTACATACTTCCCACGTCTGTTTTTTTCCGTTCTTTTCCGTTCTGTTTATGCAAATTTTTGCCACTTTTTGTAGTGGATGACAACAGATGGAGCCACCCCCGAAATTTTGCTCATCCACTGTGTCCTTTATGCATACGTTTTGCGTCCATCGGCCAGTGGGACCGAGCCTTTAATTAACATTAACAAAATGCCTGAATTCTGTTTATTTCAGCATTCTGTTGCATTCTTCTAGAAACCTACAAATCGTTGGTGATTAGATACAGCCCTCAGGTATAGATTAGTTCATGCTTTTGGAATAGAAAATGATTTATAAAGTTATTCTATGAGCATCTGAGAAAAAAAATTATCTAAAGGCCATCACTTTTATTAGGAATTTGTGTATAACAAACAAAGGTTTACATATATTCTGTAAAAAAAAATCTATGTCCATGTATGCCTGTTACAGTGAAAAATGCAATAATATTTGTTTCATCACTGTTTGTTTCTGCAATTATTTGTTATATGTATTTGCATATTCACTTTTCTTTTTTCTTATTCCCACACATTCTTCTTCTTTACTTGTAAAACTACAAGAAATAATATTAGAAATTCGAACACACTGAAGGAATATTTGCAATCAATCAGAAGAGATGGACAGCAATGAACAGGTGCTGGAAATGGATTGAATTCAAGAGTGAGTGTTGTACAGCAAAAGAAGGATTTGGGTCTTAACATGATTTTATCTAGTGCAAGAGCTGGCTTAAAGTACGACAGTTTGAATTATGCTGGTTTAAAGAAGTGCTCTCTGTACTTCCAACAAGGCAGAATAGAAGTTCTGTCTGCACAAGATTTAAAATGTGTTGGGGTATAGAAGCAAAGAATAGCTCCTTTAACATCTGTTACAACAGAAGACATGCTTGTTGAGCTGGGATTTGAGGAGGATTTGGAGATGGATGCCTAGAATGGAGATTTTAATCTGAATCTCCTTGTCTCAGATGTTCCACTCTGAGTCACCTGTTACTCTGGTTGTTTCTGATCACAGCTTAACCTATATTGAGAAAGCTGAAGTGACAGACAGAATGGTAATCATGTCTACCAGTTTTGGTAAATCTGGTAGATTCCTGCCAAAATTGTCCCAGCTGTCAGGTTGGTGGGATGGAAAATGTGTGGGGATGAATCTCCCAGACATCCTCCAGCACAGACAGAAGTTTAGATCAGTAGTTTCTACCATCTTTACCTATCAGTTTGGTTAAAAAAAACAACTGGCAGAACTTTTGTTAATTCCAAAATAAACCAAATTAATAAGAGTTGCCAGGAAATGTTGGCAGCAAGTCACGATAGAACTTGGAAATATTCCATTAAATATGCAAAATGGCATCACCTTAATGAATTTATTTGACATATTCTGTAACATAAGAGGTAGAGGTAAAGGGTGAAAGCACCCACTGAACCAGCTGAAATTGGTGAATAATTCATTGTGCATCTATGCCTTTCCCATCCTAGAATAAACATATCAGTGTATTTTCAGGGTTATAAAGCCTATGTCACACTGGCCAATGGATGCAAAACAGACACAACGGACGAGAAAAATGTTCCCTCCGTTGGTATCCGCTCTCAAAAGGGGCAAAAATTTGCATAACCGGAGCGGATAACACGGACGCGGGGAGGCGAAGGGCGGATGCAAAGCGGATGCGGAACGGAAGCCCAGCGGATGGAAGCGAATGGGAACAGATGGCGCAACCGCAGGGCTTCCGGGGGGCCTCAGTGAAGCGGACACGGAACGGATACAGCGGATGCAGACCGGATGCACAGCGGATAAAGCGGATGCACAGCGGATGCACAGCAGATGAAGCGGATGCAGAGCGGAAGCCTAGCGGATGCACAGCAGAAGCCGAACGGATGTCACGTGTTAATTGTGCATGCGGGGGGGAGTATTACGTAAGCCCCCCAGATATAAAGGGAAGCAGCTCACACGTGGCCAGCATTCCGAGGAAAGACCTGCTGCTGGACACTTCGAGTTCCTTGCCTGCCCTGCCAGCCTGCCTTCCAGCCAGCCTTGGTGCCTGCCTGCCTGCCTGCCTGCCTGCCAGGCTTTCTGCCAGCCTTCCTGCCAGCCTTGGTGCCTGCCAGCCTCCCTGCCAGCCAGCAACCCCACAACCATGGGGAGGAAGAGAAAGCCTCAGCAACCTGCCGCAATCCCTGGCAAGAGGGAAAGGGCCAACGTCCCGCCCCCTGCCCCTGACTCTGCTGGTGCTGGGGCTTCTGCTGAAGCTGCTCCAGGCAGTGGTGCTTCTGCTGGTGCTGGGGCTTCTGCTGTTGCTTACGTGTTGAAGCTGCTCCTGGTCCTGATCGACCTGCTCGTGCTCCTGGACTTGCTCATCCTGCTCGTGCTCCTGGTCCTGCTCATGCTCCTGGACTTGCTGGCCCTGCTGGTGCTTACTCTACTGCTGCTGATCCTGGTCCTGGTGTTCCTGCTGCTGCTGCTGCTGCTGATGATGATGATGATGATGATGATGTTGATTATGATCCTGCTGGTGAGGATGATGATGCTGATTATGATCCTGCTGGTGAGGATGATGATGATGATGATGATGATAATGATGATGATGATGATCCTGCTGGTGCTGCTGCTGCTGGTGGTGTGGAGGAGCAGCCCCTACTACCTGGGAGCCCCTCTGATGAGGGCCCATCTGGTCCTGCCAAAGGGAGGAAGAGGCGTATGCGACAACAGGAGAGGAGGCAATACTCCATTGCAGAGACGCACGAGGATGAGGTGCTGGAGTGGCTGAGAGAGAACGACTATCTGTGGCGGAAGGGACACCGGCTGTACAGGGACACCAAGTGGAAGGAGGCTGCTTGGAGAGAGAGGGCAGAGAGTATGGGTTACACTTCGGAGGTGCTCCTCGGCTGGTGGAAGAACAGGCACACCTGGTACAGGAAGCTGCACCTGAAGAAATCTGGCCATGCCACTGTGAAGCTGACAGACAGAGAGACCTACATCATGGCCAGGTGCAGCTTCCTGGAGGGTGAGATCTGCCACCGAGGAGCACCAGCAGCCCCTCTCACCACCCTCTCTCTCCGGCAGCCTGCTGCCATCCAGTCCTCTTCCGGCCGAGAGTCAGTCCCTGTCTCCAGGCAGGTTTCTGTGGAGCGTGTCATGGCGGAGAACCCGCGGACAGGTGTGGTTAGCATGATGGAGTGCGTAGAGGACTCCCTGGTGCGGTGGGAGAAAGGAGACATTGAGTCCACCACAGTCCTAGCCACATCCACCCCCCCCCTTCTCTGCCTCCGCAGAAAGGCAGAGAGCCGGACAGCTGGAGGAGCAGAGCCACAATGTCCTGCTGGAGATCAGGGACACCATCCGCACCAGCATAGATCTCCTCTCTCAGCTGGTCCACACCGACTCCTCATCCTCCAACCACAAGCCCTTCCTCACCTATGTCAACCAGACCCTCAAGGAAATGGTGGATCCGCAGTACCAGCAGGTGAAGGACTGGATCACCAAGCTGTTTCACAACCCTCCAGACCCAGAGGAACCTGCTCCCACCCAGTCCAGGCCTGCTCCTCCACCCCAGGTGATGTCCCTCCCATTCCAAGGCTTCCCACAGCCCCTCACCTACCAGGGCTACGGCTACCAGGAGGTTCAGCAGCACAGGCAGCAGCCCTTCCCAGTCCAGGCACAGAGTCATCAGGCGACACCGTTGCCACCTGTTTCACTGATGCCACTGATGCCACCCACACCAATGATGCCACCGACGAGAGTGATGCCACCCACGCCAATGATGCCACCCACAACAGCGATGCCACCCATGCCAGTCCTCACCCAGCTGCAGACCAGACAGCCCCACTACACTACACCTTCCTCCACCCCACAGCCAAGCCCGGCCCCAGTACATCTGTCATCAGTACTGGGGCTGACACCCCATGGCATGGAGGAAGGACCTCTCAGCATCGCGGGGCTGAGCCAGCTGTCTGAGACCTTTCTCAACACACCGTCCCCTGTTGTCCTCTTGAGGCCAGGCACTCCAGCACCACCCACCACCACAGCACCTAGACCCTTCACCCCTGAGACTGGGCACACTTCCGAGTGATCAAGAAGAGTGCCAGAGACCGGCTAGCTGGCTACCTGTGGACTTTATTTGGACACTTGACTTGGGTCAATTTTTTTTTACAGCTTGTTGTTCAATAAAGTTTATCTTTGATTCACACACTTGCTTCATTGCTTTTTTTAAATAAAGTCTTGGTGGAAAATTTTAGAATTGGCTTAAGCTTTTGCAAGCTTGTGAGATGGGTTAAGATAGCAGAGGGGTGGGCAGGGATACCTGTGGAATGAGCAGGGATACCTTTGGAATGGCTAATAGCTATGGGATAGATAAACCTCCAGTGCAAGCATAGTGGGACTGTATGGTCCACACTCCCAGGTGCCACACCTATGGCCCTTTATTATCAATAATAATGTAATCAATCATCCACACATGTCAACACAAACACAACTCTTTATTAAACGCCGTGTTCATTGTAGGCCCACCCAACATACATGGCCCAATCTCATTGGTGTGATGAGACAGGCTGAAGGAAGCATCCATTAAGCATCTATCATCCTGTCTTGCCACTCCACTGCTCCAGCTGGGGAGTTGCACCAGTGTTTCAGGAGGTTGCACTGCTTCTTCCCTTCCCGTGAGGCTCTGTTGTGGCCTTGCACATCCTCAGTGTCGATCAGGTTTCACCCTTGCCTCCATTCCCCAGGCTCCATGTCCCCATTGCCTTGTTGATGGTCCACGAGCCTGTTCTGCAAGACTGGGTAGCAGGTGCGCATGAGATTATGCAGGATGAAGCAAGCTTCCACGATCCTCCTCACGGTCTCTGGGCGATGCTGCATGGTGGTGAGAAGTACCTGGAACCTGTTGGCCAGGATGCCAAAGGCATTCTCCACCACCCGCCTTGCCCTGGACAGCCTGTAGTTGAAGATCCTCTCTTGACGGGTCAGGAGTCTGGAAGTGTATGGCTTCATGAGGTAGGTTCTGAGGGAGAAGGCGTCATCCCCCACGATGAAGTAGGGCACATCTTGCGTGTCGTTGGGCAGGGCATCTGGATCTGAGAAGCCCACAATGAGGTTGCCTTCCAGCCCCTCCTTGAGGTGACTGGCATTGTATACCTGGGCATCTGAAGATGAGCCATAGCCTGAAGCATCGATGTACATGAACTTGTAGTCAGCATCGACCATGGCAAAGAGGATGATGCTGAAGAAGCCCTTGTAGTTGAAATAAGTGGACCCCGACTTGGCTGGAGCTTTGCAGGCCACATGCTTGCCATCGATGGCTCCAACGGTGTGTGGGATGTTCCACCTCTGATACCACTGCTCTGCAACTTTCTTCCATCCTTCTTCAGTGGTGGGGTACTGGAGGAGCTCTTCCTTGTATTCTTCGATGATGGCCTGCACCACTTCTCTGACCACAATGCTGATGGTGTTGTGTGGCACCCTCTAGCCATACTGCATGCTTTTGTAGGTGGTCCCTGAGGCCAGGTGGTGCAGAGTCAGTGCCACCTTGAGCCCAGGTTCCAGGCTGGGCCGGAAGTTGGTGTTCGCCTTGGTCAACCTGGGTGTCAGGTGCTGCACAACTTCGTCAAACATGGCTGGAGGCATCCTCGTGAAGTTCTGGAATGCCCGAGTGTCTTCGTTCCTGAGCTCCACCATCAGCTTGTTGTACAGTCCGGACTCTGCTCTTCTCCTGATCCATCTTCGGACCCAGACGCTTCTTGGCCCCCTCTTTTTCTTCCCATAGTAGAGTTCACAGAGCCTGTAGATGGCTTTGTACTGTTGCAGAACGATGGTGGCTGCCAAAAGGACTGTGGTATGATCCACAGTGGACATGACTGGATGCTGTGGAAGAGCAAGAGTCAGATGAAAGGGGTTTTGAAAAGAGCTGTCATAGACTGGAAAGGAGAGGTACAATATATGTATAATGCATGATTTACAATGAAATGAAGCTCTTAAAATGAATGACGCAACACCACTGGGGTCTTCAGAAGCTAGGGGAAAAATGTAAGCCAATACTATAAAATAATCAGGGCCACTAAATGTTCACATTCCCCCCCAAAAAAGGTAAATTTAATGTGCACAAGGCTTAGACAGTTTTATAGTAGCAGCAACCAGAGAACCCAGAGTAGGTTTATTTTCCCTAGCATTTCATTCCACATATGATTATTGATTTAGTGAAGCACCACATTTCTGAAAAAT
This sequence comes from Laticauda colubrina, assembly GCA_015471245.1. NCBI lineage: Eukaryota > Metazoa > Chordata > Lepidosauria > Squamata > Elapidae > Laticauda > Laticauda colubrina. Next base: position 18,128,283 of record BLBF01000073.1, read on the forward strand.
AAACTTATCCTCCATGTTTGGAATGTGAGAGGCTCATCTTCCAAAATTTTTCACTTGATTTTCTGAAAGAATTTTATAATTGATAATTCTTCTTAATTTGGCAACCTATAAACAAAAAGCTATGTTCATCAGGCTTTTTTTTATTGCTATAATGAAGGCAAACCTGTTTGTTTGTCATAAACATTTGAGCACACATTGTTGGAGCAAACTTCAAAAAGGATAGGTGAGAACCAAATTGCTAATAAGACAAGAACAATTTGATTTAATTTTACTTTTCATGTGAATGCAATAAATACAAAATAATTAATTTGTGCGTTCCTTATTCCTAACCATCTACTCAATATTTTTTCTCTTTTGATACTTCAGAAGGATCTATGGATTCTAGCTAACCTGATCTCCAATCAGACTACCTATCATGAGTAGACTGGTAGAATATAAACATGAAAATGACCATGTGCAACATGTTTAAACTATATGATAAAACACAATTACATGAACTGCAATCAAAAGTATTTGAATATTACATCCAAGGTCTTATTTCAGTGTTTTTATTTCACTCACTGGGACAAAAAGATATTTTCAACATTTTCTTGGGTAGCATATCTCAATAGAATTTCCCAGGAACTAACTATAGAGTAGCATGCTCTTTGAATCCTTGACCTTACATTTATAATGTATCAAATCTCACAACAGTCACTCTTGACATTAAAAGTGCAAAGTCACATTCCATTATTTGATGGTTTTACTGCTCTCCTGGAAATACTCTTTGACAAAGAAAAATGAAATTAATAGCTGTCAAGAGAATATAAATTTTAAATTTAACAATGATGTCTATGTCTCGGTCCTAAAGATACAATGGAAAGAAAGAAATCTAGATAAAAAAAATAGTATAATATAGTAAAAATAGTCCCTGCATCAGATAAAAACAAAATGGAGAAAATGAGAAATCCTGAGTTCCTTGGCCATCATTCCCCACCCCAGACACCCATGGAATTATCATTATTAGGTAAGTATAAGATTATTAGATTGGCAGAGCAGACTACTAGCTTCAAGTTACCCTCAATAAATAAAATACTGGATGGTATTTAAAAAAAAACACTTCTGAACTGATTATACTTCTGCCATTATAAAAGGAGTAGAAGTGCAGGGGAAGATGCTGTATTTTAAATTTTAAAAACCTTGAGAAGCCTTTGGAAACTTTTATTTAAAAATAGATTTCAAGATGAAGTTTTAAGTGAGATTTATTATTTATTTAATTAATTAATTAATTAATTAATTAATTAATTAATTAATGTATACTGTGTGCTATATAGAGTCATCCTGAGTTTGGTGGCAAACAAATTTAATCTAATCTAGGATCAACATAATAGCAGTCTTCCAATATCTAAGAGACTGTCACATAGAACACCTGAAAGCAGGAGAAGAAATAATGGATGGAAACTTATCAAGGACAGATCCAACCTAGAGCGAAGTAGAAATTTCAACGAGAACAAATACTTGGAACAGCTTGCCTCCAGAAGTTGCTGGTTCTTCATCACTGAAGGTTTATAAGAAGAGACTGGAAATTTTTCCAGAATAGTATAGAGCATGAGCAGGGGATTGGACAAGAAAATCTCTAATTCTCTTATTCTATTATTCTTTTTTGGTATTAATTTAATTTAAAAAGTGTGTTACTTTTCTATTCTAGAGAGGCGTGCATCAAAATTGGAGATAGTAATTTTTTGTTCAATTAAATATATATACTTAAAGCAGAGGTGGTATTCAGCAGGTTCTGACCAGTTCTGGAGAACTGGTAGGGGAAATTTTGAGTAATTTGGTGAACCACCTCTGATTGCCCCACCAACCCCATCTCTTTTTTGCCTCCTTAGTTCCAGCTGATTGGCTGAATCTCCTTTTATTTTATTTTATTTTATTTATTTACTTATTTATTTATTTATTTATTTATTTATTTATTTATTGTCAATTGCTTACAAGATAATAGGTATAAGGAAAAACATAATTATGAATACATGGATACATATAAGAAAAATAAAATAAAATATAATAAACAATAGGACACAGATGGTAGGCACATTGATGCGCTTATGCACGCCCCCTGCAGACCTCTTAGGAAAGGGGTGAGGTCAATAGTAGACAGTCTAAGGTTAACGTTTTTGGGGTTTAGGGAAGAAACCACAGAGTCAGGTAGTGTATTGCAGACCACTCTGTTGCTGAAGTCATATTTCCTGCAATCAAGTTTGGTGCGATTAACCTTGAGTTTGTATCTATTGTTTGCTTTTGTGTTGTTATGGTTGAAGCTGAAGTATACATTGACAGGTAGGACATTGCAATGTGTGAGTTTATATACTATACTTAAATCAGACTGAAGGCAGCATAGTTCTAGGTTTCTTAGGTCTAGAATTTTGAGTCTGGTGGTATAGGTATTCAGCAACGAGTAGAGGAGTGGAGAACTCTTCTTGTGAACTATTTCTGGACTTTCTCAACTGTGTTAAGATACATAATGTGGGTTCCAGACTGATGAGCTGTATTCGAGTATTGGTCTGGCAAATGTTTTATATGCTCTAGTTATTAGTATAATAATAACAGAGAAAAAGCTAAGATTAGGTTAACAACTCTTAACGACTTTTGGGCTATGAAGTTACAGTGGGCTCTAGCACGTAATCATTATAAATGAGTATTCCAAGATCCTTGACAAAGTTTGTATCATCAACAAGGTCTTGACTATTGAGCCTGTATTTTATTTTCTGATTATTATTTTTTTTGCCAATATGTAAGACAGAGCATTTATTTGTTGAGATTTGAAGTTGCCATTTGTTTGACCATTCTGATACATAGTCAAAGTCTTTTTGAAGGATAGCAGAATTGTCTGTGGTGTTGAATAGCTTTACATCATCAGCAAAGAGAACACAGTTGCTCTTAATATGATCACAGAGGTCATTTATGTAGAGTATGAAAAGAGTTGGTCCTAGAACACTGCCTTGGGGGACACCACTGTTGACAGGTACAGAATTTGATAGGATGCTCCCAATTTTGTTGCCCTATACAGGAGAATGGAGTTGGAAAGCAGGCTAGTGGGATGGGGAGAGAATGGGGATTTTGCAGTAACTTTCCCCTGCCATGCCCACAAGCCACTCTCACAGAACCAGTAGTAAAAAAAAATTGAATCCCACCTCTACCTAAAGTCACATTTATAATTATAAGATGAAAGTAAAATTCTCATGGATGGTAAAAATCAAGTAATAATTCTGAAAATGCTGAAATAGAAGCATCATCTACAAATTTTCAAAATACTGAGGGAGTAGAACTAAATTCCTTGATGAAAGTATGTCAGGGAAGAATGGAGAAGAAGATGATAGATATTAGTAGATAGTACAATACTATCAGTATTCTATCATCTTTCTTTCTTTCTTTCTTTCTTTCTTTCTTTCTTTCATCTACCTATTTATGTATCTTATGATAGATAGATAGATAGATAGATAGATAGATAGATAGATAGATAGATA
>BLBF01000073.1:18135051-18145623 GCA_015471245.1 Laticauda colubrina
CAGCAAGGCTGGCAGGCAGGCAGACAGCAAGGCTGGCAGGCAGGCAGACAGCAAGGCTGGCAGGCAGATGTCAGCAAGGCTGGCAGCAAGGCTGGCAGGCAGGTAGACAGCAAGTCTGGCAGAGAGGCTGGCAGCAAGGCTGGCAGCAAGGCTTGCAGGCAGACATGCAGGTAGGACAGGCAAGTCAGTCCATGTGTCTGGAAGCAGGTCTTTCCTCTGAATGGCGACCTGCTTCTGAGCTGCTTCTGTTATATCCGCGGGGCTGATGCTATGCATCCTCCCCGCATGCGCAATTAACGCTTGGCATCTGCTAGGCTTCCGTTGTGCATCTGCTGTGCATCCACTGTGCATCAGCTTCATCCGTTCGGCGTCCGTTCTGCATCTGCTGTATCCATTCCGCGTCCGCTTTGCTGAGGTCCCCCAGAAGCCTAGCGGATGCGCCATCCGCTCTCATCTGCTTCCATCTGCTGGGCTTCCGTTCCGCATCCGCTTTCCATCCGCCCTGCGTCCTCCCCGCGTCCGTGTTATCCGCTCCGGTTATGCAAATTTTTGCCACTTCTGAGAGCGGATAACAACGGATGGAACATTTTTCTCGTCCGTTGTGTCCGTTTTGCATCCGTTGGGTAGTGTGACAGGGCCTTAAAATAGTTGATGATTCATTCCCTTAAGTAATAGGTGTGAGTTATTAGGACAGTCTGAGAAATTTGGACTTGAGGATATTTCTCCCCTTCATTTCTCATCAGCGAATGAGCTGTCACCAATAGAGGTTTAGCAGAAAGCAAACTCACCAATTCCTGATACAATAGTCAAGAAATCATTCTGTTAACATATGGTTTGTGAATGTCTTTGTAACTAATACTTTCTATCTGCTAAAATTCTGATTTTTCAAAACTACCTACTAGCACTGAAAAGCTAGATAATTATCAACTTTTTAAAAATCATTATCTTAAGAAACTGATCATATTATTTGTCGTCAAGATCCAAAATTGGATGATAACACTTTATTTGCAATAATGATTACAATGTAGAAAGGTAAAATTCAAGAACACACAATAAAAATCCATTCAAATATGAGCAAAATGTAACATAAAAGAACTGAAGAAGCTTCTTGGACGAGAAGCAGAATGTCTTTAAAAAAAAAAAAATCAGAAAGTACAGTTGCCTCTTGAAAAAGCACCTTTGGGACAACCATGACCTGAGTGACTGAGAATCTCCATAGATGTGTAACATAAAATAATAAACTTTAACTCCATAAATTCTAAAAGGTGGCTAATGTGGGATTAGCTGAATATTTTTCAGCCTAATAGCTGTATATTTTTCAGCCTAATGGTTTGATCCATATAGAAGTAACTTTCTCTAAAATCAGCCTGCTCATTAATCAATATGTCTACCAAATCTAGGACTTCTTCCTCAGTTGAATAGATAATATTTTGCTAACAATGCTGAATAAGATAATAGATCAATAATTACATTGTCTCATTCATTTTCCTTTTTAATCTGTTTGGGGTACTGATACACAATTGGGAAAATCTCTTGCATTAATTCCTACTACAATTAGGTTTGAGTATAGTTTGGGTATACGGTGCTGGATCGATTCCACTGCTAATTTATGACAGTTATCCAAGAAGATTTACTTGAAAGGAAATTCAGAGTAGAGTTAGTATATTAGAGCAAGCTATTGCTATTAAAATATTGCCAGGCATTTATATATCTATTGCAATATTTACATTGTTCCCTTACCTTTCCTCCCCTCCCCATTTCAAAATAACTCAGTTTCAACATTCATCCATAATTCCTCATCTCAGTCTACCAAAAATATAGAAAACAAAATGTGGGATATCCAATAAAGGTCATAATCCAACCTGTCATCTGTTATCACATGAAAAGCAAAGTCCACATACCTTATAGGAATATAAGGTTTGCACAGCAACAACGACAACAACACCCAGCTAGCAGGAAAGAGAATTCAACCTTTCAGATTTGCTTCATCCTTTAGTAAATCATGTTCCAGAATTGTTGAGTTCTATGACCTTTCCCAAGTAAGTTTATGTGTATCTCCCTAGGAATCATCTTCTTTACCTGTTTTGCTGCATACATTCACTGTCATTCAAATTAGAGGTTTCTCCAGTAACTTTCCTTGATACTGTACTGTATATTCTTTTATATATACAGTACTTCAGAGGTGCTATTCAACCAGCTTGCACCTATTTGGGAGAACTGGTAATGGTTATTTGGCATGGGTCGCCGAACCGGTGGCAATCCCTGGCTGGCCATGCCCCCAACCCAGTTGCCTGGTCACTCACTTGCGATCGCTCTCCTAGCTTTCCATTCCCCACATCCTCTTTCTCCCTGGGGAAAAGGAAGAAAGGCATGGACACTGCAAGTATCACTTTCCCCTGTGAGTTAAAGAAAAAGAGTGCGGTCTGACAGAGAGGGTGGGGGTGAATCAAGCCTTGGAGCACTTTTGCAATGTAAAAAAAATGCATTTTGGAAGCAGGTCTTTAAAAAACTTCTCCAAGGATTCTCCATAGATGCTGCAAGTATCTCTTTCCCCTTGTGAGTTAAAGTGCTGGAGTGAGAAGAAGTGCAGTCTGACAGAGGTGGTGAGGGAATCCACTCAAGCCTTGGAGAAATTTAAAGGAGCTGCTTCCAAAATGCTTGTCTGTTAAATGCTCTCTCTCTCTCTCTCTCAGAAAGAAATGAGAAAGAAAGAAAGAAAGAAAGAAAGAAAGAAAGAAAGAAAGAAAGAAAGAAAGAAAGAAAGAAAGGAAGGAAGGAAGGAAGGAAGGAAGGAAGAGGAAGGTAGAGAAAGAAAGAAAAAAAATAGGAAGAGAGAGAGATATAAAACTCTATGCTATTATTTTTAATTGTTCAATTATTTATCATGTGCTAATATTTTACACTGTCCCTATACCTAGAGTGATTTTTCTGCCTTTCTTTTGCCCAGGGCTACCACATATTTTTCAGGCTTTACATGCATTCAGTGTCAATAGTCCAGAGCATAAAATATACATGTGTTTAACAAGAGTTGAAAGGGACCTTGGAGTTCTTCTAGTCCAACCCCCAGCTCAGGCAAGAAAACTGAGGATGCCAAACTCTGAGTAGAAATCCTGGGAAAGGTGTCAGAATAATATTTAGAAGGGACCTTGGGGTGAACCCTACACCATTTCAGAGAAATGGCTGTCCAGTCTATTCTCAAAAACTTCCAGTGATTGAGTACCCAGAACGTCTGGAGACAGGCAGTTCCACTGGTTAATTGTTCTCACTGTCAGGAAGTTTCTCCTTAGTTTTAGGTTGCTTCTCTCTGCTCAGTTTTCATCCACTGTTTCTTGTTTGCATTCTGCTTCTTTGGAAAATATATTGTCCCCCCTTCTTTGTGGCAGCCCCTTAAAAGCCTGTTGCCTATCACACTCTTGAATAAAGCATGTGAGCCATTTCCTCCTTTCAGTGGTCCATGAAAGTACATCTATAGTATGCAGATAACAAAGTCAAAAAAGGTGAACAACATTTTTACAGAACTATAGATAAGTTGAGGCTGGGTGACAAGGAATGGCTGGGAGGGGAGGGGGCCAGGTGAGGCACCCCTTGATGTGAGTGACATTGAGTTGGCCACGCCTACTCATTCACATGACCAAGACATGCCCACCCATTCACATGACCACCAAGCAGGCCCACCCAGTCACATGACTACTAAGCCACACCCATCCAGTCACATGACCAAAAGCCACGCCCACCAAATAAGCCACACTCACAGAACCGGTAGTAAAAAAATTTGAATTCCACTACTGCAGTACTTGCTCTTCTTTTGATGATAGTACTAATTATTATGCTATTCATGCTATTAAACTATGGCTGAGTTAATAGTAAGTTGAGCAAAGGCAAATCTGTGCTAAAGCACATATAATTTGCAACCTGACATTTAACTTTTTATGCAGTTCCTAAAAGAACAGTAAAATTATATACAATATGATCTATACCAGTTCTTGTGGATTACCCTTCTCTGGGTAGTTCTGGATCTAATGGAAAACAGCTTCCTTGTTTGTCTTTCTGCTTTATATTTTCTGGTGAATCAAAATGTATTAAATAAAAGGTTTTATGTATTATGATTATTGCCTACAGATGAGGCATTGGAGAAACTATATCCATTCTTGGTGCAGCTGGTGCACGTATTGCTAGGAGGATTTTGAATTGATCTCATCATTTCAATATACCCTCCTGTTTCTACTCTGGCAAAATTCCAAAGTAGTCAATTAAATCTGCTTCCAGAGGCTCTTAAGTAATCTTTTTACCAGTCATTATCTGTTTATCCAAAGAGCTCATTCTCAAGACATTACCAAAACAACATTTTCAGGATATTTTTTTTTTACAGTTATGACATTTATTTTGGGTTTATCGATATCAGATATGTGGCGTGCTTCAGAAAATATTAAAAATAGATGTAAAATTGAAACCAGAAGCTTTTCTTTTAAGTATCACGAATAAGCAGATTGGAAGAAAATATGGGATTTTGTTTTCATATGACAATGGTGATGAGATTTTATATGCACAATACAGAATAAAAGATTTGGAAGGAACCTTGGATGGCAAGGTCCAATCCCCTGCTTGAACATATACACAAATTCCCACAACTGAAGAGTGAATCATGAAACTAATAGAACTGACAGAGATGGCAAAAGAGATTGACTGTTTTGATAAAAGGTAAAAGTTAATTTTGTTTTTACTAGGAGACCACTTTTGGACTTCTTGCTCAAGAAAAATTAAATAAAGTTTTGGTTTTAGGATTTGATAGATCAATTAAGACTATATAAAATGGTCTTTTATTGTTATTATTTTATATATTAAGGGTTGTGTTTAAATTTAGAGTAAGTCGTTATTTTAAATGTAATTTTAGTGTTTTGGATTATTTAGTTTGTATATTGTTTATATGATGCTTTTGTTTAAGTTTAGAATAAGAAATTATTTTATGATATATTTGCATTTGTGCTAAAGAAAGTTGAAAGTTGCCTTTTTTTATTCCATCTTTCCCTTTTTTCTTGCCATTTTTATTTGTTCTTCTTTGATCTTTTCACTCTTTTTCATTTTGATATTTTTTTTTTTGAAATTTAATAAAGTGTCACCTTGATGGAAAAGCTCATTTAAGAACACATCAGCAATTGGAGAGGCTTCAATGATTATTTTATTAAAGCTGCCAGGTTATAACAGGTCAACAATCTCTTGCTATCATAAAGAATATCAGAGATTTAACATCATAGTTCTCATCCAGAGTTATAGGAATCAAATATGAGCCTACAGATGCCTTTCTGGCAAATATTTATTTTAAAACTGATAAAGGATACTATAAAACCCAGGAAATAAGGAGTCAAAGTACTTCAAATGAATACAGGTTTATGCATTCTAGCTTTCTCTACAAGAATCTGAACTACTAACGGTCAAAAACAAATTGGCAGTGGATAAAAGGGAACAGAATTCAAGGTGAATTGGACTTAGATTTCTTGTGGGTACAAAGGGACTCAAGACTGATTATGCTTTTGACTCCTTCCTTGACCTTAGCCTGGTTGTCTCTTACAGGCACAAATAGAAGTACATAGCTATCTGAGCTCTTCAGACAGATAGAACTTTATTTAGGTCATTGTCCAATAAAAGGATAATCAATAACACAAACAATAGGAAACTATTTGAGGAGATGCTAGAAAGAAGAGGAGATCAACCTATTTTCCAAAGCACCAGAAGGCAAGACAAGAAACAATGGATGGAAGCTACTCAAAGAGAGAAGCAACCTATAACTGAAAAGAAACTTCAACACAATGAGTACAATTAACCAGTGAAACAACTTGCCTTCAGAAACTGTGGGTGCTCCATCACTGGAGGCTTTCAAAAAGAAACACAACAAGAACTCTTACTCTTAGCAACCATTGTGGATAAAGTTACATACCACAATTTTACTACTTCCAGAGAAATTAAACAATGTTGATTATTTAACAGATAATACAAATAAAAGCTATCAGAGTGTGCCCGGTCTCCTCTGTATTCTGAAAAAGTAGAGAAGAATTTGTAATGCAGATTATCTAGCCTTTGAGAAGTATGAATGTGTGTGTACTAATCGTTATTCTAACAATTTGAGTTTGCAGCCCAGTTTGAATGGAGAGAATAGTAAACACATTCATAGCAGCTTTCTTGAGAATGTGGCATGTGGAGTTCAAAAATCAAAGGAAAAAAGATTGACACAATCCAAAGAGAAAGTGGAGTATGGTCCCATTGGTACTTAGAGATTATTTTAAATCATCATGACATTAAAAAAGCCCTAGGAATAATTTGTTTACTAGGTTTTTCTGTAGAAAGTTAGTGTTAATTAGGTTTTGAAGAATTGCATTTAAACAATACATTTGAGATATAGATTTCCCCCTCCTCCAATATTTTTCATATTCTTCCAAAGAAATATTGTAATTGGAGGTTGGTTCACTTTAACCAAGGTGGGTGCCTTGCTGACAGTCCTTTCTGAATGCTTTAAGATTTTACTAGAACATAGAACATAAATTAACAGAGTTGGAAGGGACCTTGGAGGTTTTCTAGTTCAATTCCCTGCTTGAACAGGAACCCTATATCATTGCAGACAAGTAGCTGTCCAGTCTCTTCTTAAAAACTTGAAGTGATGGAGCTCCCACAACTTCTGAGAGCAAGCCTTTCCACCAATGGATTTTTTCCACTGTTAGGAAAGTTCTCCTGAATTCTAGGTTGCTTCTTCTCTTGATTAGTTTCTATCCATTGCTTCTTGCCTTCTGGTGTTTTGGAAAATAGGTTAACCTCATCTTTGTGGCAGCCCTAAAATACTGAAATATACAATAATGTATAACTTTAGTTATCTCCCAGTGGTGATGGTTGAATAGAAACTCTAAGTCACCCGTTACGATGCTGTTTCCTATATAAGGGCTCGAGACAGAACTTCATTTATCCAATCTTGGAGAAATTTCTGAGTAGAGAGTGTGTTTTCTATTAATGTTATTTTAATGGACAAAGACTCAAAAATATCTTTACAAGGCTCTGAACAATATGTGTTCACATATCATATGTATTCTTAATTTTTGTTTATCCGTGTGTGTGTGTGTATGTGTGTGTGTGTTTATATGTATAAACAACAGTTATACCATTAGATATTTCATTGTCTCTGGCCATAGGGCTGTAATAAACTGATTGTTTAATAATCAAAGTTTCACTCATTACTATAACAAAGGTTATGGCACTATGGGGTTATGTCATAAATCTGTATGCAGAGTTTATATTCAGATAAGATAGTTAGCAATCAGGTTTATGACCTTGTATAATAAGCATACAAAGAGAAAAGTATTTAGATTAATGATAAGGACATGTTCAATGATAAACAGAAGATATTCCTTCCACAGTAGGAGTGATCCAACAGTGAAATATATGAAAAAATAAAAATAAAAGAATAATCCCACCCCTAAATACTTTCATTTAAAAGACTATAATAGAACTGTGGAGTATTTTGACATAAATCAAATTCACAGTCAAATTCACAGGAAGACAGCTCAACGTTTATTACTCAGATGATATTGATAGCACAGGAGTTGACTCAAGAAAACAAAAGCAAATTTTCTTGATCCCCAGGACTCTTACTAAATCTATTTTAGGTACTTAAAAGGCGATAAGATTATATTAAATGGGCAATTGCTTTTAATTTCAGTCTCCCTACTTCGCTTTCTTCAAAGAAAAACAAAAACAAAAAATTCAGTCTGCTCATCCTTTTCATTGAAATCGTTGTTAATATCATAGCCTTTTGCTCTCTAAAATATGGTCACTCCTAAGTCCATAGTTTTGTACAGCTACAATCTTTGCTAATTTTGTCTTGATGCATTTCAATAAATACAAAAAGAATCTGGCCTTCTCTTTGTTGCTGTCAGGCATCCAAATTTTATTGCAATCGTTCTTTTCTGGAAATGAAGTCAATAATATTTACAATGTTGGGGTTCCCTTCCTACACTTTCAATAATCTACATATTTGCTGAATGATTGGTTGAAGACTCAGAAAAAGAGGATAATTAGAATTGAGAGCCTGGTATTCTGACTTAAGGGTGAAGAATAGAAGAATAACAGAATGGGAAGTATCCTTGGATATCTTCTAGTCCAACCCCCTGCTCAACCAGGAAACTATACCATTTCAGACAAATCATTGTCTAATCTCTTCTTTAAAACCTCCAGTGTTGCAATAGTGTTCTAATAGTTGGTGATTTTCAGTTCCTGTTTGCAACTCCAGCACATCATATCCATTTGACAAGTACACTGTGCACATTCTGTTGTTAGAGTTAAATCTTTTATCCTCATTATTCCCATAACATTTTGCTGGTTTGATAGTTTGTTTCACAATTGTATGCCATGGTTCACCCTCTTTCTTTTTCATTGTTCTTATCTGAGAAGAAAGCTAATAAATACTCAGTAGCAAAAGATTAAAAACTGATATTGTACAGTTAAATTCAGAGATGAAAAAAAAAGATTAAAACAAGTAAAACAAAACAAACAATTTAAAGATTAATCCCGGGAACATAGTATGCTCCACATTTTGATCACTATCTTTACCACCTTCCCTTAATATACGTGATAATGAAGAAGTAGGCAACTAGACAACAGAACCTGACACATGGACAAGATAACGAGTATACGTATGAACATAAACTTGAACAAAGGAAGTAAATACAGATAAATGGGGACAGTAAGACAAGGACTGTAGGCATGCTAAGTGAACCTATGCACGCCCCCTTTAAGGACCTCTTAGGAATGGGGTGAGGTCCAGGGTATTCAGTTTGAGGTTGAAGCTATGAGGGTTGGAAGCTGTAACAATGGAGTCGGGTAGAGTGTTCTGTATAACTTGGAAGGTTCCAAGTAGTCTCTTCTGATTGGCCAGGAAGGCCAGTAAAGGATTCATTAGGAACCAATCCAAGGAGCCGCTCAAAGGCGGCAAAGTTAAAAGACTGTCATTGGCTACAAGCCAGCAGGCAAGCCTCTATATAAAGGGCTGCCGCGGCTTGAGCCAATGTTCCGTTACTGTTTGCTGTTAACTAATAAAGAGTTATTTGTTGGAACCCGGTCTACTGCGCATCTTTTCCAGACGGAACACTGGTGACGAGGGTGGGATTGTCCTAAAGCGGAGACCGAGCACGCGGTGAGAAAACAACCACGCTAGATGAAATGGCTGGTAGCAACGCCCGCACCTTTTAACTCCAATGAAGAAGATTGGGAGTCTTATATCAATCGCTTCCTGATGTTTCTGGAGAGCAACAAAATGGAGGAAATTTTGGATCAGCGAAAGAGGGCTGTCTTCCTAATATATTGTGGGCCAGCCGTGTTCAAAATGGAAAAGGCATTGGCAAAACCCAGAGACGTGAAACAGATGACCTGGTCTGAGCTTAACTGAATGCTAAAGGCTCACTATGCGCTGGTTGTCTCAAATCTTATTAAGAGACATGAGTTTTATAAAAGAGACCAGAGAGAAGATGAGACCATTGCAGATTTTATGGCAGCAGTAGCGGCAATGCTGACTCACCCTTCCAGCCGGTTCCATGGAAACGAGCCTGAGAGACAGTGATCCCGACCGAACCATTTGAAGTCCTAGGCAAGAATGAGCCGCGCAGGTCAACTAGGACCAGAGGAAGTCCTACCTACCTGCACGACTACGTCACTCACGTAGGACTGAACTAAAGGGGGAAGGGTGTTCTGTATAACTTGGAAGGTTCCAAGTAGTCTCTTCTGATTGGAAGGCCAGTAAAGGATTGGTTCACTAGGAACCAATCCAAGGAGCTGCTCAAAAGTGGCAAAGTTAAAAGACTGTTATTGGCTACAAGCCGGAAGGCAAGCCTTTATATAAAGGGCTACCGCAGCTTGAGCCAATTTTCCGTTACTGTTTGCTGTTAACTAATAAAGAGTTATTTGTTGGAACCTGGTCTACCGCACGTCTTTTCCGGATGGGACATAGAGCATTCCAGGCATTGACCACTCTGTTGAGGTCATATTTTTTGCAATTGAGTATGAAGTGGTTTACCTTGAGTTTGTATCAATTGTTTGTCCATGTATTATTGTGGTTGAAGTTGAAGAAGTCGTTGACAGGCAAGACATTATAGCAGACAATTTTGTGTACTATGCTTAGATCCGACTGCAGGTGATTTGACACTGACTTGAAAAGAGAAGGGCATACAAGAAGATGTGATGACAGTCAAATGTTGCTAAAATTTAATTTCTTAATGATTGTTCTACTGCTCCTAAATATAAGTACATTCTGCTTTTTGTCCAAACTTTTTCCAGCTTTCTCTTCCAAGATTCTGGAAGATTACATGTCCTGTGCCAGAATCATTCAGATGGCTTCATTCCAATTCTGCCTCTTTCAAAATGATGAACCACTACTATATCTTAGAATAGAACAGAATAGAATAGAATACCTTTATTATCATTGTATTTGTGGAAATTTGAAAGCTATTCCAACACAGTGCCCCAAACATCACATCACAATTACACAACAGAGTAATAATAATAATAATAATAATAATAATAATAATAATAATAATAATA
>BLBF01000073.1:18156124-18194049 GCA_015471245.1 Laticauda colubrina
TCTATCTATCTATCTATCTATCTATCTATCTATCTATCTATCTATCTATCTAGCCATTCATCCTCCCATCCATAGTATTCAAGATAGAATGTCATTAATCTTTTCATTACTATACAGGGTAAAAAAGAGGATTTTGATGGAGATATGAAAGCTCTGTTACTCAAAGCAAGAAGGAGTGAAATATATCTTGTCCAAAATGGATGGAAAATATTGACAAGAGACTGAGGCAAACATCTCCATAATTCACAGGGCTACAAGGGGATAAAGAGATACTTTGTCTGAGATACAATCAGAAGGCAACTGAACTTTTTTGAAGATATTTCACTGTTCATCCAAGAAGCTTCTTTAGCTCTGACAGGACAGTGGGGAATGGAAGGATTTATACTCCTTGAAGACAGCTGGTCATTTTCATCCTTTTAGAAGGTCATTGAAGCACTTGGAGGTTTATCTGTACCCTCAGAGTCACCTGAGTAGTGCTCCTGGTTCCTGGTTCAATATTTTGCAAACTACAGAATATTGAACCAGGAACACTACTCAGGTGATCCTGAGGAAAAAGCACCTTTGGACAACTATCAGCTGGATGACTGAGAACCTCAGCAGTACAATCAGACTTATTAGATTCTGTTATTATAGCCAATGTTAATAAAAGTAAGTTTAGCCTTCCTGTGGAATGAATTTCCTGGTCTGGTCTACCTAATAGTGCTGACATTTATTTAGTTTCTCTAACATCCAAGGCTTTCTTGACTTGACTATGATTTGTACAAACTACATAATACAGATTTTTGCAGGATTAAGGCTAATCCTATAATTTGGGGGGAGGGGATTTAATAGAATAGAATTCATTATTGGTCAAGTGTGATTGGACACATAAGGAATTTGTCTTGCTGAAAATGCTCTCAGTATACATAAAATAAAAAGATACATTCATCAAGAGTCAAGAGTAATGTACAACACTTAATGACACTTATAGGGTACCATAAGCAATCAAATCATGCTAAGAAACAGTCCATATAAATCATAAGGGTACAAGCAACAAAGTTGCACTCATACAGTCACAAGTGGGAGGGGATGGGCGATGAGGAGTGATGAGAAGATTAATAGTAATAGTAGTGCAGACTTTGTAAATAATTGGACAGTGTTGAAGGAATTATTTGTTTAGCAGAGTGATGACATTTGGGAAAAAAAACTGTCCTTGTGTCTAAGTTGTCTAAATACAGCCAGTTATGTCATCTCAAATTTATTTATTTATTTATATGGTTTATATGGCCTCCTGTCTTATACACATGGCTCTGGGTGGCTTAGAAGAGTAAACAAACAATCCCCCAAATATGTCTGCCTGCTGGCTGCCTGCAATTTGGCAGTTTGAATTTCACCAAGCCCAAGGTTGACTCAGCCTTCCATCCTTCTGAGTAAAATGACAACCCAGTTTGTTGGGGGCAAGTGGCTGACTCTATAAACCATTTACAGAGAGCTGTAAAAGCACTGTGAAGTGGTATATAACTCTAAGTGCTATTGCTACTTGTATGTGTGGTGACTAATCACTGACTAAATGACTGCATTGGCTCAAACATTGTTTTAACATTAGTACCTATAGATTTGTTTTGTTGTGGGGCAATTTGGAGACCACTCTGCTTTCCTTTGATAAACCCTACTATCCTTGACTCATTGAGAGTCAGTCAAGCCCTAGAGATACCTGGCCAAAATAAAACAAATTTACCATCTTTTATTTTTTTCTACCATCCCTGAAACCTGTAGCTGAATTTTCAAATTGAACCTCAATTTGATCCTGCAAATTGATCAATTTAATCAAATTGATCCTGATCAAATTGATCCTGCACTGTTTTGGATCAAATCAGGTTGCCCTCAAATCTTAGATTGCAAATTCAGCTTGAGTAATGATTAAATGACAAACTGAAATCAAGACACAACCATTTTATCGAATACCTACCTGGAAGAAAGGAGCCAGTATGAATATTCATTTTTTTTTTCTTTTTGTGACCCTGTAATCTCTTTATTCATGGTAGAGTTGGGGTAACTGAATGAAGCTGAATGGAGTTTACTGGCTATATACCTTTCCTGACACCTACACAGAGTTTACAGCAGATATTTTCTTTTTGTATCCTGAAAGAAAAAAATTTGCTGCTGACTAGGATTGAACTCTCAACCTTCTGAATGGAAGGCCACCATCACCTCTAGGCCACCACCACGGCCCAGGATGAATATTCAATAACATTTCTAAAACTTAGAAAATGAAAAAAAATGCCATCAGTTGTCTAACAGCAATATTCATAATTGCATTGTTCCAAAATGCAGAAAGTAAAAATACAAAAAGTGTCGTCGATGAGAAAAAGAAGATATTTTACTTAGTCACATTTTGAGGGAGATAAAGACCCCCTAAAAACAATGAAAGTCTCCTCACCACCAAATCTAATACATTTTCTGTTGTATCTTGTTGAATGTATTGTCTTTATTCATTAGCAAGAACAGCCGAAGTCTAACTATTTAATATTGCTGGTGAAATAATTCTACCGAGGAAGTCAATCAAATGATTCTTAAAGAGAAGTGTTCATTGAGGAATGCACAATCTGTGCCTAACTATATGAAACATATGGCAATTACAGCTGGCATTTTTCAAGGAAATGGAAGTGTATTTCCAACACTCCCTGCAATTTGTCTGAAGTGGTGTAGGGTTTCCTGCCTAAGCAGGGGGTTGGACTAGAAGATCTCCAAGGACCCTTCCAACTCTGTTATTCTAAATGTATTCACCACTAGCTTAGTGCTCAGAATTACGTTTTAGCAGTCCAGTTGCTTGAACAAATATAGCTAACATAAGCCAATAGTAGAGCAGGAGAGAGTGTATATGGGATTGCACTTGCAGCTGCAAAGAAAATTAGTTTTTTTTTTTAAAAAAAAATTCTAAATGAAATATTTAGTAAAAAGCAATCTCTTTGTTTATAAATGCATAAACTGCAATCATGTCAATGAGTGGCACTTTTAGCTGCATCTTAAATCAGATTTATAATAGAATGATGGTAGGCTGTGTTTAGCAAGTCAGAATCAGAGAGGACAAGCAGAGAAGGTTTGTTTTTTTAAATCTTAACAAAATATTGTATTGTATTATGTGTATTATTGTGTTATATTATGTATAATATTATATTTATTGTATAATATTATATTTATTAGATTATATTTTAGATTAGATAGATAGATAGATATGTATTGTACATATACATTTCAGTATATAAGTTATTAAGAACTATCACAGATAAGTATGAATATATGATAAACTGAAGTACAATTTATTTTGTTCACAGGTTATGGCCAGATTGGTCAACAGATAGTCTACCATTTAAATATGGAAGTATGGTGAAATGACTGTAGTTAGATCCTGTTCCTGGCATTGGGATCATTGCTATCATATACTTCCTCATCAACTACAAGCAGGTTTTATGCACTGTATCTTGGCTATAAAAATCCAAAAAATACATTTTGGGCGGAAAGCTACTTCTATTTTCCCTTTGTTCTCAGGTATGGATCAGCATCTGTCAGTGAAGTCCTTATGATGTGGAACTGCTTTAGTCTACAACTAAGTTGGCACCTTTTACCATCCCAGTGACTGGACAGGGGGAAAAGGGAGGGAGATAAATACAGACATAAATACCGATACAAATACAGAGACACAGATAAAGACACAGACACAGACACAGACAGGTAGACAGACAGACAGAGACTAGAGACAGAGACAGAGACATGGGGAGAGCTCCCATTCCTTTCTCCATCTCCTGCCCACCTAGGAGTTCAAAAGCATGCAAATGCAAATAGATAAATAGGTGCCACTTTGGTGGGAAGGTAACAGCATTCCATGTACTTTTGGCATATAGCCATGCTGCCCCCATGATCATGGAAAATATATTTGGACACCACTGGCTCCCTTGGCCAAGAAACAGAGATGAGCACCGTGCCCTAGAATTGGATATGGCTGGAGAGAGAAACCATTACCTTTTTTATAACAGAAATAACACACACACGCACACACACACACACAAAAAAAACTTTCTCTCTCTCTCTCTCTCTCTCACACACACACACATGTATACAGTATAAATAGAATTATAGTACCAGCTAATAGGCTTCACCGAATGTCGAATACTGGATGAGCATGAATATAATTATGTTGTTATTTTCAAATATCTTTGTCAAGAATGATGCTTATCGCTACATGGCTTGCATCCTAAGAAAATGAATGAATTTTTTCCTGGTTTTTTTTTTCCTGCTGTCATTGAAAATACACACTTTTCCATTTCACATGATTACAACCTTTAGGAAAAAAAAATATAATGACACTTAATTTTAGCTGAAAGGAACTGGAATTGCATATTAAAGTCTTTTTATAAGTAGATCATTGTAGCTTAGAATGCAAAAGTTTTTTTTTATACAGTTGTTATTAAAATGGCAGAACACTAGTAAGTTAGCATTATAGATCTAGGAATGAAGGATTGAATTCGTCACCATTCTTATTGTTCTCTAGGCTACAGCAGGAATCCAATCAGAATTTTATTCTGCAATATAATTGCCAGTGTGTACTTTTGTGATGAGATTTATACTCCACAGGGAAACTGTAGTCAGATTCACAATTACTGGATATTAAAACTTTTGGTGAAACTGCCCAGCATGAGAAGAGAAGAGAAATTGGCTTCACGTGTATGATTAATATAAATGTTCTTCATGCAAATAATTTTAGCAAAAAAAAAAAAAGATCGTTATGAAACTATAATGACAAAGCAGAGATGTTAGCAAAATGTGTCAGGAGGTGTCAGGAGATTCAGGTGTTTCCAGACTGAAACAATACCTAGGAAGAAATGTTGTGTCCTTGAAGAGAAATACTAGCAAGCTGAACATTGTTAAAAGCCATTGAGGGGGGGAAATATAGAAAGACAGTGAGAAACATGTCCATAACAGAGGTGGTATTCAGCAAGTTCTGACCAGTTCTGGAGAACTGGTAGCAGAAATTTTGAGAAGTTCGGAGAACTGGCAAATGCCACTTCTGACTGGATCCACCCCCATCTATTCTCTGCCTGCTGAGTCCTAGCTGATTGGCTGAGTCTTCATTTGTTGCCCTGCACAGGAGAATGGAGATGGAAATTGGTTAGTGAAGTGGGGAGGGTAAGGGGATTTTTCAGTAACCTTCTCCTGGTGTGGGGTGGGAATGGAAATTTTACAGGATCCTTCCTCTGCCACACCACCAAGCCACACCACAGCTAGCAAGCCATGCCCAAAGAACCAGTAGTAATTATTTTTTTGAATCCCACCACTGAGACACATGACTATTATATACCAATGTATAGTAGTCCCTGATTTATTATAATCATTCTTTTAATAACAGCACTGGAAAAAGTGACCGTTTTTCACACTTACAACCGTGGAAGCGTTCCTATGGTCACGTGATTGAAATTCAAATGCTTTGGAAACTGGTATATATTGATGCCATTTGCAATGCCCTGGGGTCATGTGATCGCTTTTTGTGACCTTCCAACAAGCAAAGTCAATGTGGAGAGAGATCCACTTAACAATCATGTTCCTGACTCCAGTGATTCACTTAACAACTGTGGCAAGAAAGGTCACTTAACAAATGTCTCACAGCTATAGAAATTTTAGACTCAATTGTGGCTGTGAGTCGAGAACTACTTGCATTTCCACCTCAGGCCAGTGGTGGGATTCAATTTTTTTTACTACCGGTTCTATGGGTGTGGCTTGGTGGGCATGGCAGGGGAAAGATACTGCAAAATCCCATTCCCTCCCCACCCCACTAACCTGCTTTCCAGCTCCATTCTTCTATGCAGGGCAACAAATGAAGACCCAGGCAATCAGCTGGGACTCAGGAGGCAGAGAATAGATGGAGGCGGGGCCAGTCAGAGGATGGTATACCAAACTATTCAAAAGTTCCTCTACCAGTTCTCCAGAATTGGTCAGAATCTGCTGAATACCACCTCTGCCTCAGGTTTAGACTTACAGAAGATAAAAACAGTTTCAATAGAGACAATGTACTCTGTACAAGCAGCCTATCTAGTATGGTGGGATGAAATTATTTTCACTTTGCTATTTTCAAAACACAGCACACTGGTAAGTTACCTGACATAAAGACCTTTTGTTATTCTATAACTGGAGAGAGGACACGGAATACAGTCGGTGTTTATCCTTTGTTCAAGCAATTGTTCATTGCAGATTAGTCAGAGAAGTGAACAAGTACAGGTCACTGATCTTTACAAAATGCCGAAACATACAGTATAGCAGCAGGAATGATGTTGTTTTTTTTAAAAAAGCAAAAGTATGCATCTCATACAAACAGTAGTTGATTGCTGTCAAGTTATAGAACTGCCACTAAAAAAAATAAAGAAAACAAAAACAACAAAACACCCTATGCAGCAATCCCATAATAGACACAGCTTGGGGGCTGATTTGATAGAAGCTCCCTGGGAAAGATTTTTTGTGCCATCATCAAGACTTGCTAGAATAATAAACACCTCTGACCAATGTATGTTTTTTCCTCCTTGTTCAAGCTTGTCTATTTCAAGACAGAAAAGGAATGTGGGGGTGACCAATATATTTATGAAAAAAAAAGGAAGTGTTTCACATGGAAAATTTTAGGAAGTTTTAAGGTTAAAAAAAAAAGAGCTGACTGATGACACCTTTCTCTTTGAAACCATCCTTTCAAGCATTTCTTTTAAGGTTGTTAAGTCTTTACCATCATATCATTTGTATACCGTTTGTTGTGCAGCGGTGGAATAACCTGAGGCAAACACAGAGTGAACTTCAGCTTTTACTTTATTGTAGCAATAAACAGTTGCCACGACTGCCACGCTAACAAGGCAGCCAGCTGGCGGACAACAGCTGATGCCGTTTGACAGCTCCCTTTTATAGCCGGCTGTTAAATGGCATCAGCCAATAGGAACGGTCCATGTTCCCTCTGGAAACACGGACCGGAGTGAAGACTTCAGCTCAGTCTTTCCCGAACACCACACTCCTTTCCCCCAGAATGGAGCATGCATAGTTCGGCAGATAACTTGGGCGCTTGCGCAGGTGGCCAGATCTTCTCAGTCTTGATGAAGCTGCTGCTGGAAGGAACTTTTCTGCTTGTTGGGCAACTTCTGGTGCTGATGAAGCCGTCGTCTTGGCTTCAGGATTCTCTGGGTGAGGGACAGATGGCTGTTCAGGTAGGCTTGCATTCCTGTCAGATCCATGGGAAGTTTCTTTGGGTGCTGGCGGTTTCTCTGTAGGAGGAACGTCTTGAGGGCCATCTGCAGACGCACTCCAACGCCTTCTAAGATGATCGATATGGCAGTGCCAGATGTGTCTGTCTTGCAGTTGGACCCTATAAGTCTTAGAACCGGTTACCAGCACGATCTGCCCAGGCAACCACAAAGGGTGTGTCGCATCGTTCCGGGCATAGACCTGGTCATTCTCAGCAAACTCCCTTGCATGGCTATTTGACCCTAGGGGCATGACTGGGGTGTAATGCAGATGGAGTCTATCTAGGGTGGTCCTCAGACCCATGAGAAGTTCAGCCGGACACCTATTAGTGGTGGTACAGGGAGTTGTGTGCTGGGTCAGGAGATATTTAGCGAGCCTAGAGTGCCAATCTATAGGTCCAAACCTTGCCAGGGCCTCCTTAACTGATCTGACTGCCCTTTCAGCCAGGCCATTACTGGCAGGATGGAAAGGAGCTGTAAGTGCATGCCTTATTCCTAGGTTGGCTAGGAAGACCTCAAACTCACAGGAAGTAAACTGAGGGCCATTATCAGACACAATCAGGGAGGCTATGGGTAGTGAATATCCTTGATAGAGCCTTAATGACAGCTTCTGAAGTTGTGGTGGTCATCAAGGTCAGTCTACCCATTTAGAAAAAAGAATCAACCATCACCAGGAATGTACGCCCATGAACGGGACCAGCCAGATCAATATGCACCCAGGACCAAGGGGCCACAGAATCTTGCCACCTGCCTGGAATGGATGTGGGTGGAGCAGGTCTGATAGCTTGGCATGGCTGACAAGCATTCACCCAACTTGTAATCTGAGCATCCATGCTTGGCCACCATACATAACTGCGAGCTAGGGCCTTCATCCTGATAATGCCGGGATGCCCCTCATGCAGGACCTTTAAAACTGAGTCTTGCAACTTGGAAGGGATAACTACCCCAGTCCCCCAAAGTAAACAGCCTTGCAGAGAAGATAGTTCTTGCTGGCGAGTTTTGAAAGGCATGAATTCGGGGTCATAAGGAATTACCGGCTACCCCCTTCCCACCCAGTCAAGAACTTGGGTAATTACCTTGTCCATGGCAGAATGGGCAGCGATATCAAGGGCAGTGATGGAAAGTTTGAGATCGTTGTTCTAGAAAACAGTATTAGTTGGTGCAGGATCCTCCACAGGAACAGGCAGGAGGCAGCGACTAAGAGCATCAGCGTGGCATAGACTCTTGCCAGGTCAATGAGCCAGTGTATAGGAATAGGCAGCCAGAAATAAGGTCCACCTAGTCATTGGAGACAAAATCTGAGGAGTTTGTCTTTCGCCTAACAGAAGGCCTAACAGAGGCTTGTGATCCGTAATCAACTTGAAATAGTGTCCATATAGAAACTCATGGAATTTTTTGGCAGAAGCAACTGCAGCCAAAGCCTCCTTGTCAATTTGGCTGTAGTTGTGCTCAGCTAGGAAAAAAGTTCTGGAGAAAAAGTCATTGGGTGCCTCATAACCGTTAGACAGTCTATAACTTAAAACAGCACCTATGCCAAAAGGAGAAGCACCTGCTGCTAAAACTAAAGGTAAATGTTTATTAAATTGGATCAAGACAGCATTGGATGTAAGTAATGATTTTACAGCATGGAAGGCATGGCTTCCCTAGGTCCTCAGTGCCAGGGGGATTGTTTATCCAAAAGTCTATGTAGAGGCTCTGCAACAGAAGCTTTATGTGGCAAAAACGAAGCGTAAAAATTAAGAAGTTCTAAAAAGGCCTGGAGCTCAGTCTTGTTAGTTGGTGTGGGTGCCTCATGAATAGCCCTTACTTTGGATTCGATTGGGTGAATACCTGAAACATCAATTCTGTATCCCAAAAATTCTACCTGTGGGATGGCAATAGTGCACTTGTCTTTCTTTAACTTAAGACCATGCTTTCTGAAATGATCGAGGACTCCTCTGACTCTTTGCAGTAACTGAGGCTTGTCAGGGGCAGATATTAAAATATCATCAAAATACAGAATTACGCCCAGTAATCCTTGAAGAAGTCTTTCCATTAAGGATTGGAAAATTCCTGGGACCACACTTATGCCAAATTGGAGGCTCCTACATTTGAAAGTTCCCCTGTGCATTACAATAGTTTGTAGTTCAGCGGCTGTGTCATCAACAGGGAACTGTTGATAGGCCTGTGACATGTCTAATTTCGTGAAAATGGTTCCTGGCTCAAAAGAATGTGGTAGGTGCTGGATAACAGGGACTGCATAAGCGCTGATTTGTAAATATTTATTCAATGACGTCTTGTAATCCGTGCAGATTCTTTCGCTACCATCTTTCTTCAGGGGTGTCACTATTGGGCTTTCCCATTTTGTGAAGTCCACAGGCTCTAATACACCCTGTTTAATTAATTTGTCAAGCTCCATGTCTAATTTGGGGCGGATTGCAAAAGGTACCCTTTGAGGCTTCAAATGGATTGGTACTTTTGAAGTCCACAAATCTTAAAGTTGCCGAGGTTGGAGACCCCTGGTCTAGAGCAGAGGTCCTCAAATTTGGTAACTTTAAGACTTGTGGAAAGCAAAGCTCGCTAAAGAATTCTGGGAGTTGAAGTCCACAAGTCTTAAAGTTGCCAAGTTTGGAGACCTCTGGTTTAGAGGGATGATTGCCTAACCTTAATCCTGGAGGAGAAGACCAACCCAGCATGAATACACATGTGACCAAGCTGGGTTAAGCATGTGGGGGTTTCCCTCTCTAAACTGTACCTTTTGGATAGAATAGAGCAGAGCAGAACAGAATCTGGAAGGGTTTTTGGAGATGTTCTGTTCCAGCCCTCTGCTGAAACAGGAGATCCTATACCATTTAAAACAAGTGACTGTCAAGTCTCTTCTTAAAACTATGATAATCAAAACTGGATGCAGTATTCCAGGTGTAGTCTTACTAAATCTTTGTAAAGCAGTACTAATATTTCATGAGATTTTGATTCTATGACTCTGTTTATACAACCAAGGATTGTATTAGGTTTTCTTGGCTGCTGCTGCTCACTGTTGACTCATGTTTAAGGGATCGTCCACTAAGACTCCAAGATCCTTCTCACAGTTACTGTTTTGACACCAGCTATGCCTTCATAGAGTAGGAATGTGGTGGTTCAGTGGCTAAGACGCTGAGCTTGTCGATTAGAAAAGTCAGCAGTTTGGTGGTTTGAATCCCCAGCATTGCTACTTGTTCCCAGCTTCTGCCAACCTAGTAGTTTGAAAGCATGTAAAAATGCAAATAGAAAAATAGAGACCACTTTGGTGGGAAGGTAACAGCATTCTGTGCATTCTTGGCATTTAGTCATGCCAGCCACATGACCACGGACATGTCTTTGGACAGCACTGGCTTTTCGGCTTTGTAATGATGATGAGCATGATCCCCTAGGGCCAGAAATGACTAGCACATATGTGTGAGGGGAACCTTTACTTGTATGTCTTTATAGCAGGGGCTGGGAGTTACTGCCTTTTAGGAGATAATCAAGGGCTCTACACTTTATGTGAGAGAAAGAGAGACAGAGGGAGTACAAATGGATAATTTTCATCATAATCCCCTTGTAGCTCTCATTTCTTTGTGATATGTTTCAGTTTTGTTGGTGCTAAATCTATTAAAAGTGAGACCTGTATTTTTAATAATTGAATTTCTTTCTGGTGGTGGAGGATTGTATTGCATTCATTTATTTAGAGCAGGAATCTCCAAACTTAGCAACTTTAAGACTTATGGATTTCAATTCACATAATTTCTCAGCCAGCCGTGTTGAACTGTTGCAACTCAACCAAAGAGTGCAAATTAGTAAATCTCTTCCTCCCAAAACAGTAAACAAAGATATATCTGGACTTCCCTTCTATAATAAACAAATACTATTTGCATATAGAAACCAAGAAATCCAACTATACTTACCTAAAAACCTGGTGGTGCAGTGGTTACAATGCAATATTGCAGGCTGAGACTGCCAGCAGTTTGAGTCTCATCAGCTCAAGGTTCACCCATCTCTTCATCCTTCTGAGGTTGGTAAGAGGAGGACACAGATTGTTGGGGGCAATATGCTGACTCTGTAAAACTGCTTAGAGAGGGCTGTAAAGCACTGTGAAGTGGTATATAAATCTTAAGAGCTATTGCTATTGCTACTTAACATTTCTGTCCTTTGGAACATCTTGTCTCCCACTATCCCCTAGAATGAGGTCAGGTGACCTTCTGCAAAAACTTAAAGACCTGGCATGGGGCTCCGGGGCTGTGTGTCACATTGGGGATGGTTGACAGATTAATAATAGATCCCACCTCTCCCCCTGCTTCTCCTACTGCATCTTCTCTGCTCCCCCTGCTTCTCCTCTGCATCTTTTAATTACAGTTCAGTATTTAAACTTTTGTAGTATTTTATGTCTATTGTTCACAGGTTTCATATAGTCTTATCTTTTTAATATTGTAAGCCACCCAGTGGTAAAATGGGAAGTCAATAAATCTAATAAATAAAATAATAAATTTCACTCATCCTGCTGAAAGCTCTAGACCAAGGCATATCGAACCCATGGCCTACAGGCTGCGTGTGCCCCTGGACTGTTGGTACAGATAGTTCTTGACTTACAACAGTTCATTAAGTGATCATTCATAGTTAAAATGGCAGTGGAAAAAGTGACATGACTATTTTTCACACCTACAATCCACTTAAATGTTTCACTTTGCAGCTCAGTTGTGATCATAAGTTGAGGACTACCTGTAATGTGGCTCCACAAGATAATAAAAATATTTTAAATTTAAAGTAATTTTATTACTTGTATACATTAACTATATTATATATTTTATATGCAGCCCAAGACAAATTCCTCTTTACTCAATGGGGCCCAGGCAAGCCAAAAGGTTGGATAACTATGCTTCAGACCATGGGTATCAAACTCAAGATGGATCTGGCCTGCGGGGTGGTTAGATCTGTCCCGTGGGACCACCCCAGAAACAGTTGAAGGACTGGCCCTCCTGAGCTCCATTTTTGCTGGCAGAGGGCTGCAGGAGGCTATCACAGCTAAAAACCTGGGCCACCACAGTCCCCCCAACATGAGTGATGTTGAGTTGGTGATGCCCAACCTGGCCACACCCACCCATCCACATGAGGTCAAACCAGGGGTAGGATTCAATTTTTTAAACAACCGGTTCTGTGGTCGTGGTTTAAGTGGTGGACATGGCTTGATGGTCATGTTATTGGCTGGGCATTACCAACTCAATATCACTCACATTGAGGTGCGCATCTCTTTGCCTGGCCTCTCATGACTGTGGGGATGCTACACCAGTCGTAAGTGTGAAAAATGGTCATGTCACTTTTTTCAGTGCCATTGTAACTTTGAATGGTCACCCCACACAAGCAAAGTACCAGCAAAGGAGGGGAAAAAAACTCCAGAGAAGTTCCAGAGACAGGAAGCCTAGTCCTGCCAAGAACATAATAAGGGTTAACGGAGTGGCAGTTTCTGTAAGCAACACCAGAATGTTTTCTTCCTGCCTTCCTTACAGGATTAGGCCAGTAATTTCTTCTAACAACTGGTTCTCTGAACTGCTTACAATGTTAACAACCGGTTCTAGTGAATAGGTGTGAACCTGTAAAATCCTACCCCTGGGTCAAACACAACCCTGATGTGGCCCTCAATGAAATCCAGTTTGACACCCCTTCTCTAGACCAAAATGATTTGTGAACATACTCATTTTCATGTTTATTGTGAACAAATTTTTCCTCTAGAGTTTTCCACAACCAATACTAGGTTTTTCTAAAGTATGAGTAATTCAGTGATTTAATCCCATTTTGCTGCATGTACTTGAACTTCAGCTTACAGGTATGAAGTGGCTTGCGAGTCCTTGCTAAAAGCAATCAGATTGACTCTTTATTTATAGCTGTGCTGTGGCAAAACCTTAGAGGCAAATGCGTAGTTCCCTGGTTTTTCTGTCAGGTTTTGAAAAGCAAAGAAAGAAGAAAGCATTATAAAATTTGTCACATCTTTCATAATGGATGTATTTTTATAAATTAAGCATTAAAAACACAGTTCATTGCCTCTTTCACAGCAAACTAAATTATCTTTCTAAATGGTTCTATCTATTATGTATTCTCAAACATGCAGTAATAAGCACTAAAATATGTTTTTAGAAGACTTGCTATATTTTGCCCTTTATACATTGTAATTGGAATGAATAAAAATGACTCATATAAAAAAGAAAATTCAGAAACAGTAAATAAATAATTTTGCTGATATATCTTTTGTGTCAAGTGTCAATGTAGAATAAATCCAGTTCAGAATTTTTTTTATCTTCTCAGGCATGTGGAGAATTGATGTGAAAGGCTTTTTGAACTACAGTATGATGTTCAAATTTATATACTTTCCCTATCATTTTTCCAGCTTATTGTTTGGTAAGCTCTAACTTTGGCTTTTCTTATCTCTCAATAACATTAAAAGTATCACAGTTATCCTGGCGTATTTCTTTATGTAAACAATATTTACAGTTATAAACAACTACAATTTACATGTTTTCATCTGGTGTTAGTCTTAAATTAGTTTCTCCCTTCCCCTTTTATTCTCAGATCCAGTTTGCAAAATATGAGATACATCCTGCAGTTCTGCAAAATATTTCAATATTGCTATGTTTTTGAAATAAATATTTACCCATGTAAATTTGCATAGAAGTATCAGGTGGCAAAAAAAGGATAATGAAAGAATGTGCAATGCATATTGAATCACCTCTTCTTAGTGTTCACTCCTATCCTTACTTGTTAACATCTGGCATCATATTAAACATCAGTAAAAGGAGCTTCAGGTTTCATAATTCATAATTATGAAATAATTCATAATTCTTCATAATTCAAAAAAATATGGAATTTTTTGACTTTACTATTTCTATACTTTTATTCCTGAGAATCACATGCAGATAGTCCTTAACCTACAACCAGGTTTGTTTAGTGACTGTTCAAAGTTACAGTATAAGGGCACTGAAAAAAGTTATTTATAACCATTTTTCACACTTATAATCATTGTAGCATCTCCATGGTTAAGTGATCAAAAATTGGATGCTTGATAACTGGTATGCATCTTGGAGTCAAGCGATCAACTTTTGTGACCTTCTGACAAGTAAAATTAATGAAGAATCCAGGTTTACATAAAACCATATTATTAACTTAATAGCGGTCAAATGATTTGCTTAACAACTGTGGTTGTTAAAATGGAGCACTTGTTTTACTTAGCAACATACATTTTGGACTCCATTGTGATGTAGCTGGTTGAAGACTATCTGGAGAGAGTCTGAAATGGGAGGAGTGAGGGGGGAGAGAGAGGGAGGGAGGGAGAGAGAGAGAGAGAGATACTGTTCAATTTTTCTTATTTCACTTCTTTTTCCATCTGATTCACTATCATCATTGTTCTCCTCCCAACACACTCCAAATTGTCATTATTGTTCTTAAAGTGTGGTGCTTGAAATGTAAAAATGGAAGTAAGAATGAATGACTTTAGGTTGTTTAATTATGGATTTCAGATTAAACAATAAAATAGAATTGGATCACTGAAAGAGACTATTGCTGAAAAAGCAAAAAAAATAATAATTCTTTGGCACATCCAAATCAGAATGGGCTCTGAATAAGATCATGGATAACTATCTCAGAAACATCTACCTAGAAAAGATGGAAGGAAAGTGGAAATAAGAAAAATAGAAAAATCATATACAGCTCTTTATATAGAACTTGACAGCCACTGGTATATAAACTGAGAGCAAATCCCATTCCTCACTAGCACTGAAGATGTTACCTAATCTAGTAGTGAAATGTCTGCAAGAAAACAATTAAGCTCAGAAGGCACCAAGGGCACCACATTGCTCTCTTTGGAAAATAATTACCCATGTGCAAAGCCAGTCTTTGCTTCACTTGCACAAAATCTTATGATTTTTTTATCAGTAAAAATAGAAATAGCAACAGCATTTAGACTTATATACTGCTTCACAGTGCTTTACAGCCCTCTCTAAGCAATTTACAGAGTCAGCATTTTGTCCCCAACAATTTAGGTCCTCATTTTACCCACCTCAGAAGGATGGAAGGCTGAGTCAACCTTGAGCCTGGTGAGATTTGAATTGCTAAATTGCAGGCAGCCGGCAAACAGCAGAAGTAGCCTGCAGTACTGCATTCTAAACACTGCGCCACCATGGCTCATGAATCTCAATGTATCTGCCATTTGGATAGCAAGTGCCTGTCAAACAACATGAGAAGTTCATTTTTTCCCTTTTAAATCATTTAAATTCTAAATGTTTTTTTAGGTAAATCTCCCATGACTGAGACAATATTTTTTTCTCCCTAAAGATTCTTGAAATCTATAAAACAAAAACAGTTTTTAAAAGTTAATCATATTT
This sequence comes from Laticauda colubrina, assembly GCA_015471245.1. Lineage (NCBI taxonomy): Eukaryota > Metazoa > Chordata > Lepidosauria > Squamata > Elapidae > Laticauda > Laticauda colubrina. Next base: position 18,171,735 of record BLBF01000073.1, read on the forward strand.
TTTTTTTGAACAAACCAAGAAATCTGGCAGCTTTTCTTGAATAACTTTTCCATTTGCAGTGAAAAATCTTTTCATTATATATTAACGATACAAAAACATTTCAGTGCGTGATCTGATTACAAACAACTAATTTAATTTAATTTGGCAATTTATCTACTTTTATGTTATTTTATATGAGGGTCACTTTATATTACTCTAATTTATAACCAAGTATGCTTTGCTTTTGTACAATTGCAAATAGTTTTTTAATTTAGTGAGTTAGTCAGAAGCATTTAACCTTTTAGCACTCTAGAATTTTATTTCTGTATTTTCTTTTCTTTTTTGTTAATTTAAAAAGAAATGATAATATATTTTTTAAAAAAAATCTGCTTTGTAAACTGTATTACAAAAATGGAGTATGCTTATATTAATGTCTAGCCAAAAAGAATAATAAACATGTTCCATTCTGTCTAGCATACCATTTGTTATAATAGAGCTTTTTGTAAAAATTCAACATATCATAAATATATTTCATTGACCTACACTAAAAGTATTGTAAAACTTCTAGATAAATAAATTATATGTATGAAGAATAGATACTAAATACTAATGCATAGAAAATAAATATAAATTATCTTCTAACATGGGACACTTATTTTGATTATTTAAATTTTTTAGTGAGAACAGTAGTTGATTAAGAGGAACTGCAATACACTAAGAGGAACTGTAGTACATTTATCACATTCTTACAAACTTACCAAATAAGTATCTGGAAGAAGAAGAAATACAGTGAAGAAATAGTTTAGGAAATCTAAAGAACTAATTGGCAGTCCAACTGTATTGGGTGCTCATGTTGGATTTATACAAAAAATAATTCAGAAATGGATAGAATTTCTTGCTTCATGTTGGGTAGAGATGGGAAATCCAATGGACAGCTCAGATAAATGGGAGAAAAAGTTTATGAAGTCCAAGATTTTAAGCCCATGTCACACAGCACCAACAGATGGAAAGAGATGTAAAACGGAGAGAAACACTTGCCATCCGTTGGTTAACGTGATGCTTCTGTTCTGTACGCACTGCGTCTGTTTTTCATATTCTCTATCTGTCCAGCATCCGTCGACTGAGATTTCATCCGCTCAAAAAGTTTTGAGCTGTACAAAACTTTTTGAGCGGAAAATGTATCCAACGCGTCCATTCTGCATCCGCAATGCATACGGAGAACATCCGTTCTACATTTGTCGTCATCCGTTATGCATCCACTATATCCACAAGGCATCTGCTGCAAATCCACGCAACTCAAATCCGCTCCAGCAGAAAACGGACACAGGGAGGAAGCAAAACGGATGCAGAACAGACGCGCAGTGTTAGTAGCACGGACGTAGAAAGGATGAAAGCGGATGCAGCTCGCATACAAAGCATTAAAACGGAAAAAACGTTCGCAGAGGGGACCTATCACGGATATTAAGGATGTCTGCAGGATGCCTAGAGGATGCAGAAGGACACCTAGTGGAAAACCCATATTTCCTTTAAAAAGGGGGAGGAACTCACCTGGATCTCACTTTCAGTCCAGCAGCCCTGCGGTACAGACCTCTGCAGCCTTGCTCTTGCTCTTGCTCTTCCACAGCATCCAGTCATCTCCACCATGGATCATCAAACACTCCTTTTGGTAGCCACCATCGTTCTACAACAGTGCAAAGCCATCTACAGGCTCTTTCACCTGTTCTATGCGAAGAAAAGGAGGCGGCCAAGAAGTGTCTGGGTCCAAAGATGGATCACCAGAAGAGCAGAGTACGGATTGTATAACAAGCTGATGATGGAGCTGAGGAACGAAGACACTTGTGCATTCCAGAACTTCATGAGGATGCCGCCAGCCATATTTGACGAAGTTGTGGAGCGGCTGAGACCCAGGTTGACCAAGCAGAGCACCAAATTCTGGCCCAGCCTGGACCCTGGGCTGAAGGTGGCACTGACTCTGCGCCACCTGGCCTCAGGGACCACGTACAGGAGCATGCAATATGCCTGGAGGGAGCCACACAACACCATCAGCATTGTGGTCAGAGAAGTGGTGCAGGCCATCATCGAAGAATACCTGGAGGAGCTCCTCCAGTGCCCCTCCACTGAAGAAGGATGGAAGAGCACCAGAGCAGTGGTATCAGAGGTGGAACTTCCCCCACACGTTGGAGCCATAGATGGCAAGCACATGGCCTGCAAAGCTCCAGCCAAGTCAGGGCCCACTTATTTCAACTACAAGGGCTTCTTCAGCATCATCCTCTTCGCCATGGTCAATGCTGACTACAAGTTCATGTACATCGATGCTTCAGGCAACGGGTCAGCTTCAGATGCCCAGGTATACAACACCAGTCACCTCAAGGAAGGGCTGGAACGCAACCTCATCATGGGCTTCCCAGTTCCACACCCCCTGCCGAACGACACACAAGATGTGCCCTATTTCATTGTAGGGGATGACGCCTTCTCCCACAGAACCTACTAGATGAAGCCCTACATCTCCAGATGCCTCACCGTGAAGAGAGGATCTTCAACTACAGGCTGTCCAGGGCAAGGCGGGTGGTGGAGAACACCTTTGGCATCCTGGCCAACAGGTTCCAGGTACTTCTCACCACCATGCAGCATCGCCCAGAGACCGTGGGGAGGATCATGGAAGCTTGCTGCATCCTGCACAATCTCATGCGCACCTGCTACCCAGTGTTGCAGAATAGGCTCGTGGACCTCCAACAAGGCAATGGGGACATGGAGCCTGGGGAATGGAGGCAAGGGTGAAACCTGATAGACACTGTGGATGTGCAAGGCCCCAACAGAGCTTCATGTGAAGGGAAGCAGCAGCGCAACCTCCTGAAACACTGGTGCAACTCCCCAGCTGGAGCAGTGAAGTGGCAAGACAGGATGATAGATGCTTAATGGATGCTTCCTTGAGCTTGTCTCATCACACTGATGAGATTGGGCCATGTATGTTGAGTGACCCTACAATGAACAGGGAATTTAATAAAGAGTTGTGTTTATGTTGAAATGTGTGGATCAATGATTACATTGTTATTGATAATAAAGGGCCATAGGTATGGCACCTGGGAGGGTGGACCATACAGTCCCACTATGCTTGCATTGGAGGTTTATCTTTCCCACAGCTATTACCCATCCCAAAGGTATCCCTGCCCATCCCACTGCTATCCTTACCCATCCCACAAGCATGCAAAGTCTTAAACAATTTCTAAAAGTTTCCACCAAGACTTTAAAATAAATGAAGCAAGTGTGTGAAGCAAAGATAATTTTTATTAATAACAAACTGTAAAAGAAAAATGACCCAAGTGTCCCAAGAAAAGATAAGGTCAACAGGTAGCCACCCAGTCTCTGGCACTCTTATCAGTCACTCTGAGGCATGCCCATAGTCTCAGGGGTGAAGGGTCCATGTGCTGTGGAGGTGGCTGCTACTGGAGTGCTGGTCTGAGGCGCCATTGGGGTTCCTGGCCCCGAGAGGACAACAGGAGATGGTGTGTGGAGGAAGCTCTCAGAGAGCTGGCTCAGTCCTATGATGTTGAGAACCCCTTCCTCCAGGACATGGGGTGTCAGCCCCAATACCGATGACAGATGTTCTGAGGCCGGGCTTGGCTGTGGGATGGAGGAAGGAGGAGTGTAGTGGGGATATCTGGTCTTCAGGTGAGTGAGGTGAGGCGTCAGTGGCATCTGTGGTGTGGGTGGCATCTGTGACGTGGGTGGCATCTGTGGCGTTGGTGGCATCAGTGGCATCAGTGGCATCAGTGGCACCGGTGGCGTTCGATGTACCTGTGCCTGGACTGGGAAGGGCTGCCTGTGCTGCTGGAGCTCCTGGTAGCCATAGCCTTAGTAGGTGAGGGCCTGTGGAAAGCCTTGGAAGGGCAGTGACATCACCTGGGGTGGAGGAGCAGACCTGGACTGGGTGGGAGCAGGTTCAGCTGGTTCTGGAGGGTTGTGAAGAAGACCGGTGATCCTGTCCTTAATCCCCTGGTACTGTGATTCGGACATGTTCATGAGGGTCTGGTTGAGTTGGAGGATGGGACGTTGGTGTGTACCAGCTGAGAGAGGAGATCTATGCTGCTTCTGATGGTGTCCCTGATCTCCAGCAGGACAGTGTGGCTCTGCCCCTCCGGTCTGCCTCTCTGCCTGCTTTCTGTGGAGGTGGATCTGGGGGTGGATGTGGGTTGTTCTTTGGTGGAAGTACTCTCTCCTTGCTCCCACTGTATCAGGGGGTCCTCCACATGCTCCACCATGGGGAGTGCAGCTGTCGGGGGGTTCTCCGTCATGGCACACTCCACAGATACCTGCCTGGACACAGGAGCTGACTCTTAGCCAGAAGAGGACTGGCTCTCTGCGGGCTGCCTGAGAGAGAGGGTTGTCAGAGGGGCTGCTCTTCGGTGGTGGACCTCACCCTCCAAGAAGCTGCACTTGGCCATCATGTAGGACTCTTGGTCCGTCAGCTTGACCGTGGCCTGGCCAGATTTCTTGAGGTGCAGCTTCCCGTACCAGGTGTGCATGTGCTTCCACCAGCTGAGGAGCACCTCCGAAGTGCAGCCCAGGCTCTCCGCCTTCTCTCTCCAAGCAGCCTGCTTCCTTTTGTTGTCTTGATAGAGCCTGTGTCCCTTCCACCAAAGATACTCGTTCTCCCTCAGCCATTCCAACACCTCCTCCTCATGTTCCTCTTTGATGGAGTATTTCCTACTCTCCCGTTTACGCATATGCCTCTTCCTCCCTCTGGCAGGGCCATCTGGGCCCTCATCAGAGGGGCTTCGAGGTTTTAGGGGCTGCTCCACCACACCACCACCACCAGTAGCAGCAACAACAACAGTAGCAGCAAAAGCAGGACCAGAAGCCCCAGCAGGATCAGTAGGACCAGGAGCAGTGCCAACAGAGTAAGCACCAGCAGTAGCACCAGCACCAGGAGCAGGACCAGCAGAGTAAGCACCAGCAGAAGTCCCAGCACCAGGAGCAGTGCCAGCAGAATATCCAGCACCAGAAGAGTCAGCCCGTGCAGCAGAAGCCCCAGCAGAAGCAGGGTCAGCGCAAGGGGGTGGGATGGTGGCCCTGTCCCTCTTGCCAGGGCTGGCAGCAGATGCCACAGGCTTCCTCTTCTTCCCCATGGTTGTTGGCTGGCTGGCTGGCTGGTTGGCTGGCTGGCTGGAGCTGTGTCTGGCAACAGGTCTTTCCTCTGAATGGTGACCCGCTTGCGAGCTCCTTCCCTTTATATCTGTACGGCTGACGCAATGCATCCTCCCCAAATGCGCAGTGAATGCTCTGCATCCGCTAGGCTTCCACTCTGCATCTGCTTCATCCGCTCAACATCCGTTCTGCATCCGCTCTTTCCGTTGCGCGGCTGCTTCGCTGTGCTCCCCCAGAAGCCCCGCGGATGTGCCACCCGCTCCCTTCTGCTTCCATCCGCTAGGCTTCCATGGAGCATCCGTTTTACATCCCCTCTACGTCCTTCCCCCATCCGTTCCTTTCCATCGTTGTCTGCTCTGTTTATGCAAATTTGGGGCACTTTTGAGAGCGGATAACAATGGATGGAACATTTTCTTGTCCGCTGTGTCCTTTTTACAAACATTTTGCATCTGTCGGCCAATGTGACAGGCCCTTTACTAAGAACCTTTGTCTTATACATTGATTCAGTCTTTCTCAGAGCTGTAAGGATACAAGAATCAACTATCCTCTCTTTTCTTTTTCAATCCCTGAGGTTACACAGAGAGAGTTTCTTAGTTCAGCATAAGAGGATGTTTGAGAGAAAGAAACACCTAATATTTATTGGTGTGTATCTGACCTGCCCGCACTTAAATCTCTAAATAGAAATGAACCTTCACTCCCTTTGTTTAGAAAGGTATAGTTAGTTAGAAGACAAATGTGTTGTGGTAACACATAGCCAGAACTGAGAATTGCACACCAATATCTCTAAGTTCAAATTTTCCCTCCCTTCACTGCCTCCCATTGCTGTATCCCATGACTATGCAGATTTAAGCAAGATGTTTTTAGAGCAGACACTTCAAATGTAGGTTGGTATTGCAGCTGCCTTCTTCTCTCAACCAGGTGACCTTGAAGCAGCATCTCAGGGAGATACAGGAGTTACTTTCACTTTCCCCAAGTATTCCCCCTCCCATCCACTCCTCAGAGTTCATAGTAGACCATCACCACATGGTCATGAAGCACACAAGTAAGCGTAATGTGGTAGCTGGCAGCAGATGACAAAATGCCATGTAGGTATAAAATTACACAATGCCAGGAAATTGGGAGATGAATTAAAACAAATAATAAAAAAACAAATACATCATCTCATCATCTGTTTCCCTTATCTTCATAAATATTTAAATAAATTTATTTCATTGCCCATCACTCACTCCTGTATGGTCACCCAACATTTGAGACTATCATTTTAAATTCATTCTATATGCTTTTTGCAGACAGTCTATTTGATGTATTGGTTAAGGCACCAGGCTAAAAACCAGGTGAGTTTTGGTCACTGCCCTAGGCAAAATGCTAACTGGATGACTTGTCAGAGGGTCACAAAAGAATTTTCCTATGGGAAGAATTCTTTACTTTCTAATTGCAACAGTGGTGGGATTCATTCTTTTTTACTACCAGTTCTGTGGGTGGGGCTTGGTGGGCGTGGCAAGGGAAGGATACTGTGTACAATCTCCAGTCAGAGGTGGTATTTGCCGGTTCTTCGAACTACTCAAAATTTCCGCTACTGATTCACCAGAACTGGTCAGAACCTGCTGAATACCACCTCTGAATTGCAACACAATATTTCAAATGTATCCTGAGCCTTAGTTCATTTGTAATTTTTTTAATGAATGTTTTAATCATCTTTTTAAAAACATTCTTCAGCTTGTACTTAAAACTTCTTCCAACTTCACCACAGACCTTTACCTTACAGTTTCCTTACAAGGAGCAGATGTTTCACTACTGAGCAATTTCAAGATCTCTAATTGTCCAGAAAGAAATTATTAAAGAGCCAGCCAACTTGTCAGGATTTTCTTCTATTGTTGTTTTCAGCTCTGTATTTTTCACAGCCATCTTCACTTCACAATTTCTTCCCTATTATTTAGTTAATGCTAGTTAATCATTAAGACAGAAAAACAATTCTGCATATAGCAACATCTTATATTCAAAATCAGTAAACAAACTCCCTGAATCTTAAAATTGGGAGTATCCTATCAAATTCTGTACTTGTCAACAGTGGTGTCCCCCTAGGCAGTGTTCTAGGACCAACTCTCTTCATACTCTACATAAATGACATCTGTGATCATATTAAGAGCAACTATGTTCTCTTCTCTGATGATGTAAAGCTATTAAACACCACAGACAATACTACGACTCTTCAAAAAGACCTTGGCTATGTGTCAGAATGGTCAGACAAATGGCTTCAAATCTTCAAATCTCAACAAATAAATGCTGTCTTACATATTGGCAAAAAATAAATAAATCAGAAAATAAAATACAAACTGTATAGTCAAGACCTTGTTGATGATCCAAGCTCTGTAAAGGACCTTGGAATACTAATCTCTAATGATCTAAGTGCTAAAGTCCACTGTAACTACATAGCCAAAAAGGCATTAAGAGTTGTTAACCTAATCCTACGTAGCTTTTTCTCTGGTAATATCACATTACTAACGAGTGCATACAAAACATTTGGTAGACCAATACTTGAATACAATTCATCAGTTTGGAACCGATATTACCTATCTGATATTAACACAGTTGAGAAAGTCCAGAAATATTTCACAAGAAGAGTTCTCCACTCATTGCAGAATACCTTCTGTCACCAGACTTGAAATTCTAAATCTAGAAAATTAGAACTATGCCACCTTTGGTCCGATCTAAGTATAGTATATAAAATCATACATTGCAATATCCTACCTGTCAATGAATACTTCAGCTTCAACCATAACAACACAAGGTTAATCGCACCAAACTCAAGGTTAATCACACCAAAGTTGATTGCAGGAAATACGACTTCAGCAACAGAGTGATCAATGTCTGGAATACTCTACCTGACTTTGTGGTTTCTTCCCCAAACCCCAAAAACTTTAACCTTGGACTGTCCACTATTGACCTCACCCCTTTCCTAAGAGGTCTGTCGGGGGCGTGCATAAGCGCACCAACGTGCCTACCATCCATGTCCTATTGTTTATTTTATTTTATTTTTCTTATATGTATCCATGTATTCATAACTATGTTTTACTTATGCCTATTATCTTGTAAGCAATTGATAAAAATAAATAAATAAATAAATAAACTTCAGAAGACTTCTTTGTTAGTCAGGAAAAATGTACCAAACCAAATTAAAAATCAGAAGAGATAAGGAACATTCTTTCAGGGTTTCACATTGCATTTTAATAACTTGTAAAATAATCCCATTAGTAACTACACAAATACAAGGATCAAGATAATGAATTATAATCCAAGAAATACATTCTATAGGTAGTTTGATCTAATTGAAATGAAATTCCTCTTTAAGCTTTTATGCAACCCTATTTCTCCCTAACATTACCCTCCTGCCCTCAGGTTTTTGCCTGCTTTGACATAATTTATTTTCAGTGAGAAAAAATAAAATGTTCCCAAATAATAAATTATTACAGACTTGGCTTCAGATAGGTTTAGATCCTACAGACATGCAATTATATTGAAGGCTGGGTGTGAAACTTGGCAATTTGACTGCAACTCCTATAATTCCTCAGCCAGCTATGCCAGTTAAGCCAGCTATGTTTGCTGAGGAATTCTGGAAGTTGAAGTCCACAAGTCTTAAAGTTGCCAAGTTTGGAGACCCCTGACTTAAGACATAAAGGTAGAAACTGGAAGACCATGTGTTCTATCCTGCCTTTAGCATACAACTGTCTAGATGACTTTGAGCCAGTCATTCCCAGTTTTAGAAAGAAGTTAATTCAAACTACTTCTAAAATCTTGTCTACAAAACTACCCAGGCAGTTGCTGGGAGTCAAGACAGACTCAGGACATAGTTAAAAAATCCATAGTTTTAGCAGTTTCTGTTAAAAATTCTACAGCTCTAATCAATTTCTTTTCTGGGTATTTAATAGGTTTTCTATAAAGATATGCTCATTTAAAGCAGTCCAACTCAGAATAATAATATGGTTATAATCATCACTGTTGCAACAATATTAGGAAAGGTAATAAAATGCCTTCCTTAATAAAAGACAGGGTTTAATTTTTTTGGACTTTTTTTTTCAGTTTATGTATACAAACATAATAAGAGCATGATGGAGCAGGCCAGGGGCCATTTTGTTCATCACTTAGAAGATGCAAGAATAAAGGAGTAGTGTTATCTGCCATCTCCTTCTAGTGATTCATAACAATTTTGTCATTTTCAAAGTGTCAAAGCATCAAGTCAACATATTTACTAAAATGTCCATTATGGTATTTCCTTAAAAAATCCAGATATTTTTTTTCCTCCTTTATATGAGTATAATGCACATACAGGCAATATATATGCAAAGTTAATGTGCATTACTTTATAGTTATTTAAACTTAGCTGCATCTAACCATTCAGTTTAAAGAGATCATTCTGAAACTCTTTCTAATCCCTTTTATCCTTAATAAACTGCTCATTATTTTAACCTTGTTTTTCTTATTTTTATAAGCAGGCTGATATTAATAAAAAGACAATGTGACATCAACTATTAAAGAGACTAAATTTTGCTAAATTTATTCTTTGATAACAAACTTTCTCAAAATGGTTTTGAAAATCCAAGTCTATTTACTTTTTATTATTATTGTTATTATTTATACTCAATAGCCAGCAAACTGAAGTAGACTACAGCAATGGTGGGATTCAAATATTTTTACTACCAGATCTCTGGTGGACATGGCATGGTTTGGTGGGTGTGTCAGGGGAAGGTCACTGCAAAATCCCATTCCCTCCCCACCCCACTAACCTTCTTTCCAGCTCTGTTCTCCTGTGCAGGGCAAAAAAAAAAAAAGACAGCTGATCAGCTGGTACTTGGGAGGCAGAGAATAGATGGGAGAGGGACCAGTCAGAGGTGGTATTTGCTGGTTCTCCAAACTACTCAAAATCCCGCTACTGGTTCTCCAGTACTGGTCATAACCTGCTAAATACTACCTCTGGATTACAGCCAATCTCTACAGTGGTGTCTGATCATTTAAAACAAAATATATTTTTGTTTACATAATCTGTAAATAGCTATTTTTAAAGAACACCCAGTATATTTCATTTTTCATGTTTATTATGAACAGGAACATTCAGCGTGGTCTCCCATGTGCTTTAGGCAAACCATTGTTAGTAAATAGTTGCTTGAGATGTGATTGTACAATTACATTTATCATTTACATATCTGTATTTCCGAGGGCCAAGATGATCATCAATTATTCTGGCTGATTTGTAGAAGGATCAGAGTAACTTGCCATTTATATTAAGAGATGATGGATGCTATTTTAATTTTTCCTGACAAAAAGCATATATGTTGACTAGTTAGAGCCAAAACTAGAGCCAAAAGGAATAGGAATCACAATGCAGATGTAGAACTTGGCTCCATAACAGTCAGTCTGGATGAGGAATGAACATTGTCAGGCTATACAATGTATCTAACTCTTTTTTTACCAAGTCTGTTCTGATATATTCAAGGCAATTACGTGACATTTGTCATGGTTCAACAGTGAAGGTTAGAGTAAATTTTTAAAGTCTTAAAATAATTTAAAGAATATCTTTGCCACAATCCGGGCACAAAAGGAGTTTTTCTCTACTCATACACAAGGTATAACCAATGACCCTTTGCATCATTGCATGTCAAAATATCCATCCTTCCTTCAGCTTATTAAATTTAGTTTCTCATTACTAAAACACTGACTTTGGTGATGGTATTTTACTGGTTCGTCCTGGTTCTGCTGAGCAGGTAGAGCCAATGAGCAGTGGAGACCAAACTGGTTCTCTCCGCCACTCTGCTGTTGCACCCACCTTCCTGCCTAGGCTCCCATACTAATCTTTATGTCCTGCTTTTGAAGCACAGCTGCTTTGTGTGGCACAGCAATTGCCACGTAGCAGCTGCTAAAGCAACAGGGAGAGTGCAGGCTTGCAAGAGATGAGTTGGAATGCTTCTGCATTTGCACAAAAGCAGGTTTGGTACGCACACACATGTAAAATGTGTGCATGTGCACAATGCATGCCCACCAAGCCACACCCACCAAACCGGTGGTAATAATCTTTGAATCCCAGCACTGGTTGACTTCCCTTCTTTAGATATTGTGGGATAATCAGGGTATTTTTCAGTGGAAAAAAATAGAATTCTATGGCTGACAGATGGAGAGTATACACACACGCACGCACACATACACACACTTTAGTAAAGTGTAGGTGTTTGTTTTTAATGCTATTTCCAAGAAGAGGTGAAGGTATGGTGACACTGTTTGAACCCTTAGACTTCTCAACAATTCTTCAGTTGAGTTATCCTTGATTCAGTTTATCTCATTCTCTATCCATTGCAGGAAGCCAACTCATATTGCTTGGGGTCATTACCAATTGCAACTGGGGATATTGTCAGTGTATAAACTCATAGTAGCATATGGAAAAGCTAGCAATCGTTGTTCCTGCTTGAAGTAAATGTGCCAGTGTTACTAACTGCAATCTTACTCCAATGTAAGCTATTGGTTCAATTCCAATTGATTTTAACAGCACTAAATGGCAGCCTTTTATTCTTGGCCAATCTTTTTCATCTGCAGAAAGAAATAAAAACAGTGCCTATGAACAAATTAAAAAGACAAAGCGTCTTATTTTGCTTCCCTGAAATATTTTTTTTTTGTAACCACTTACAGTAGTAACATTTTTGACTGGTGCTTTTGGATGGACAAACAAGAGATTCCTCAAGTCAGTGGAGTTCTATCTTTACCTCATAAATCTTTATCTTCCTAAATATATATAGAATAGGATCATAACTTTTTCCTTCTTGAATTGCAGGGACATTTAAATCTATTACTATTTATTTTATGTGCAATGAAGAATAGTTATCCTGAAATCATTGGTATCCCTGTTTCTCTTTATGGGTAAGTAAAGGAATAGATTAAAACTTTTGGTTCTAAAATTCCATGTTGTTTTGCGTGTATGCATGTGTTGGAAGAATACTGAGTAAAGGACAATTGAAAAAGAAATTAATAATATAATTTTAAAACTATTTCGGCAACATAGAAGAAAATACTTTGGCACTTAAGCATATCTCATACCGTTTTACTCTACAAGAACTGAAGCTTAATTGGTTTATTAATGTTTAAATGGAAATGTCCATTGATACCTGCTCACACAGAATAAAATATAGGTGATTTCTGTGTTGGACATAATTGGGGAAAATGAGAGCCAAAGAGAAGCAAGCATTTCAAGATGTCCAACACAGAAATCACCTCCCATACTTTTACTTTTTAAGCACCATGCTTTAAGAACAATATTAAAAATTTGGTGTGTATTGAGAGGAGAACAGTAATGATAGTCAATCAGATGGAAAAAGAAGTGAAATTAAAAAAAAAATGAATTCTATCTATCTATCTTTCTAATCATCTTATCTATGTAACATTTATCAGCTATCTATGTAATTTATATGGTTACTCATCCTAAAAAAAATTACAATATCCTTCCCCTGCCATACCCACCAAGCCATGCCCACTGAACCGGCAGTAAAAAAAATTGAATCCCACCACTGCTTTTCTTGAAGATTTTGATACCTTGCAATGTCATTTATTTTTAACACACCACATTAAGTTGTCCAAACAAGGATTTATGTATTTTAAAGAGGGGATCCCCAAACTGCATATTATTTCTTTACCTTTAGAAACGATTATCTGAATTCAACACACAATCCAAAGAATCATATTCATTTTTTCTTTTAGTTTAGATGTTCTATTTGTATATCTTATATTCTATGTCAATAGTTGGTTAATTCCACAAGGAAGATTCTTCCGTTATAGAAAAGCATTTCTAAGCCTTCCTCACTGTCATGCTGAAGAATTATTCAATATTCTCAAATTTTATGAAAAAAATTTTAGGTTGAAATTTGCTGTCTTCTATTCTGCCTTCATTGCACCTGTTTTCAAATCAGTGAAGTCATGTGACTTCATTCCAAAGTAATGAATGACAAAGTCAGTTAGATAAAAAATAATATAGCCCTAACAAAAATACTCTGTATGTTGCTTTAATTGATTTAAGGGTACCTTTCAAGACGATGTCTTTAAGAGGGTATGGAAGAAATTAGCCACCATATCCATTGAACTTCACCGTCTCAGATTGATAGTTCTGCTCCATTAAAATATTGAAATCATTAATTTACAAACCTTTCAGTATATATGCTTCTGAAAGCTACAATCAAAATGCTCAACTTCAAATGTCCTTGTTCAGTTAGAGCTTGGCTCTATTTCTCTTGTGACTGATTGAGACTTTGTCATCTCAATATGGATTGAAATAAATCCTTTGGGGTGCAAGGGTTAGAGTACAGTACTGCAGGCTACTTCTGCTGATTGTTGGCTGCCTACAATTTGGCAGTTCAAACCTCACCAGGCTCAAGGTTGACTCAGCCTTCCAAGGTGGGTAAGATGAGGACTGAGATTGTTGGGGGCAATATGTTGACAATGTAAACCACTTAGAGAGGGCTGTAATGCACTGTAAAGCAGTATATAAGCCTAAGTGCTATTGCTATTAATCAAACTCAGAAGATTTAGTTTTATAAAATGAACAGAAATAATCCATATCTATTATGTTGAAATTACAGATTCTCCGTGGTCAGTTCTCAGCTATTTTTATAACATTCTGAACATAGGCAACTTTTATTTTGCTTCACATTGGTGCTATTACCTATAATAATGACTACAGGCAAATCTAGTACTCTCCCATACCACAGTGATATGTACAGAGTCAGCAATCCATGCATTATTACAGTGGCCACTGTACCATGTTACCTTGTCCCATAAGCAGGTAGTTCTTGACTTATAACTATAACAGTGACTGCCCATTATGGATGTAAGTCATGACAGCTATAAAACAGGTAACCCACATGACTGGCCCATTTTAAAGCCTTTTTTGTGGCAGTGGTTAGGCTGTGGGATGATTTTGGCGAAAACTGGAAGAAAATGCCAGTTTTTGACAAAACAATTTGTAAAACACAGTCATGTAATCTTGGGATGCTGCAACAGGCTGTAAGTGTGGGCTGGTTTCTATGCACCTGCCTTGAGGTCACATGACTGGGTAGGTGTGGCTGTTGTTAAAACTTTAGAACTGGGTCATAACTTTGAACAGTTGATAAGAAACTGATGGTGACTTCACCTCTACCTAAAGCTTAAGATCATTTACAAACCCTGCCCCCCCATCCAAGTTGGCCCTGAGAAGGAGAGCTTTTTATGTGGTGGGCCCCATTTATGAAATTTCTTTCCTAGAGAAGATTGACTGCCATCCATATTAGCATAAGTTCAAGGCCCATTTAAGATCTCCTTATCTCACCACACTTTTAAATTGTCTTCTAATTGGCTTTTAATTCTTACATTTGTATATGCAATGCCACTGCCTAGTTTATTAGTATTATTGTTTTGATTTAATTCTTTAATCCTATGTGTCTTTATTCAGATTGTGTTTTTAATGTGTTTTATTGTATACCAAAGAGCTTTGACTATTGAGTTATTTCAATACAGAAAAAAATGCAGTTACTTGTCCAAGGAAGATTATGAGTTAAATGTAGGCAGAAAAAAGCACCAAGGAAGCAAGGCAGCAGATGGAAAAGGATCTTGTAAAGTTAGCAGGAACTTGCTGTCTGATTCAGCTTTGAAGATTAAGACCTGAATATGTAAATAACTGAAAGCAAAGATGAACTATAACTTAATTAAGCATAATCAAATCATTCTGGCTTTATCCATTTTGGCAGCCAAAATAAACTGTGCCTTTTTATGATATGATGATTGCCTTTAATACTCTTGCTAAGCTTCTTTAATAAAGACATTGTTTCTGATGGCTTGTTTACTCTCTTGGAATCCTTCCCCTGCTTTTGTTCAAGATATTTCCTTTTATTTCTCTTCATGTTATTCATATCTTCAACATTATCCTCAGTGGAAGGAAAAAGTTGGACAGCTAATCAATGACAGAAGGTGAATAAAACAGGTGGTTTTATCAATATTACTCCAATCACTGGAAAAATAACTTTAACCCCAATCTTCTTTTATTTAAAAGTTGCAGAACTATATTTCCATCCACTGAATTATACAATCTCATTCTCGAATTAAAATAAGAGGTGAATTGTTTCCATATAAATCATGTGACAGACAGGCAGAAAGACAGACAGATAGATATATTAGCAACCAGAAGACAAGATGAAAACTTTTTAATTTCACAACATATGCACAGACCTAAACATGAGGCCATCAACATCCCACCCCCACAAATGAGGCCAACAACAACCCATAAAGAAAAAATTATACACAACCAGGAGCTATATAAATACTATGTGTAGAATAGACCAAAGCACACATTCTGGTAAACAGAAGTTCCCTGAGGATGGGCTCCAGCATGTGTCTAAAAACTCACAACACTAAGCCTCTGGTCCTGGTGACTGACCCTGATTAGATCCTGTAGACTTAACCATAGTTTCAATTGGAAAATTGTGACCCTCCTAAGCCAAGTCCAAAAACACTAGAGAGTTCCTGGAAGCTTGGCATTCTGTTAAGTCAGACCTCAGTAGGCACATAGACATTAACAACATTCAGATACCATGCAAAGAGACAATGAACAAGCAAAAGGAGGAACAAAAAGACCAAAACATCTCACCAGCAACCAACCCAAATTAGCATAGATCAGGAGTGTTAAACTCACATCATCATGGTGGTGTCACATGATGTATTGGGACTTTCCCCCCCTTTTATTAAACTGGGTTTTGGCATGGGAAGCACATGATGCTTCTGGCCTACAGGCCAGGAGTTTGACAACACTGTCACAGATTAACACCAAGTTTAACATCAGATCAACAAAAAAGGAGTAAATAATACTCCCATATGAAACTGACAAACATACTAACAGTAAACAGACCAATCAAAGACCCACCAAGTCCACTACCATCACACTGCGAGGCTAAGCCACTAGAACATAAACTGAGAGCTAACCTCATTCCTACTACCAGTAACACTGATGATGTCAGTTTGAGTAAAGAAATGTCTGTGGCAACTCATAAAACATTTCTATGTTTGTTTTAGTAGTTTCCATTAAAAAAAAAGGGGGGGGGAGAAAATCTGCAGCAGTTTGAAAGCGAAAGTACATTCCAACTGTTATCTTTAAAAGATTGTAATTAAAATACTAAAGCTTTTGCTCGTGAATATGTTTAATTGGAGAACACAAATGAAGACAACCAGCCCATGGACATGCTCAGTTGGAGAATCTGGTTTATGAGACTCCTGGGGGGAAGGAGGAAAACAGGGTCACAAGTGATTGTAAATTATGTATGCCAAAGTTAGTTTCATACAGGGCAGTACCAGTATGTTGCCTGTAATAAATCCTTTGAAGTTTTTGAAGTTTGGCTTGAGAATTGTGATTTAATTAGAATTCTCTTCTGTGTTTTTGTTGATTGCTAGATAGTGAAATCCCCAATAGTTGTTTGATTCTGTTTCCCTGAGACAATATTTAGACACTTAGATGTAGTGTGCACATCTGGCTAAATACTGTAGAAGCATTGGCACATGGCAGAGAAATGTATGAATTCAGGGAAAGGAAATAAATTGCTGGCAATCTCTCCCTCAGTATTTATTTTTATTTTATTTATTTGTCAAGCGATTATAAGATAACAGGTATAAGTATAAATATAGTTATGAATACATGAAATGGATACATATAAGAGAAATAAAAAGAAACAATAGGACAGGGACGATAGGCACGTTGCTGTGCTTATGCACTTGGTGGGGAGGGTAGATTTTTGCAAGTTCAAAGAATGAATGTACCCATATATATAATAAGGACATGCAAAGGAAGATATAAGCATTTACATTGAGGAATTGGAGGCATAAAGTCAAACACATGGTCAAATATTGGGAATGTAAGGAGAGAAACACGAAAATAGACATCTCTAAAGTAATTTAATGATATTTAACCTTTCTTTATAAAAGTTGGAAGAACAGTTGCGTTGGTCATCTGGAAAGGTTCACAGTTTGTTTTGCTATTATCCTAAGCCATCTGTCATATTTCACCTTATCTTCACAGACCTCATTTTTTTTTAATACAAAAAATCCACATATGATTCCTACATTCAAGAAGGATGGATTGAAGATGTCATTCCAAAGTTTCTGAAAGTTTTGATTAAAGAATCATGAAACATTATTAAAATCTTAGTTTATGTGCTGTAGAAAAACAGTCTAAATCCATATTATTCTCATTCCTGTAACAACTATTCAAATATAAGGATCACATTTTGCCAGTAAGTAACCTTAAGCAGAGTTGCTTCCTGACAAGTGGGTTGTAAACAAATTTAATTAATAATAAATATAAATAAAATAACAATTACAAAGCAAAATACAAATAGCCAAATGGTAAAAATATACAGAATTATAAAAATACACACAAAATTATGTAAATTGGCTTCTTTTTTGCAGTGAATGGTTGAATAGATTTCAGAGTTATGTAGACAGGTAAATTGACTTATATAATGCTTTATGGTTCAGCTTATTGTCTCTATTGTGTAGTTTGATGTTGCTTATCAAAAATAAATGTCTCTCCTTATTTAAAAAGTTGTTCATTCTGCTTCATCTCAACATTATCAGAGTCAGATTTAGAGTTAAGAGAAGAACTAAGGCATTATGCATAAGCTTTGGCATTCAGAAAAAGTAATGTGTACTATCCATAAACCAAAAATCCAAACAATGAAACCTAATGGAAAATGATATTGAATATTCTAATATTCAATATGATATTCTGCTAATCCTGAAGAATGTTGGTAATTTGTTAACATGCCTTTATTGTTGAAATGTCATTGTTTTTTAAAGACCAATGACAATGCCTGTTATATCTTGTTATTGCTCTTTTCTTTTTAACATGCCACTTTCTGGGTATAAATTTCAATTGGATATCATTCTCCAATTTTTACTGGTGCATTCACTAATTTATATCATTCACATACTAACCACATACACACTAACATCCAATGCAAATTTAATAAAATATTGTACTACACACACACACACACACACACCCTTATTTTAAGGACAAATTAAAATGCAATTTTGTATTTCCTTCCAAAATATAGGAGAGAATGAGAAAAAATTATTTACTAGCCAAGTGTGATTGGACACACAAGGAATTTATCTTGGTACATATGCTCTCAATATACATAAAAGAAAAGATACATTCGTCAAGAGTCAAGAATCATAAGGTACAACACTTAATAATAGTTATAAGATACAATAAGCAATCAAATCATAACACGAAACAGTCAATAAAAATTGTTAGTATACAAGCAACAAGGTTACAGTCATATAGTCATAAGTGCGAGGAGATGGGTGAAAGGAAGGCTGGGAGGATTAATAGTAATAGTGTAGACTTAGTAAATAGTTTGACAGTGTTAAAGGAATAATTTGTTTAACAGAGATATGGCATTCAGGACATAACTGTCCTTGTGTCTAGTTGTTCTGCTATATATAGTGCTCTATAGGGTCATTCTGAGGGTAAGAGTTGAAACAGTTTATGTCCAGGGGTCATAATATTTGACCCCAGATGTCATAATATTTGACCCCAGGGGCCCAGGGGTAAATATTTCCATAGTCCTCTTTTTCACACATGCAGTATACAGGTCCTCAATGGAAAGCAGGTTGGTCATAATTGTTTTTTCTGCAGTTCTAATTACTGTCTTGTTGGGTTGCTGAGCCAAACCAGATAGTTATAAAGGTGCAAATGACAAACTCAATAATTCCTGCATAGAACTGTATCAGCAGCTCCTTGGGCAGTTTGAGCTTTCTGAGTTGGTGCAGAAAGAACATTTTTTGTTGGGCTTTTTTGATGATGTTTTTGATGTTAGGTGTCTATTTTAGGTCTTGTGATATGATAGAACCTAAAAATTTGAAGGTCTCCACTGTTGATATTGTGTTGTCTGGTATAATAAGAGGTGGTAGTATGGGAGAGTGTTTCCTAAAGTCTACCACTATTTCTACAGTTTTGAGTGAGTTCAGTTCCAGATTGTTCCACGAGGCAAGTGTAACCTCCCATTTGTATGAGGATTCATCATTGTCTTGAATGAGACCAATCACTGTTGTGTCAACTACAAACTTCAGTATTTTAACAGATGAATCGTTTGAGATGCAGTCATTGGGATATAGACAGAAGAGAAGTGGAGAAAGCACACAGCCTTGAGGGGGAGCTGTGATAATTGTACAGGTATCAGATGTGATTCTGCCTAGGTTTACTTGCTGCTTCCTGTCTGTGAGGAAAGCATTAAAAAAGCATAAGTACATACACTAAAATAAATGTTATATTCCATAATTATTATCATTATTATCTTTGAAGTTGATGCTATGATCTGTGGCTTTCATGTGTTGGACTAGTGAGGAAATGTGTTCCAACTTTTTACTGCATTTTTGTGTTCATGTAGGTGGGTACTTATTCTTCTGTTGTCCAATGTATGTGGCAGGGCATGATGCACAGGGGACTTCATATATGCCTTGGTTTTCCAGGTCAATTTTATCTTTGGGGTTTCTTAGGATGGCTGATATTTTTCTGTCTGTTTTGAAGGCAGTCTTGATGTGATGCCTGTGTTGTATCTTACTGATTTTGTCTGCAGTACTTTTTATGTATGGCAGGAAAACTGTTCCATCAGTCTGTTACTTAATGTGGGCAGGACAGCTGTTCCATAGTCCAACACATGAAAGCCACAGGTCATAGCATCGACTTCAATGGCACCAAAACCCTAGCCACTATAGAAAACCCCAACCACAGAATTATCAGAGAAGCCATAGAGATTGAAAAAAGACCTGAAAGCATGAATAGAAGAGATGATTCCACCAGACTGTCAATCATTTGGAAGCCTGCACTCTCAAATAGAAAGATCTCCACAACACAAGCCAGGCAAACACCTGGGCACAAACAGACTCCCCCTGATACCTCCAGCTCAAACACACCCCAACCAACAAGCACCCAGATGAAACCTAGCTTCCTAATAAATGATAACCATCCATTTACTCGGAGCCAAGCTGCACTAAAAGCCTCCAATATAGGAAACACAATGTTGCCAGCCAATCAAGACCAAAAAAAAGCTACAAAACAGACAAAAGATATTAGAAACACCAATCAAGCAGAACACAGCAAACTCCAAGACCAATGAACACAGACCAAGACTCCCAACAGGATGAAGAAAAAAACATTCTGGCACAGCAGTAGGCTAGCACCAAATTTAAAAGAGAAAGGGCTGTGAAAATCTGATTCACAGATGAACACAGTACAAAAGCCAGATGATGGCAGATGAGATTTTGCTGAAACATTGCTACAACTTTAAAGGACATGGGAAAATACCTGAACAAAGCTGAACAGCATACATGTAAGTACCTGCAAAAATTTAACAATATATATATATGTGTGTGTGTGTGCGTGTGTGTGTGTGTGTGTGTTTTCTGAGGTTTTCACGGGTATCTGTATGTGGATCTTTGGTTGTTCGGGTTTTCTCCCACGTAAAATTGGAAGTATCTAGGCAACGTTTCGATGAAGTCTCATTCATCATTTTCAGGATCTGAAGTTTACTCTGAGAAGCACAGAGCCAAATTTGTATTTGTTTTGGATGGCTGTCAACCCCCCCAAGCATATCCTAGATCTGACCAATCACTGCCTATCCAATACATACTTCACCTACAATGGACAAAAATACAAACAAATAGAAGGAGCACCCATGGGATCACCCCTCTCACCTGTCATCGCAAACCTCTACATGGAACATTTTGAAACACAAGCACTAGAAAAATATGATCACACACCCAAACTCTGGCTCAGATATGCAGATGACACCTTCATATTCTGGCCACATGGGAAAGAAAAACTGAACAACTTCCTCATACACCTCAACAGCTTACATCCCAAAATACAATTCACCATGGAAACAGAAGCTAACAATCAACTTACTTTCCTGGATGTCTTTGTATACAAAAAATCCAATGGCTCCCTAGGACAAACCATCTATCAGAAGAAAACACATACAAACTGCTATCTACATGCACTCTCACACCACCACCCAGCACAGATCAATTCCGTAGCCGAAACACTCATCTCCAGAACAAAAAGCTTAGCTGACGAAAAACACCTAAAAACCGAACTGCATACTCTCACTCATGTACTAACAGCCAATGGATTCCAAAGAAAGAAAATTACCCACCTAATCAAAAAACAAACCCGAAGCAAAATCCAAGATAGAGAACAAGAGAATGGCAAAGGCTTCCTCCCATATATAAAAGGCACGACAGACAAAATCAGCAAGATCCTCCAAAAACACAACATTAAAACAGCATTCTGCACAAACAGAAAAATATCCACCATCCTAAGAAACCCTAAAGACAAAATCAAGTTAGAAAACCAAGGAGTATACGAAATCCTTGCAACGCCTGCAACGCCACATACATTGGGCAAACCAACAGAAGAATTAGTGCACGCATTGAAGAACACAAGAACTCAATCAAAAAAGAAGAACCAACCTCTTGCCTAGTCCAACACTTCAAATCCACAGGACATGAGATTGACTTTAAAAATACTAGAACTATCGCCAAAACTGAACACTTCAACAACGGAATAATCAGAGAAGCCATAGAGATAGAAAAACGCCCACACAGCATGAATAAAAGAGATGATGCCTCCCACCTACCAGCCATTTGGAAACCCGCCCTCATTAACAAACGAACACCTAACATGAAGAATGACACCAGACCCACACCCATGAGAGCCACACAAGATACTACCATCACAGCCAAGCCCCCACCTGAACAGAACACACCCCCAGCCAGTCGGAACACAGCCAAGCCCCCACCCAGTCAAGTCACACCCCCACTGTCAGTTAAAAAGAAAAAACAGCTACAAGCTCACATTACTCTGAGAAGCACAAGGCCAAAGACACAGGCCTGAA
Source organism: Laticauda colubrina (assembly GCA_015471245.1). NCBI lineage: Eukaryota > Metazoa > Chordata > Lepidosauria > Squamata > Elapidae > Laticauda > Laticauda colubrina. The sequence continues at coordinate 18,193,811 of BLBF01000073.1, forward strand.
GATGACAAATGGGATTTCGTTGAAACATCGCCAAAATACTTCCAATTTTAAATGGGAGAAAACACAAATAACCAAAGATCCACATACAAATACCCGCGAAAACCTCAGAAAACAAATATATATATTTAACAGAACTACAATGATGTGGGATAATACCCGAAGGAAGCTAAACAGCACACATGTAAGTACCCGCGAAAGCCTAAGAAAACAAATATATATATGTATGTATGTATGTATGT
>BLBF01000073.1:18194449-18206430 GCA_015471245.1 Laticauda colubrina
GGTGTGTTAGGAAATTGTTTAGGTTTTCTTTTCCATGGGGCCAAATCACAAATGTGTCATCGATGTATCTTAGCCATAGTTTGGGTTTGTGGGTGGCATTAGCCAGGGCTCTGGATTCGAATTCTTCCATGAACAGGTTTGCAATGACGGGTGACAGTGGTGATCCCATAGGGGCTCCTTCAATTTGCTTGTATCTTTGTCCTTTGTAATTGACCTGGAAAACCAAGGCATATACGGAATTCCCAGTACATCATGCCCGGCCACATACATTGGACAGACCAATAGAAGAATAAGTACCCGCCTAGAGGAACACAAAAATGCAGTAAAAAAGCTGGAACACACCTCCTCACTAGTCTAACACATGAAAACCACAGGTCACAACATCAACTTCAATGGCACTAAAACCCTGGCCACTATAGAAAACCCCAGCCACAGAATCATCAGAGAAGCCATAGAGATTGAAAAAAGACCTGACAACATGAATAGAAGAGATGATTCCAGCAGACTGTCAATCATTTGGAAGCCTGCACTCTCAAATAGAAAGATCTCCATGCCACAAGCCAGGCAAACACCTGGGCAAAAACAGACTCCCTCTGATAGCTCCAACCTAACCCCCCCACCAGGCACCCAGGTGAAACCCAGCTTGCTAATGAATAGCAGCTTGCTAATGAAGAGCAGCCGTCCCTTCACACGGAGCCAAGCTGCACTAAAAGCCTCCAACACAAGAACAGACTGTTGCCAGCCAATCAAAGCCACAAAACAGACAGAAGAAACCAGGAACACCAATCAATCAAACTCCAAGTCCAATGAAACAGGTCCAGGCTCCCAACCAATCAGAATGGACCAGCCTCAAATTTAAAACCAGGAGCTGTAAGACCCATATCCATACAGAAGCCTGAAGATGAGCTAAACAGCACACACACACACACACACACACACACATATATATATATATATATATATATATATATATATATATATATATATACATACATACACACACATACATACAGATAACAGATCATCAGAGTTGGAAGGGACCTTATAGGTCATCTAGTCCAACCCCCGTCCAAGCGGGAGACCCTACAGCATTTTTAACAAATGGCAGTCCAATCTCTAGTTGAAAGTCTCAAGTGTTGATACTCCCACAACTTCCCAGGGCAGCTGTTCCATTGATTGATTTTTCTCACTGTCAGAAAATTTCTCCTTATTTCCGGGTTAAATCTCTCTAGTTTCCATCCATTATTCCTTGTCTGGCCTACAGGCACTTTAGAAAATATCTTGACTCCTTCCTCTCTGTGGCAGCCCCTCAAATATTGGAACACTATTGTCATGTCTCCCCTGGTCCTTCTCTTCATTAGACTAGCCATGCCCAGTTCCTATAACTGTTCTTCATATGTTTTAGTCTCCAGTCCCCTCATCATCCTGGGTGCTCTTCTCCATACTTTTTCTATAGTCTCAACATCTTTTTTATAATGTGGTGACCAAAACTGGATGCAGTACTCTTGGTGTGATCTTTGTAAGGTTTTAGAGAGTGGTATTAGTACCTCCTTGATCTTGATTGCATCATGCACTGGCCACACCTATGCTTGGTTTAGCAAAGGGGGAAAAAGTCCCAATGCATCACATGAGGCCACCATGATGATATGAGTTTGACACTACTGATGTAGATTTTTATGTACTTTTTTGAATAAAATTAACATGATGTAATTGCTGATGATAATTATCATGATAAAAGCAACAACAACATGCGTTATTTTTTTCTTCATTTCTTATTTTTTTGTAATGGGGATGATAGGTAGGTTGTTTGGCTCAATCAATTCTTCCTCTAAATAAATAGTGGTAGTTTATCCCCAGCTTTCAGGTTTCTTTTAAACTCAATTTCCTTTTAATTTTCTTTTCTGAAGAACCATGTGGATGCTTTATTTATTTATTTATTTATTTATTTATTTATTTTTAAGGGGAAGACTAACACAGTAGGATTCGACCTAAAGACCTAGTAAATTCCTTGCAGTGCAGAAGGATTTAACTTGATCAGCAGTTTATGCTTATCTACATGCATGGTAATTTATTTAAAGATTATATTTAGATGAGCTAATTAATGCATCTTCATTTATTAAATTAATTTATTTCCATAGTTATAGTGCAGTAGCTTATAACATGATTTAATTGTTCAGGTCACACTATTAACTAAGGGCTAATTAGATTTAATGAGACTCTCAGGGGTTCCATTTACTTGTGTCTGATTAATTTTAACCAACAGGACATTTTAACAAGGGGAAACAGCCCAGCCCCAAACAATCGAGTTCTGGTTTTGCTCATTAACATGAATTGACTTTAGGTAAATAACTCTGCAGAGGTCTTTGCTGAATTAAACTCATTTTATTAATTAATAATTCTGCAGATAACGTGCAAGCTACATAAGTCACAAAAGTTCAGTATTTCAAGCCCATGTCCCTGTTTGGGATTGGAATAGGAACAAGGACCCGAGTTTCCCATGACTACAATCTATTGCCATTTTCTTAAGTTATCCTGAGTACAAGACTTAAGCAGACTATCAACATAAACAGTTGATTTCTATTACAAAGACGTGAAGACATACCTAGTGAGAACATGATCATCATGGTGGGCTCCTAGGAGATCTTGTCCATAGTCAATGCAGACATTTTGACAATGTACAGGGTTTCTAACAAAATTGGTTGCCAATAACCACTGGGACTGCCATAGTTGGTTTATGACATAATCTTTCAATCTCAGTTTTCAGATCTTGATAGTTGATGGTCTTCTCCAATTATGTTTTCTGATCTACTATCCCTGGTATTGCTACATAAATGATCCACACTTCCTTTTTAAACTACAGTTATGCTGTATGTGATGTGTTATGGGTTAAGATTTTATCAGTTTCTATTCAGAAATCCCAGAATATTTTAACCTGCTCATTTCTAACTAGTTTTTTTTTTAATTCAATGTTTGCACCAATTACTGGTACCTGAAAACTTTTACAGATATTCCAATGAATTATTTTGATGATTGTGTTATATTTTTGATTATAATCAGTTTGTGTGATCTTCTCACTCAAGCTATAGTTTATTATTTCCAGTTTCTTCTGATTCTTTCTACATTTTGCACCTTGAATCATTTGATTATTTTTTTTAAATTCTCTCCTTGATTGCATTTGTTCACATAGCTTGCTCTTAACCATCCAAAATCAAGCCTCAAGACTCTTGTTTAATGTTCTACTTGAAAGCTATGTTATTCTTATGTAACTAATATTATGTGGATATTTTAACATATAGTGGGTATTATATGTTGCCATTTGAATGTAGCAGGAAAGATGTGTAATAACAAAAAAATAGTCAAATGAAATCCAAACAAAATAATTTTAAAAAGAATAACATTTGATATGTACTGTATAAAAAAGAAATTTGGATCTATGCACCTAAAATTCACCTTCCGAATTATAGAGTTGTCTAAATTTTTAAAAAAGTGAACACAACTTCCTTAGGCTTTATCTGAAATAGTTAAAAGACTATTACTTATTTTTTGAATATATTTTTTATGCACCAGTAACATCATTTTAGAATAACCAGCAGATAATATACCAGGAATATAATTACAAGAGGGAAGCTAATGAATCTTAGAAGACTTTCTATTTATGAAACTCTGTTAATCCAGATATGCATTATAAATGTGTGTATTTCACAGATAAGAATTGTATGTAAATACAGTTCCCACAGTAAACATGACTTAAGGTAATACACATAAATTCAGTTTAATGAAACTCACAAGAATTTGTAGGAGAAAATGATCTTCCATAGAATGAATTTAAAATAATCACAGCGACTGGGTGGGATGTAAATCAGTGTAAGTAACAAGAATAAGAAAATTAATCTTCCTACAGAGAGATGTTTTAAATTGTTTTCCTGCTGTGTATACTAACCCAGGAATAAACCATTTTGTCACTTATAAAAAGTATAAGATAAAAATACCACCCAGAATTGGGATCTCTTAGTTCAGCAACTACCAAAAGGATACTGCTGACTTTGTTGAGTTTGTTGTGTTACCCAGTTTCAGAACAGGGACTCTGTAAACATATGATCCCTATGGGCCATTTCCCTTGCTTCCTTGCCTCAAATAAAAGGAGTTATCATTAAATAATCAAGGACTAGAATAATGAAAGAATAAGATCTACATTGTGGAATCGTATGTGATCAAGTGATCTTTAAAAGTGATACTGTGTTAGAAAAAAATATTGGGATTTAGCACTCAATTATTCACTGATTAAATTTACTTCACTTTATTGTCATTGCACCTTTTACAATGAAATCAAACACCATCTTCAGTGCACATCATGACAATGAAAATAAACACAAACATACATCCTTCACACTCCACACATTGAAGCGAAAATTTAAGCTGAAAACAGTGCAATATACAAAGTGATATGAATGAAATGCCTTGGAACATATCATCAAACTAAAAACTTTACCCACATTAAGTAAATATGAATAGATATATTGAGCTGATTTCTTTATGAATCAGGTTGGGGGTGGGAGGTAATGAATTTATCTGTAGAATTTCTACAGAGCCTTGGTGGCATAGTGGTTTAAATGCAGTATTTTGGGCTAGCTGTCCCCATAGCCTGGAGATTGAAGGGCTCAAGGTTGACTCAGATTTCTATCCTTTCGAGGTTACCTATCATATATGGTAACATTTAAAACAGATCTCCTAATCTGACATCTCAAAATGTGTTAAGTTAAGAAATGCAACAATTTTCAGTCAGCAACTGATGGCTATGCTAGTTAGAAATCCGATGAAACATGGTGCCTGCACATTTGAGTAATCTGTAATAGTTGGGAAGGTTAATTTATATTGTTGTTGATATAATATGAATGTGATTCCCAAGAGATTCCAGATCAGATGTTGCAGACTGGCTGACTTCTAATACCTTTGCTCCCTTTCCTTTATCCTGTGACTATGTATTCAAATAAATAAATAAATAAACAATCAGCTTTTTCTGCTATTATAAGATATGCAGTACATCTTTCAAACAGAGCTGCCACAAAAACATTTCCTTCATTAACATGCTTATCACAAGCTTCTAAAGAGATGGAACAAACATTGTGTTTGGGCTACAGACCTCAAATAATACAAACAGGCCAACCTGCATGGCTTTGAAACAAAGTCACATGCTATTTAAAATCAATAGCATTATTCATAAGAATGAAGAAGCATAATTTTGTACTTTGTGTTTGCCTTAATTTTACTTATGGGAGTTTAAATAGTACTTACTTTGCCTATGTAATAGAAGCAAAACATAGGCAAGAGAGTGGCAGAGATAATTTTGTGAGGACAATGTGTAAGAAGACCAATAATCTTATAAAGATTATTTTATTAGGGTTGTTTTGTCTATCTGTCTGTCATCTATATTCTACCTATCATCTATCCCTCTACCCCTCTATCCCCCCTATCTATCTGTCTGTCTGTGTGTCTGTCTCACTATCCATGCATCCATCCAATCATGTGTATATGCATCCATCCATCACCACTCTCTCTTTTTCTCTCTTTCTATCATCTATCATCTTTCTCTCTATCATATCTGTCTGTCTGTCTGTCCGTCCATCCATCCATCCATCCATCCATCCATCCATCCATCCATCCATCCATCCATCCATCCATCTATCTATCTATCCATCTATCTATCTATCTATCTATCTATCTATCTATCTATCTATCTATCTATCTATCTATCTATCATCTATCTATTTACCTATCTATTTATCATCTATCACTTATCTATCATCTCTTTTCCAACCTTATTAAGAGTAACACTGATACGGAGTAGGTTTCTAAAACCTTACACACAGTTTTAGGGAAAAAATCTTTTGAGACTCAGTAATTTTGTTTTGTTAATTTTTGTCTTGTTTTGTATACAGCTTTTAAATATGTCTCTGCAGTATATCTACTTACCTGTCTATCCACTCACCTGTTTGATTATTTGTTGATGCTGTGAATAAGAAACATAGAACAGCAAGAAAGCATATTGTCATCTGAGAAAAAAAATGGAATCTGATCCCAGATACTGTCAGCAATGAACCAAATCTATTAGAAGCCAAACCCATTTTAGACTGAATTAAATGGAGCCTTAATGAAGAGTGTATTATGTTTGCAAGAAACTAAGGAGGCATGATTCTGTCCAAGTGAAAATCATTGAGTTGGAAAAAAATAAGGCTGAAATATTAATAATTTGTCAAAGAGCTTTGATAGATAATAAACACAGAACTCTTCTAGACAGTGATATTTTGTTTTGAACTCTAAAGCAGTCATGAGAGCGAAGATGTGAAACTTACATTTTATAACCCCAATTAAAAATATGAAATTTCCATCTGATGATTGCACCCTCTCAGATCATTGAAGAACACAGACCATATTAAAAATAAAACTAAGAGGTAGAAACATGCCAATGAAGAATTTAAACTACCTTTTGTTAATAACATTTTGTTAATTGTTGCAATGGTTTTTCCCCTTCTAGCATATCACTCCATTGTTATATAGTCCTCTGTTACAGAGGAAAAGGTTTTCTTCTTTAAAAAAGAAGAGCTAAGAGAAAGGTGATTTGATTTTAAATTATCTACTGGTAGTTGCAAATCTCATTAGCTACAATGTATGTGAAAGAAGTTCCCTAAAGGCCCTGTCACACTGGCCGATGAATGCAAAACGTTTGTAAAAAGGACACAGCGGACGAGAAAAATGTTCCATCCGTTCTTATCCACTCTCAAAAGTGCACTGAATTTGCATAACCAGAGCGGACAACACGGAAAGGAATGGATGGGGGGAGGATGTAGGGCGGATGGAAAGCGGATGCTCCATGGAAGCCTAGCGGATGTAAGCGGATGGAAGCAGATGGCACATCCGCAAGGCTTCTGGGGGAGCACAGCAAAGCGGACGCGGAACAGAAAGAGCGGATGCCGAGCGGATGCCGAGCGGATGCCGAGCGGATGCCGAGCGGATGAAGCAGATGCACAGCGGATGCCGAGCGGATGAAGCGGATGCAGAGCGGAAGCCGAGCGGATGCCGAGCGGAAGCCTAGCATATACCTAGCAGATGCCTAGTGTTCATTGTGCATGTGGGGAGGATGCATTGCGTCAGCTCCGCGGATATAAAGGGAAGCAGCTCCCAAGCAGGTCACCATTCAGAGGAAAGACCTGCTTCCAGACACAGTTCTCCAGCCAGTCAGCCAGCCAGCAACCCAACAACCATGGGGAAGAAACGGAAGCCTCTGCCATCTGCTGCCAGCCCTGGCAAGAGGGACAGGGCCACCCTCCCACCCCCTGGCCCTGACTCTGCTTCTGCTGGGGCTTCTGCTGCCCGGGCTTGCTCTTCTGGTGCTGGTGCTTCTGCTGATGCTGCTTCTGGAGGTGGTGCTTCTGCTGATGCTGCTTCTGGTGGTGGTGCTTCTGCTGGTGCTTACTCTGCTGATGCTGCTTCTGCTGGTGGTGCTTCTGCTGATGCTGCTTCTGGTGGTGGTGCTTCTGCTGGTGCTTACTCTGCTGGCGCTACTCCTGGTGCTGGTGCTTTTGCTGGTGCTTACTGTGCTGGCACTGCTCCTGGTCCTGATGGTCCTGCTGGTGCTTACTCTGCTGGTGCTGCTCCTGGTCCTGCTGTATCTATGGCAGAAGGGACACAGGCTCTATCGAGACACCAAAAGGAGGCAGGCTGCTTGGAGATAGAAGGCGGAGAGCCTGGGCTACACTTCGGAGGTGCTCCTCGGCTGGTGGAAGCACATGTACACCTGGCACAGGAAGCTGCACCTCAAGAAATCTGGCCAGGCCATGGTCAAGCTGACGGACAGAGAGACCTACGTGATGGCCAAGTGCAGATTCTTGGAGGGTGAGATCCACCACCGAGAGCATCCCCTCTCACAACCCTCTCTCTCAGGCAGCCTGCTGAGAGCCAGTCCTCTTCTGGCAAAGAGTCAGCTCCTGTGTCCAGGCAGGTATATGTGGAAAGTGCCACGACGGAGACCCCCTGACAGCTGTACTACCCATGGTGGAGCACGTGGAGGACCCTCTGACGCAGTGGGAGAAAGGAGATGGCACTTCCACAACAGCCGAACCCGAATCCACCCCCAGCTCCACCTCCACAGAAAGGCAGAGAGGCAGACCGGAGGGGCAGAGCCCCACTGTCCTGCTGGAGATAAGCGACACCATCAGGAGCAGCATAGATCTCCTCTCTCAGCTGGTACACACCGACATCCCATCCTCCAACCGCAAGCCGTTCTTCACCTATGTCAACCAGACCCTCATGAACATGTCGGAAACACAGGACCAGGTGGTGAAGGACAGGATCACCGATCTTCTTCACAACCCTCCAGACCAAGATGAACCTGTGCCCACCCAGTCCAGGCCTGCTCCTCCACCCCAGGTGATGTCACTGCCCTTCCAAGGCTTTCCCCAGGCCCTCCCCTACCAAGGCTATGGCTACCAGGAGGTCCAGCAGCACAGGCAGCCCTTCCCAGTCCAGGCACAGGTACATCGGATGCCACCGGTGCCACTGATGCCAGCGATGCCACCCACGCCAAGATGCCAGCCATGCCACAGATGCCAACCAAGCCATAGATGCCACCGATGCTAGTCCTCACCCAGCTGCAGACCAGACAGCCCCACTACACTTCTCCTTCCTCCACCCAACAGCCAAGCCCGGCCTCAGTACATCTGCCATCGGTACTGGGGCTGACACCCCATGTCATGGAGGAAGGGGCTCTCAACATCACAGGGCTGAGCCAGCTGTCTGAGAGCTTCCTCAGTACACCATCGCCTGTTGTCCTCTTGGGGCCAGGCACCCCAGTGGTGCCTCAGACCAGCACTCCAGCCACTGCCACCTCCACAGCATCTGGACCCTTCACCCCTGAGACTGGGCACGCCTCAGAGTGACCAAGAAGAGTGCCAGAGACTGGGTGGATACCTGTTGACTTTATTTTTGCTTTGGACACTTGACTTGGGTCATTTTTCTTTGACAGCTTGTTATTAATAAAGATTATCTTTGCTTCACACACTTGCTTCATTTATGTTTGTCAATAAAGTCTTGGTGGAAACTTTTAGAAAGGGTTTAAGCCTTTGCATGTTTGTGGGATGGGTTAAGAGAGCAGTGGGATGGGCAGGGATACCTGTGGGATGGGTAATAGCTGTGGGATGGGCAGGGATACCTTTGGGATGGGTAATAGCTGTGGGATAGATAAACCTCCAGTGCAAGCATAGTGGGACTGTATGGTCCACCCTCCCAGGTGCCACACCTATGGCCCTTTATTATCAATAATAATGTAATCAATCATCCACACATGTCAACATAAACACAACTCTTTATTAAATGCCCTCTTCATTGTCGGCCCACTCAACATACATGGCCCAATCTCATCTGTGTGATGAGACAGGCTGAAGGAAGCATCCATCAATCATCTATCATCCTGTCTTGCCACTCCACTGCTCCAGCTGGGGAGTTGCACCAGTGTCTCAGGAGGTTGCGCTGCTTCTTCCCTTCATGTGAAGCTCTGTTGGGGCCTTGCACATCCTTAGTGTCCATCAGGTTTCACCCTTGCCTCCATTCACCAGGCTCCATGTCCCCATTGCCTTGTTGGAGGTCCACAAGCCTATTCTGCAACACTGGGTAGCGGGTGCGCTTGAGATTGTGCAGGATGCAGCAAGCTTCCACGATCCTCCTCACGGTCTGTGGGTGATGCTGCATGGTGGTGAGAAGTACCTGGAACCTGTTGGCCAGGATGCCAAAGGCATTTTCCACCACCCGCCTTGCCCTGGACAGCCTGTAGTTGAAGATCCTCTCTTCACGGGTGAGGAGTCTGGAAGTGTAGGGCTTCATGAGGTAGGTTCTGAGGGAGAAGGCGTCAGGCCCCACGATGAAGTAGGGCACATCTTGCGTGTCATTGGGCAGGGGGTCTGGATCTGGGAAGCCTGTGATGAGGTTGCATTCCAGCCCCTCCTTGAGGTCACTGGTGTTGTATACCTGGGCATCTGAAGCTGACCCGTTGCCTGAAGCATCGATGTACATGAACTTGTAGTCAGCATCAACCATGGCGAAGAGGATGATGCTGAAGAAGCTCTTGTAGTTCAAATAAGTGGACCCCGACTTGGCTGGAGCTTTGCAGGCCACATGTTTCCTATCTATGGCTCCAACGGTGTGGGGGAAGTTCCACCTCTGATACCACTGTTCTGCAACTTTCTTCCAGCCTTCTTCAGTGGAGGGGCACTGGAGGAGCTCCTCCAGGTATTCTTCGATGATGGCCTGCACCACTTCTCCATCCACAATGCTGATGGTGTTGTGTGGCACCCTCCAGGCATATTGCATGTTCCTGTACGTGGTCCCTGAGGCCAGGTGGTGCAGAGTCAGTGCCACCTTGAGCCCAGGGTCCAGGCTGGGCTGGAAGCTGGTGTTTGCCTTGGTCAACCTGGCTCTCAGAAGCTCCACAACTTCGTCAAACATGGCTGGTAGCATCCTCATGAAGTTCTGGAATGCATGAGGGACTTCGTTCCTCAGCTCCACCATCAGCTTATTGTACAGTCCGTACTCTGCTCTTCTCCCAATCCATCTTTGGACCCAGACACTTCTTGGCCACCTCTTTTTCTTCCCGTAGAACAGTTGAAAGAGTCTGTAGATGGCTTTGCACTGTTGCAGAAGGATGGTGGCTACCAAAAGGACTGTGTTACGATCCATGGTGGACCACAATGGATGCTGTGGAAGAGCAAGAGCCAGATGAAGGCTGCAGAGGTCTGCACAGTAGGGCTTCTGGACTGAAAGTGAGATCGAGGTGAGTTGCTCCCCCTTTTTATAGGCAATGTATGTTTTCCACTGTGTCCTTTTGCATCCTTTAGGCATCCTCTAGACATCCTTAATATCCGAGATGCTTTCTATGCGAGCTGCATCCGCTTTCATCCTTTGTCCATCCATGCTACTAACGCTGTGCATCCATTCCACTTCCTCCCTGTGTCTGTTTTCTGCTGGAGTGGATTTGAGTTGCGCGGATGCGCAGCGGATGCCTAGCAGATGTAGCGGATGTGTAACGGATGACGACGGATGCAGAATGGATGTTCCCCATATGCGTTGCGGATGCAGAACGGACGCGTTGGATACATTTTCTGCTCAAAAAGTTTTGAGGAGCTCAAAACTTTTTGAGTGGATGGAACCTCAGTCGGATGCTGGACGGAGAGAGAGGAAGAAAAACGGACGCAGTGAGTACAGAACGGATGCATCGCGTTAACCAACGGATGGCAAGTGTTTCTCTCCATTTTACATCCTCTTTCCATCCGTTGGTGCAGTGTGACATGGGCTTTAGGATGGGCTCCAGCATGAGTCCAAAAACTTAGAAAACTAAACTTCTGGTCTGGTGACTGACCCAGATTGGATATGCAACATTATCCTGGGACACATACAGTATATTTCTCTTCATTTGTGAATTGTATTCTCCCAAGAAAACACAAGATTGAATTCATGATATTATTATGAATAATCAGTATCAATGAAACTACATGTGATAACCATGACATAATGAGCTTTAGGATATAAGAGAAGAAAATGGTAAAAAGGTGGAAATACTTGGGTCTATGAAATTAAGCTGAAGAAGGAGATCTCCTGGAATAGATCTAATGAATGCACAGCAAAAAGTGAACATATACATTTAATTTTGTGTGAATGGACTAAAATAAATGTTTCAATGACCTTACCTGGATTATTTTGATATATAATCCTTGGCACTTTCTGAGCTTAACAAGAAGGGAAGGGAGGTCTTTTCCTTTATTTGATTTTTTTGGGGGGAATTCAGTCTACATATTGGAAACAGTCCTGGCTACTTGTAAGATTTTGTGTTTTTTTTTCATTTAAAATTAATTCGAAGAGAAGAGAAGAGAAGAGAAGAGAAGAGAAGAGAAGAGAAGAGAAGAGAAGAGAAGAGAAGAGAAGAGAAGAGAAGAGAA
>BLBF01000073.1:18215183-18239896 GCA_015471245.1 Laticauda colubrina
AGGAAGGAAGGAAGGAAGGAAGGAAGGAAGGAAGGAAGGAAGGAAGGAAGGAAGGAAGGAAGGAAGGAAGGAAGGAAGACAGCAGAAGACAGTTCCAAAATGAGTGGATGGAAGGAAGAAAGGAAGGAAGGAAGACAGCAGAAGACAGTTTCAAAATGAGTGGATGGAAGTAATAGGAGAAAGGGCAAAAAGCACAGAATAATTTAAAATATGATTTCGGCTTCACATTTTCTATTTCAGTTGGATGTGCATTGTTATGGAAGCTGAAGGGAAATAAAAATAGAGACCATAAACCTTGACTTTTCCACAAAGCCCAGAGCAGCTGATTTCTTCAGCAACGGTGCCTTTTTCTCTCCCCACCCCCCCAATTTAATACCCCAGAGTTGAAAGGCTGCTGCAAAAATATGCAGGTAGCTTGTGTGTTTACAACAATGTGCATACTATGAGCTAAGTGGGCATGTTTTGAAACTGATTTGGGGAAAGTGCTTTAAATGACCCCAGCTAGCCATTAAAATAGTCAAAAATAAAAAAAAATAAAAACGTTGTTTTGTGGGGGATGGAGAGGACTTCCAAATAAGTCTGCAATCCATTCATTAAAGTTCAGGTAGGACTTTTGTTGTTGTTCATATCAGAATGATAGCAGCCATACATGCATTGTTTGAAGTTCGAAGCACTTTTGAATCAGTTTCAAAACATACACAGCCATTGTTAAGTGTTGAGTTTGAGCTTGATACACATATTGTGATCTTGCTACAGTTTGATGCTTCTGCAAATGCATTTCATTTTCAAGTAGAAACCTAGGTAGTTGCAATCACTTTAGACAGTATGACAAATGTTTCCCTGAATAAATCTTTTAAGTGAAGTATTCTGTGAATTCCTGACCTTTTTGTCCTACCATAGGTTGTTTCTAAATTCAAAAAATTGTTTCCCTATCTTATTGATTGCTTTTTCCCAAAATACAAACTGGTATATCCCTCTATTGACATTGACCTCCTGCCTATACATAGTGTTCTTATAAGTCAGGCCTCATAGACAAATTTATTTACTTATTTATTATTTATTAGATTTTTATGCCACCCTTCTCATTGATACAGCACTCTGGGCAGGTTACAGTATAATAAATATATTATAGAAATTACATTAAATGTTCAAATCCAGTATCATTTTTTACTAAATACTTCCTAATTGGCTTGCACGACCCTTCCTAAATAGGGTAATATTTGTACTATGTTTTCAAATTCTGGATCACCCATTGTATGTTTGGGCTTGACTTTTGGGCTATTCTTTTACTGTATATTTACATCATGTCATACAGTTCCCTTATTATCACTTAAATCAGATCCCTCAACTCTAAGGAAAATAAACAGGAAATGAATCATACAAATTAGATTATACTATCCAGATTTATCACACTAATACATAGGTTTCTACATAAACTGATTTACAGATTGGGATACTGATTTGGAGGATAAGTGTAGTTTCACAGGATTAAGGGGCCAAAGAATATTTTTCTTATAGCACAAAATTATGCCACTTCTGTTCCGTCCGGAAAAGAAGCGTGAGAGACCGGGTTCCAACAAGTCTTTATTCAGTTAACAGCAACAGTAACGGAACATTGGCTCAAGCCGCGGCAGCCCTTTTTATAGAGGTTTGCCTGCCGGCTTGTAGCCAATGACACTCATTTAATCTTGCCGCCTTTGAGCGGCTTCTTGGATTGGTTCCTAATGAAACAATCCACTACTGGCTTTTTTGGCCAATCAGAATTAACTACTTGGAACCTTCCAAGTTATACAGAACAACTTCAAACAATATTTCTTTTTCTTCCCAAGCCCATTCACTAAGCATGTATGGTGATCCTGTCTGCTCACCATGGGACAATATAATAATTCTATTTAAATATTTAAAATAAATTTAAATAATGTTTTGATTTTTGTCATTCACATTTCATTCTGTCCCTCCTTTTGCATCCTTTATTCATTATTCTATTCTACTATGTCTTTGATATTGATATAACTCTTGTCCCATAGTGTGTTGTCCCACAGCAAGTTGGCTGTGGCAAATTGTCATTGGCCCTCATTCCATAGGGTAGCAGAATGTCATAGACAAAAGAATGGAATGGAATGGAATGGAATAGAATAGAATAAATAGAATAGAATAGAATAGAATTTTTTATAGGCCAAGTGTGATTGGAATTTGTCTTGGTAAAAGAAAGGAATTTGTCTTGGTAAAACACAAGGAATTTGTCTTGGTAAAAATGCTCTCAGTGTACATAAAAGGAAAGATACATTCGTCAAGTGTCAAGAATCATAAGGCACAACACTTAATGATAGTCATAGAGCACAATAAACAATCAAATCATACTAGGAAACAGTCAATAAATATCTTTAGAATACTAACAACAAGGTTATAGTCATACAGTCACAAGTGGGAGGGGATGGGTGATAAGGAGTGATGAGAAGATTAATAGTAAATAGTAGTGCAGACTTTGTAAATAGTTGACAGTGTTGAGGGAATTTTTTGTTTCGCAGAGTTATGGCATTCAGGAAAAAAACTGTCCTTGTGTCTAGCTGTTCTGGTGTATAGTGCTCTATAGTGTGGTTTTGATGCTAGGAATTGAAACAGATTATGTCCAGGATGTGAGGGGTCTGTAAATATTTTCACAGCTCTCTTTTTGACTCATGCAACATACAGATCCTCAATGGAGGGCAGGTTGGTAGTAATTGTTTTTTCTGATGTCCTAATTACTGTCTGAAGTCTGGGTCTGTCTTGTTGGGTTGCAGAACCAAACCAGACAATTATAGAGGTACAAATGACAGACTCAATAATTCCTTTATAGAAGTGTTTCAGCAGCTCCTTGGGCAGATTGAGCTTTCTGAGTTGCAGCAGAAATAACATTCTTTGTTGTGCTTTTTTGATGACATTTTTGATGTTAGGTATCCATTTTAGGTCTTGTGATATGATAGAACCTAGAAATTTGAAGGTCTCTATTTTTGATACTGTGCTGTCTAGTATTGTAAGAGGTGGTAGTATGGGAGGAAAGAGAGCTTTTTCTCTACTAAAAAGCAAGATGGAAGATTGCCCAGACCTGCAACTATTAACTCACAAACTTGTTGTGTGGCCTCAAAAGTTAAAATTCCAGGAATAACTATAGAGCAACTTCTAAGAGTTATTAGCTCCTTTTAAGTTTTATATTGGTATACAAAAAATGTCAGATGCTAGGCATTTAAAATGAAAATGTTTCATACAGCTGACCGCAACATAAAAGTGGAGTGGGATATTTATAAATTAAAGGAAAAATGATTTATCTCCTGTCATGCATTTTACAATCTTCCAGACATTTGTAACACCTTGATAAAAATGATTGCATCAGCAACACTTACAATGAGACACACCATGAAATTTCATATCTAAAATTCAATCTTGCTTGGGCTATACGATGGTCATCAGCCATTATCCTATCAGAAAATAAGCAGCACATCCTAATGCTTCAAGGAAAGTATGCATCTGAACTATTTAATTTAAGTTGCTGGGGAAAAAGAAAAACCAAGAATGGCTTGTTTGTTAGGGTTGTGCACAGCACCTCATTCAAAGGGCAAAATATGTGCAGATGTTCAAGTAGAACCTTCCAGAAACATCTTCAAATAACTTTGCCTTTTTCAGAATATCATAATTGAAAGGAACTTTGGAGGTCTTCTATTCCAACCCTGTGCTCAAACAAGAAACCCTATGCCATTTCAGACAAATGGTTGTCCAATCTCTTTTTTAAAACCTCCAGTGTTGGAGCACCCACAACTTTTGGAGGCAAGTCATCCTACTGATTAATTGTTCTCACTGTCAGAAAATTTAGTTGGTTCTCTCCTTGATTACTTTCCCTCCCTTATTTCTTGTCTTGCTTTCTTGTGCTTTGGAGAATAGGTAGACTCCTTGTTTGTGGCAGCTCCTTAGATATTGGGACACTGCTCTCATGTCATGAATACCTTTTTCCATGAATGCCTTTTGCAGTTTCCATGTAATCTTGGGCAAAACCAAATTTTGTTTCAGGTATTTGCACAGTGGTGGTATTCAGCCAGTTCACACTGGTTCACATGAACTGGGAGCAAGGATTTGGCATGGGTTGCCGAGCCAGTAGTAACTTATCACTGGCCATGCCCCCGACTCACCTGCATGGTCACTGCTTGCTCACTTGCCCCACCTACTTGATGCTTGCTCACCCCACCTGCCTGATGCTAGCCTGCCCAGTCACTCTTTAAGGTATTTCCTTTTTTCCTCTCCAACTATCAGCTATTCCTACAATCAACTTTGCCAGGATTTCCCTCGATTACTTAGTGCTTCATGCAGGACATGAGGCCCATTTTTTGCCTTCCTGGGCCCCAGGGAGGCCCCAAAACAGAGCATGGGGGGTACTGTGTGCCCTCGGTTCAGTTTTCTGCCTTCCTGAGCCCTAGGGAAGCCTTCTGGGTGCAAAAATGCCCCCCAGGAGGCTTCCCCGAGGCCCAGAAGACCCCCAAACATAGCATGGTGCAGGGCCCCAGCTCATTTTTCTGCCTTCCTGAGCCCCAGGGAAGCCTTCTGGAAGCAAAAATCCCCCCCCCCCTCCAAGGAGGCTTGCCTGAGGCCTAGAAGGTCCAAAAAATGGGGGGGTGCTGCAAAAAAAAGCCATGCCCACCTAGTAAAATGGCCACATCCCCTAGACCACATAAACGGGAGTAAAAAAAATTGAATCCTACCATTATGTCTGTAGTAAATGCTACACATGTTCACATTTTGTTTATTTATTCAATAAATAAATACATTCATATTTATTTATTTATTTAATATTTATTCAATTTCTATAGCTGTCCAACTCAAACAAATAATTCTGGGTAGCAAATAATAATGAAACAATAAACAATAGTTACAATATATTACAAAATAAATATATATATGTCAGCCCAAAAAAAATCATCATAGATGTCAATATATTCAGAAAATTGGACCTGTCAAGCTTTTGGGGGCCCAGACCTGGGCACAAAGTCAGGTCTACAAGGTCGTGTGAAAGACTAACATGGTTGGGCTCATTTTCAACACTGAAGGGGGAATATTACATCAAGGAGAGGCTATGGCAAAAAAGCATGTTTCTGTTCTGACCCAAACCCTTTTCCAATAAAACAAACATGAACCAAGGGGAACATAAACCTTTTAATGATTCTTATGAATCCCCGGTTAAAAGCCTGCTGAAAACTAATTAACTTTGATAAGCAGGAGTCTTGCCAACATTCTCCAAGGCTGCCAAGAATTATAGATAAGGTTACCTAGAAATATTTTACAACCCAAGAGTCTTCAAATACCAACTAAGATACTGCAAAGTCCATGAGGCTTGAGTTTCAAAATGACTTTGCTTCCTGTAAAGAACATCCAATTCACAGTTGGCTTTCATTTTCTTAAAGGTGGGGCCATTACCTTGCAGTCTTATTACTGAGTCACCCATGCTGCTGCAGCTGCTCTTTCCTGCTTCAGCTGCTCTTTCCTGAGGAGGAACAGGAACACACTTGGCACAGGCTCCTCAGGAACCTCCTCATTGCTGTTGACAGCCCCCCCCCAATCTCTGAGGGCAGCCGTCCACTCCCTAATGGTCCTGGCCCTCATCTGAGTCCTCGCTCTCCTCAGCCATCTGCACCTGCTGTCGGCTAACCACAACAGTCTCCTAATCTATCCCAGATGATGTTACTTGTCTGAAGGAACTTGTAGCATGCCTTGAGTTGAGAGACAGTGAGTGGCCAAAATCACCCAAATGGCTTTCTCCCAAAGGCAGAATTAAAACTTTTGAAAATCAGTTTAGAAAGAGATATGAACTCAAAGCTAACCACAGACAGAACATATACTCTAGAAGAAAATGCTTGTGATAATTCTTCAAATAAGTATCATCGAAGGATGAAAGCACATATAATGACTGATAGAAAAATATAGCTCAAACTTAAGCCGAAAATCATTAAAATGTTTTTTAAAGTTTCTTTTAATGTTTATATTACAGCTCACCTTCCTTGTGAGGAACATGACAATTAACTTTCCTTGACATTTCCACCCTTTTGTTTCTTTTGTATATCAATTCTCAGGATCATTGTGCAATTTGATTGGTTAGTTTTTCATGCAAACATTTTTTTTTGTTAGTAAATTTGACTTAAAGGTCTAGGATGAATGATTGTATTATTCACTGCTTCATGAGTGCACTTGAGTGACACCAATGGCATTTTCATGTACAATTAGATTTCCAATATCCCCAAGTTTGTGGATAAAATAAATAATGTCCCAATGCAGAAAATCTAGCCTCAAAGGAGAGAAAGTATGTCTCTTTCCTTTAAGCAACTTTTCATTAGCAGAACAAGAAACATAATTTTTTACTGTGTTGTTGAGGATTAAGAGTTCTGCTGTTGCTTAATGTATCTGAAAGATCACTTTCTACACAGATTGGGACAGAATAAAAGTGTGGCATTTTTTCCCTTTATTCATATTAATTGGGTCAATTTGGAATAGCATTCTGATAATCAAGCAGGTAGCTGATATGTAAAAAATAATGAAACATCTTCAAGAAAGCAACCTCAGAGTGTACCAAGGACTCTGTAGTTGAACCCTGAAATTATTGATCTCCTTGATTTGCTGGAAAATTTGAATAGTGGGTCCCCCCGCCCCCCAGAAAAGAAGATCCTTTGCTTCAACCTGCCTATTAGGAGGATGATTATTTGAAACAAACAAACATTAAACAAGTATTAAAAACTTATGTCTGAAGGTTTTTAGAGAAATAATGTCCCATGAGTAAGAAATGCTTATGTTGACTTGATAAATATTTTTTCTTTTCTTTCTATGACCCTGTAATCCCTTCTTTCTGGTGACAGAATGGACCTGTGCATTTACTTGACTGGACGACCTTCCTGATGCCTATGCTGGGTTCACAGCATATACTTTCTCTTTGTACATTGATAGAGAAGCCTCTGTTGTTCCCTAGGATTGAACTCTCAATCTTTCAAGGGGGAGGTGAGTGTCTTCACTCTAGGCCACAGCACCACTTGACTGGATAAATATCATTAAGGAGACTAAAAATGCACTCAAGAAATCACATTAGTCCACCTCCCAGAGGAGGGAAAAAAAAACAAATCTTGACAAAAAAATGAACCATATGCTATTATGAGATGAGGATTAAAACCAAGGATAAATCAGCAATATATGTAGACCTATGAAGTATCTGGGAGATAAAACCATGGTTAATATCCTGACATCTTTAGTTGTCAGGATCCAACAATGGAAGTCCATTGCAGAGATGGACTAAACTTTTGCTAAGTCTTTTCCTTTTTTTAAACAAGTTTTATTCAGTTTTCCACATTTTGACATCTCTTTTTAGTGAACAGCATGATTACAGGTTTCACATACAAATATGACCATAGTTACATATTCAATTTTTGTTTCCAGTTTCTTATCTTATCAATGTTTTTATATATTTTCTATTTTATTGTATTATTCCAAATACTTATCTCATTATTTAATTCACTTGTTAACTTCATAATCATTATACATTAGTACTTTTAACTGTCACATTTATACTTTTCATCTTAAATTCTAGTTAAAAAAATACTTCTATAAATTGGTTTTCCCTTTGAAATATTAATATAAGTGCACCACCTCTAAGTTACGTATTCATTAATTTTCATCCCTTTTAAATACCATTAAACATTTAGCATTATTACCGAAAAAACATTAAACTTAAAAATCCCTTTAAAACTACATAGCATATATAAATCAGATTTTGCATGGTTTTTCCCCTTTTTAATTTCATTATTTTTTTCAAGAGGACATATTAATCTACTCATTCAAATAGTTAAAAAATCCTAAACCCTAAGGTTAATTCCATTTCAGCTCTCCTCCTATATCATTTCATTTATTCCAGTATATTTAATACACTTATTCCATTAATTATTCTGGTTCATATTTAAATCAAAAATAAAACCAGCATTCCAATCCTAAAAATATTTCAATATATTTAGTAAGCTTATTCCATCATTTATTACAATTATCTCTATGCATAAAGAAGAGCATTAGATTCCATTATCAAAAAATAACAATTCTGTTTTCCATCTATCTATCCCAATTTCATAACTATACATTTATTTATATTACCCCCCAATACCTTGCAGAATCTCCTTTCTATATATTGATCACCCATTATCTCTATGTCTAATTAAGCATTTTTTCCCATTTTTTTAAATAATTCCTATATTTCTTTGTTCCCAAATCCTGTTCCTTGTCCCTTCTTTCTGCTTGTCTTTTTTCCTTTATTCGTTCACTCCAGTTTTTATCCCATCTCTATTTATAACTTCCTTCCATCCTTTGAATTTCTGCTGACTCTTTTTCCTTTTTTTAATTTTTCAGATATTCCCTTTTTTATTGAATTTCTCAAATCTCCTATATTTATTTCCAACTCAGGGTGGCCATTTTAGACCACCACTTCAGGCATCTTCGGGAGGGAGTAATTGCCAAAATGGGGAGGGGATTTGTGACTCCCTTCTACCCAGATGATGGTCTCTTCTTCCTTCACCACCCCTATGAGGTGGCTTTTGCCCCAAATCCAAAGAATTAGGGCTCTCTGACACTGAAGCACGGACCAAAGCCACACACGATCACAGTTAGTAATTCATTTTCGGGGAAGCTCAAAACCGGAAACCCTGAGTCTTTCTTGACAGCAGCAGATTCCAGTTGAGTTTTCGCCAAATTTAAATCCTTTAAATTCCACACCAAGTGTAAAAGATCCACATATTGTTTCTAATGCTTCTTTATATATTATATTGATTTTAGTTTTCCCAGTCAATATTCACAGAACTAATCTCAATGTTAAAGCTATGGACTATGGAATTAAAGTTTCTACCCATAATGGTTATAGTCTGTTTCATGTAGTCTTCCTGCACAGAGATGGAAGAGAAAGAAAGGTCAAGTGACAATGTGAGAGTTGCAAAATGGCTTAGGGAACCAGATGTTCCAGCTAATTCCACCTTCTTTTCTCTCCCACATACAGACTTCATCAAACAGTTTGGATTATTGAATTTCACTGAGAAGGAACAGCATATATCAAACCTAGGAGCAGAATAAAATTGGAAAGAAGAAGAAGAAAATGTGATTGAATTAAATAAACCAAATTAAATAACAAACCAAAGTGAGGCAACTTCTTCAGGTTTTCTCAGGGCAGATTTCACATATGATTTTCAATGTATATGCAGAGAGAGAATGAGTCACACCTAAATATTAAAATATAATTCTATTTTATTGTCTCATGAACAGAAAGAGAGAGGGAGGAAGGAAGAGAGAGAAAATCAGAGAAAGAGAGAGAGAGAGAGAAAGACAGAGACACAGAGAGAGACAGAGACTACATCTGAGTAACCAGGACTCAATTCAAGTTCACCTAGCTCATGTTCTCCAGTTTTCTAACCTGGTGTTTAATCAGTACACCAACCTGCTCTTTATAATATGCATACTAGCATGACTATAATATAATAATTTTAATTCATGTAAATACTGAAAATGTAGCAAAGTAGATAGGTAGAGGATCATACAGAGAATGATGAGAAATACTGTGGCTTCCCTTAATCATAAAAATATTTGCAAGCAAATACTGGTGAAATCAGAAAACAGTCAAAGTGGTAGAAAATAAAGATGTTAAAATGCTAACAGACAAGCACCTGTCACACAAGACACCAAACTTAACAATTGCCAATGAAAAGGTCAAAAATAGTCTAGATAGTGGACATAGCAGTGCCTGGAGGCAGCTGAATAAAATGGAAAGTGGATAAAAATCACAAAATATAAAAATCTGCAAATAGAAGTAGGAAGGTGGTAGCAAAATACAATAATAGAATCAATAGTAATAGCTGCCTTGGATGCAACACCAAAACATCTGGAGCACCATTTGAATGCCATTGGCATTGACAAATTCACCATCTGTCAATTGGCAAAAGGCAGCATTACTTGGATAAGCTTACATCCTGTGACATGATCAACCAGCACCATCTGCCTAATCCAGATATTGGGAAAGGCTCCATAGGTAGATAAAAATGTCTAAACATCTAGTCCAAACATCTGGCTGACTATGCAATCAAACAACAACAATAATAATAATATTAAAATAGCTCAATTGTTTGAAACTTTCCTTTTTTCAGGATAGTTTTCTGTTTCTGATTTTTGATAATCTGGAACCAATTTCTTGGGTTTAGGTCCATGAAAGTACACCAGTAATAAAAAGGTGGGGGAAACCATATTGCTTATAACTTTACTTTTCATTTGGGCAGGGTGAATACAGCTTTCATTACCTAGTATTCTGTCAAATGTGAATGTGTCACTCACCTCAGAATATCATTTTGCTATTGTGGGCCAATATGTCATATTGCTGCTATGGGTTTGACATTTTTGACATACTGAAGATTGATGTGCTTGAGTACATGATTTTCTTGAATTGCTACAATCTATTAGTATGGCAATGTTATTTCACCTTGATTTTCACTTTTCATGTTACTTTGCAAAAACCTATTTAGTTTTGGGATGTACAGTATGCCTTGGCACAGGAGACATTTTTCAGTTTTACTTGACCGTTGAAACCAGAGATTTTAGAATTGCTTTAAAGAGCATAAGCAAAACAAATGTAGCAGTATGATTAGCTCTAACCTCAGTTATGTCTCACAAATAAATTTCACAATTTAAATGACTGACTTCCTCCTCCTCCCATAATACATTGTATTATAAGCATATTATTAGTCAGCTGCTGCCTCACCCTTGCTTGTGCTTCGTAACCATGTGGTGATAGTCTTCGATGGATTCTGGGGAGGGTGGATGAGATGAATATATTTGGAGGAAAATGAAAGTCATGGGAAAGTGAAAGTCATTTCTATACCTCCCCAAGATGCTGCTTCAAGGTTGCCCAACTGAGAAAACATAGCTGCATATCACCTACGCTTGAAGTGACCATTCTAAAAACATCTACCTTGAACCTGATTGGTCACTGGGGGGGGGTATCAGTGATTGGAGGCAATTAAGGGAGGGGAAAATTGAACTTAGGGATTTTGGCATGCAATTTTCAGTTCTGGCTATGAACTACTGCAGTACACTTGACTTCTAATTAAACTATACCTTTCTCAACAAATGGAGCCAAGCATAATTTTTTGTATTAAATGGGGCAGATCCCACTTAGATCTTTCTATTAAGTGGGGCAGGTCTGACATAGAGTGAGATTTGCATAGCATTTTCTAAGTAGTATTATCACTGTAACATTTAGAAACCACTGAAGATAAAATAAGAAATGTTGCATCAACATTAATTATGATTTAAGGAATCAGTATTTGTAAGCGTAAGATTATTTTGTTGAACAATTTTCCTTCTTTACATTTACAACTGCCTGATAAATTGTTGTTGCATAATAAAAGGAAACTAAAATAATGATTCATCACTAGGATTTGTTCTTCAATTTAGGACAATTTAAAAGTTAAAGTCTTCCTTGAGTCCACTTCTTTTTAGGACACATTCATTCAGGGGTAGTAGTCCAACTGGTGTAACTACCGGTTCAATGATTTATGTTTTGCTGCACACACACATGTATATCATCGTCAGCTTGCTTCCTGGACAGCTGAGCAGCACTGTGCGTGGATCTGCAGCGGTTGAAAAAGCCCTTTTTTCCTGCTTTTTCAACCACAGCTGTGCCACACAAAGCAGCTGAGTTTAAAAAAGCAGGAAATAAAGGTCAGGTAAGAGCCCGGGCAAGTGGGTGGGCCAAAACAGCAGCAGACATAGAACCAATTCTATGTCTGCTGCTCTTCAGAGCAACCAGTTCTGCAGAGTTGGATAGAACTGGTAGAATCCCACCCCTACACTCATGACAGTAAATTTCAGGAAAATCTACATCTAAACTGATGTGTTATGTGTCTATTATAGACACAAAGCAATTGGCAATCCTCTTAACACATTTTGTGATAGTCTAACCTGGTTCCAACAATACAACTAGACTTTTTGATCACATAGCCATACTTTTTACGAAAGTGCATGGCAGCACCCAGTTCCATTAATTTGAACAAAAGTCACACTTGACAATATATAGTAGAATCCCCATATATTTAATTCATAAAAGATTTAGCAATTCTTTTTCTCTGATATGTACTTATGCAAAAGATCTGTTATTTGGATGGTATCCATTTAATCCACTGTCTCACAGAGACTCTTTGGGGTTAAATTTCACCCAAACAAGGATTGAGTTAAATTCAGCACAAAAAAATTAGGTCACATTTTTCTTGCTAGGTTTCAGCATGGATTCATACTTCTTAGCTGAATTTGGTTATTGTGTATAATCCCCTAAATGCATTAAATGTTATCACAACTGTCCTGATGAAAATGAGGAATTAGAGCTGCTGGTGTCATATCCTTGGACTGGACATTTAAGACATCATTACAAATCTATAGGTTTTTCTATTTTTTTAAAAAAATACAACCCATTTCTTGCAATATTTGAAAGCACAATTTTACACTTCATTCAAATTGTCCTCTGAGTGTTGCATTTTCCCATGACTGAAATCAACTATCTTTTTGGTGGAGAAAATCTTTTAAATATATATCATTAAGTATATCCTGGGCTTATTTCAATGTCTATGTAAAATCATTTAATAAATTTTAAACTGGATTTTGTCCAATATGATAGTCCTCAAATAATGATCCCAGCTGAGCCCAGAATTTCTGTTGCTAAGTGAGATATTTATTAAGTGAATTTTGCCACATTTTATGACTTTCTTTGTCATGTCTGTTAAGTGAATCACTGTAGTTGTTAAGTTAGTAACATAGTTGTTAAGTGAACTTGACTTTGCTTGTTAGAGGGTTGCAAAAGGTGATCACATGACCCAGGGACACTGAAATCATCACACATATGAATCAGTTGCCAAACATCTAAATTTTTATCTCTTGATCATGGGGGTGTTACAATGGTCATCAGTGTGAAAAATAGTCATAAGTCACTTTTTTCAACACCATTGTAACTTCAAATGGTCACTAAATGAACCACTGTAAATTGAGGACTACCTGTACTCTGTTCAGTTGAACAATGTGCTGGTATTAATAGAAGGATAGTAACTATTGATACTAACATTGTGGGTGAATTATTTGAATTGCAATTAAATATTAAATCCTTTAATACTTGGCAAGCCAGAAAATTAATAATCAATTTATTCTGTATGAATCCAAAAATAAACCAAAAAAAGGTCACTTATCAAGTAATATTTTTAAAAACCAATGGAAAAAAAAGATTTCTAAAGCATGGTCCATGAAAACTCTGTCCATCACCAGAATAGCAAAAGTTGAAAAAAAAAAACTTTTTTAGACTGAAACTGCTGTGATAGTTGATTATGATGTGAAGTAACTTGTTTTGCCTTCAGAAACCTCCTCCTTCATCTCCTTCTTAAATTTTATTAAGTTATAACAAACCGAATCAAAGCTATATTGTACTTATGAATACTTTGGTCAGGTACCTACAAACCAGTAAGCCATAACATGGTTGTATGTCCTTATATTGCTTTTAGAATCATACAATTAGATCTAGTAGGCAAAAGTTCAGTATTTTAGGATTACTAGTTGTCTCCATCATTCAGAGATCCCTCATTTACGCAAAGCCAAGAGGCTAGAAGTATACAAGCAAAACATTGTTATATCACTTTTTTCATTAGCGAGGCAAGGAGATGAGACAGGGTTCTTGAAGCCAATTTACGTTTGGGTTACAAATTCAGTAGAGCCAGTGACAGATTTTTGTCTGAATTCTTTGTATCCATGCAATGTCAGGAAATATAATGCATAAAAATGACTAATACACCAATGTAAAAAAAAAGACTCTCTTTTTTGGAAGATAGTGGCCTACTTAAATCACTTTGTCCAGATCTTTTTGTGAAAGTTCAACATTCTTCCAGAGTAATAAAGAAATGTCTTCTGGCGTGACACTCAAACTCATTCCATAATAGTGGTTTCATTTTATTTTATTTTTTTTGAAAGAATTTTATGAAGGGGAGGAGCTGGCATCGCAACGATACTGCATGCAGTCTTGGAGGACTGAGATTGCAGCCAATATCTTTGCCCCTGGACGGTCCAAATGGACCTAAACTGTCCCGAAGAGATGGTGATAGCGAAGAGCGCGTCCTGTAGATCCCAGGGATATTGCAAAGTCCCTGGTTGATCCAGGAGAAGCCCTTTTGCCAGCGGCAGAGAGGCAGCCCCCAAAGCTGCTGAAGTTGGGACAGCTCCGAATGGAAGAGGTTGAAAGAGAAAGTGTGTCAGTTTGGTGAGAATTGTTCTTTTATTATTCTGAGACTTAAAAGGACTTCAAAGGACACCCTAAGGGGAAAAAGAATCAGTAAAAGGTTTGACAGAACTGAATAAGTGGCGGTTTTTAAACAGAACTGTCAAAGAAAGGCTTTGTTTTATGTTTTCTATGATTGGATTCCTATTGTGATACAGCATTTGCTAAATGGACTGGTTTTTTCTCTATTTATTTATATCTATTTTTTCCTCTTCTCACTGATTTTGTAATATTTTAGATTAGAGGCTCCCTTAAGCTATACTTTTTTTTTATTTTATTACGTTTTGTCTGGGAAAGGATGGGGAGAGTGAAAGTAAAGAAACTTTGTAACACTGCCAACTAGAGGCTTGTGAAATTCTTTTTCAAGGACATTGCTACATGATAAGATAGAGGGAAGAGTACGGAAGAGTGTTACTGCAGGTGTTCTTCTGGATTTCTATCAATAATTGAAACTTGGCTTTGAAGTTTGGAGAGTGCTATAAGAGCCTTGGATAATTAAATAAAGTGCAGTGTGTTTCTTTTTATTTTCTGAAGTTGGGTCACCCCCTCCCCTCACCAGCTGTACTGTTCATTTTTTCTTATTAAAACCTTTATTTTTGTAATATTTTCATCTTTGCTTTGTATTTTAAAGAGAAAGCCTCAAACAATTTTTTTTTTCTTTTCCTTTCTTCTTTGGAACTTTTTTTATTTGAAAACTTTCAATTGGATTAAGGTGTTGAAGAACCTGAATAATTACTTTTATTTTTTTTTAAATTCTTTTTTACTTTTTGCTCTTTTTAATTTTTTTTTTGTTCTTCTGCCTTTCTTCCTAATTACTGATTGGATTAAGGTTAAGAAGAACCTGAATATTTTTTTTTCTCTCCTTTTCTTTTTATTATTATTGGGTTTTTCTCTCTACTATTCTTATTTTTCATTTTGGATTATAATTGGCTATTTCATAATTGGGTTACGGTTTAGAAGAACCTGAAGATCCTGAATTGTTTAAAATGAGTAGGAAATTTATAGCTTCTGGCTCTTCAACTTCTACTTCTGCCTCTCCACCATCTGGAGGATAACGTTCAATTCAGACAATGTTGAAGCAAGACAAAGATCAAGAAAAAGTGACTCTACAGATGATAATGCAAGGAATCCAAGACCTTAAACTAAAATCAGATACAACTGAAAAGAGAATAGAAAATATTGAGCAAAGAACAGAGAAAACTGATGAAAAGGTGGAGAATATTCAACAAATGATGGTGAAATATGATGAGAGATTCCAAAAAATTGAAGAAGAAAATACACAAAGAGATAAGAAGATTGGAGATATTGATATCAGATCAACAGTGGTTGAACAAGATAAAAGTGAGATACTGAAATGGGAGATGGAGAGATCATAATTTTATCTCAGATTTCAAAACACAGAGGAAGAAAAAGGACAAAATTTAGCTGAGATAATGATAGAAATATTGGCTGAAGCTTTGGAAATAACAGAAGAGAAGATGATGGATGGAGTAGATGAGGTATACCGAGTTTTTACAAGATATGGGATGAGAAATAACCTACCAAGAGAAGTTCATATCAGATTTACGAAAAAAAGCCATTAAAACACAAATATTACAAGTGGTAAGAGAGAAAACATTGAAATACAAAGACAAGAGATTGTGGTTTTAAAGCAAATACCTAGAAGAGTGAGAGAGATGAGAAGACAATATCGATTTTTGACTAAAATGCAATTGAAAAAAGAGGTGAATTATAGATGGATAAACCCAGAAGGGTTAATGTTTACATGTCAAGAACAGAGATATATAATTGACTCAATCGAGAAAGCAGAATTATTTGATGCAGAATTTTTTGGAAGGAGAGAGGAGGCAGAAAAAGAGATTTCACTAATTGAATTCCAAGACGATCAAATGGAGACTGAAAAAGAAGAAGGTGCACTAGGTGGATAGGTGGAGACTAAAGAACAATGTGAACCAAGATCCATGAGAGCTGCCAAACCTAATTATAAAGCATAATTATGGAAGAGAAAAAACTGATTACAATGAATATAAATGGACTTAATTCAGCTGTTAAATGATGGAAAATTTTTCACAGATTAGAGAAACTAAAATTTGATATAATTTGTCTCCAAGAAGTACATATTTAAAAACAATATGAACAATTGTTGATACAGCCAAAATTAGGGAAAATATTTACTTCTTTGACTCAATGTCAGAAAAGAGGAGTTGTTTTATATATTAAAGAGACCATCTTAGCAAAATTGATTTATACTGATGAAGACGGAAGAGTATTAATGGTGGAAATAATGGACAATAATATGAAAACACTCTTGATGCAATTTATGCTCTGAATGATAAACAAGAAGAATTTTATAAAAAAATTATACATGAAAATGATTGAACTGGACTATGTCAATATAGTTATGATGGGAGATTTCAATGGAATTGTAGACAATAAACTGGACTATATAACAACAACAACAACAACAAAGCAAAATAGGAAGACTTTCCCCAAATCCTTTTTTAAAATGATAGATGAAATAAATTTAAAAGATATATGGAGAGAAAGAAATGTTAAAACCAAACAATACACTTTTTACTCAAATAGACATTTAACATGGTCCAGAATAGGCATGATTTGGACTTCAACAGAATTAATATATAATATTCAAGGAACAAATATCAAAACAGGTACTTGGGCAGACCATAATCCAATGACAATTAAATGGAAAGGACAAAAAAGAAGATCGAGATGGACGTTAAATAATACTATTCTAAAGGAGAAGGATTTTATACAGCGGATGGAGAAAGAATTGGTTTTTTTCCTTAAAGAAAATAAAAAAGAAGATATTTCAATTCAGAACGTATGGGACACAATAAAGGCATATGCTAGAGGCTTGATAATAGACTACACAAGGAAAAGGAACATTAGGAAAAGGCAAGCCATGGAAGCTTTAGAAGATGAGTATAAAAGACTCAGAAAAGAACTACAGAAAACACCACAGAAAAAAGACATTAAGCTAAAACTGGATACAATTAAACATAAAATGAGTTTAATAGAGAAAGAAGAATTAGCACAGAAAAACAGAAGTGCTAAACAGAATTATTTTGAGGATGCAAACAAACCAGGTAGATGGTTAGCATATAAATTGAGAAAGGAAAAAGAATCAAGGAAAATACCGCAGTTAATAGATGATCAAGGTCAAGTTTGTCATGGCAATAAAGAGAAGAAGGAAATCATTTGAGACTTTTATGGGAAATTATATGAGCAAGAGAATATCGAAGAGGAAAGAATTAAACAGTATTTACAAAATGCTAATCTACCTAAGATACCTAAAGAGACTGAAAAAATGTTAGAAAACAATATAACCATGATGGAGTTAATTGAAGCACTTATAATGGGAAGGCATAAGGCCCAGATTGACTTCTGGCAGAAGTCTATAAAACATTACAAGAATCGCTGAACCTTCCATTGCTAGAAGTTATGAAGTTATGCTAAAGAAGAAGATACCTAAAGCATGGTCAGAAGTCTACATTACACTTATTCCAAAAGAAGAGACTGATCCATTACAAATTAAAAATTATTAGACCCATTTCTTTATTAAATGCAGATTATGAAATCTTTGCTTCAATATTGGCAGAGAGACTCATAAAATATTTAAATAATTTTATTCATGCTGACCAAAATGGATTCCTGCCAAATTAAAGACAATATGAGAGTAATATTGGACACTTTGGAATATTATGAGGCTCACCCTGAAAAACAAATGGCTTTGATATTTTTAGATGCACAAAAGGCATTTGATAATATGAACTGGAGATTCATGTTATTATTATTGGAACAGATGGGCTTTGCCAGAAAATTTATTCAAGCAATACAAGCCATATATTACAAGCAAACGGCAAAGGTAATGATAGAGGGAGAATTAACAGACTCTATCAATATAAGAAAAGGTACAAGACAAGGTTGCCTACTATCACCTTTGCTATTCATATTAACTCTGGAAGTGTTAAATAGAAACATTAGAGATGAAAAGAGTATAAAAGGAATGAAAATTAAAAAGGAAGAATTTAAATTGTAAGCTTTTGCGGATGACTTGGCTTTTATTTTAGAAGACCCTCTAGAAACAGCACCAAAACTATTGGAAAAGAAGAATTTTGATTAATTTTTAAAAAACAAATATATACAAACAAAACACAAAACATAAAAACATAAAACATCTTTTTGAAAAGCAGCTTGATCCTGGGTTACATCTTTTTGTACAGACATAAATTCAAGTTCATGCTTACTTTTATATAGCATTCCATATCTTATTTACCATTTTACATTTTCTATTTAGCTTTGCCCCTCTTTTCACTCTCTTAATTCTTTTTTATTGATTTCATCTCAATTTAAATCATTATACTTATATCCTTTGTCTGTCCTGTTTCAGCTGTCTATTATCTTTTCTCCTTAACACAAAATTTCTTCTGTAATCACTGATTGGAGTATGACGCCTTTATATCTTTCCCCTAAGTTTAACACTTAAAATAATACATAATTTTCATTCGGATTCTACGTAGTATATTCTAAAGCTATACTCAATATTTTAAAATAGGAAAAAAAATTAAATACATAATATAATTAAAACAACAATCCATATCAATTGAAATTATATCATTAAAATTGATTTAAGTCATAAACATTTTACACATTCCTTTCCAAATAAGTATCATGCTTCTATGGGAACACTTATAGATTTTGCTTAGTTACTTCCCCCCCCCATTTCACTTATATTTTAAAATATTATACAATGACAATGTTCCCATTCCTTTTTAGTTTAATTCTGTCATATTTCATTTCATTTATTTTATTCAAAAAAAAAAAAATTCACTAAATTACATTAAATGTTTTATCCCATTTTATAATCATTATGTTTTTCTAACATTATTTCAAATACAAATACAACAATAGTCTTATGTACCTTTGCAGAATCTCTTTTTCAGTTGTATTTTTACCCATTATCTCTAAATAAATCCTGTTTCTTTACATCTTGTTTCAAACCTTTGTAGCTTCTCTTCCTTTCCTTCCTCCCTTGTTTATCCACTCTACCCCTTTTACCCCCTTGTCTCTTCATCTTCATTTCCCTCTTTTGTATTCCTCTTTTCTGTTGCTTTCTAACATATCTACTTTTCACCTTATTTTTCCCTTTTTTTTAAAGTCTTAAATTCTCCATTCTCTTTCCCCCCTTTCCCCTTTCTTCCCCAGATAAAGTTGCTTGTTCATTAAAGATGGCTTCTTCTTCATCACAATCTTCTTGTTCTTGTAATTTCTCATGTGTTGAAATCGCCATTTCTAAAAAAATGAAAAACAGAGCCAAAAGAGCCCTTCCTTTCTTGTTCCTCTTCTTTATATTTTATAAATTCAATTTTCAGTTCATCCACAAGTAATGCCATTGTAAAAAAAATTTTAAACAACCCAAATGATTTTAATCATTCAAATAAGAATTTCCAAAAGTCCCAAAGTCACCAAGCAATCCAAATGCACACAGTCTAGTTCATTTAACACTTTCTTCTTTTTTTTCACTTTCTCTTCCTGGGGTTGCAATTAAGTTACAAGGTTCCAATTAAAATGTATCTTTTAGAAGTGTTGTTGTGATTTTGTTCTAGTCTTTTAAATTCCAAGCAATATCCTCCAGCCAAATCTTAATCTTAATTCTTATCCTCTCCCTTCCCATTTACAGCATAAAAAATTTTTTTTCCCAGTGTTCAGAAATCTTTATTGTCCCCTTGGCTTTAATTTTCCAGTTTGATTATCTGCTGATGCCAAAGTGAGTTTTTCCAATTTCTCATTCATCTGCTGTCACCATAACGAAGGAGAGTGAGAAAAAACAAACTTTCCCCTTTCACTTTCATTCGCTGCTTCCAGATCTTCTTTGGGAGTGATGTATCTTTTTCCAAAATTTAAATTCCAGGATATCTTGGATGTTGCTTCTCCTCCCGGTCAGCCAAAACTTTCACTTCTCAGCTTCCTCCTGCACATTCTTTTCCAGATGAAAGCTTCTTTGTGGTGGCCATTTCTGACCATCGCTCTGCCACTTTCGGAAAAGGGAGTTAAGCCAGCTGAGGAGGGGGGGTGCGACTCCCTCCGACCCCTGCTAGGTCTCCCCTGTCTTCAGCTACCTCTACGGGGTAGCTAGAGCCCCAAAGCCGGCTCAGGGCACTCCAGCGGCGAGCGCAGCAGAAACCGTGCATGATCGCAGTTTCCTGCTGCCGCTGAGCCTTGCAAACCGGAAGTCTCCATAATAGTGGTTTCAAAGCCTTTATCCCAATGCATCTGAGTTTCATCCTGGCCATAGCAATAAAATTACTCATTCCATCAGTTTAACATAGATGATTTAAGGGCAAGAATTGAACAGAAAAATAGCTTTCATTGCAGATGCAAAAGAATTCTGATAAAAACCAGTCTCATTCTCCAACTTCCCCATGATAAGAGACACTTTGCCATCAATTTCTTAGTTTTAATCATTGAAGGGAATTATGTATTCTGGTTTTGCTGGTTTAAACTTAAATATTAAACACAGACAGACACACTCACACTGTCGATTTTCATTCTCAGTCAATTGAATCTGATCTCAGTTACTACAAATGACTTGACTTCTTCCAAAGAAACACTTTCCAAAGCTGATAATCTCTACTTCATGGAAACTAGATGATGTGAAAGCGAAGAGGAGAATACTAATAATACCTCTCCCTGTTGTATCATATTTCTCAGCTGCCACTCTTATATTATCAATCATGATGTAAGGAGGTCAAGCAATCTTTGAATAATGGGCTGCAAGAAATATTTGGTTCAACACTTCTTTTTAACTCTGTTGCAGTCTGATCTTCATTTTCAGAAATACGACATTTTTTTGGGGGGGGGGGGGTAATGTAAGAACATGTAGTCCTCAATTTATGGCAGTAATTAAGCCAGGAATTACGGATGTAAGTCATGTCAATTGTTAAGTTGTCCCTCATGTGATCGATCTAATTTTACAACTCTTTTTTGTAAGTCATGAAGTGAAGTAGTGGTTGTAATAGCCATACCAGTAGCACCTAGACTTATCTACTGCTTCACATTGCTTTACAGCATATATTGGCCCCAACAATATGACTCCTCATTTTATTTACAGAAGGATGGAACACTGAGTCAACCTTGAGCTGTTCCGAATTGAATTCCTGGCAGTGGACAGAGTTAACCTGCAATACTGCATTCAAACCGCTGTGCTGCCTCAAACATGACAGTCAATAAGCAAACACCATGTTCATTAAGCAAACACATTGTCTGCAGTGGGAGTTTTTGTTTTTGTTTTGGCTGCAAACCAGAAACAAGAGAAGTAAACACTGATTTCTGACCAAAAAAAAAAAAAAACCCACCTTTGTAAATCAGGTACACATAACTTCAGGATGCTGCAAAATTGCCAAAATTTCTTATCAAGTGCTAAGTGCCCAAAATGTGGTTTGATGACTCTGAGGGTGGGATGGTGATTGTCAGAACTTCAAATCCAGATTGTAAATAGCTTTTTGAGATCAGTTATAACTTTGCACAGTCCCTAAGATATTGGGCATTAAGCAAGGATTACCTGTAGTGAAATTTTGCAACTCTTTAAAGACTAGCAAATATTCTAAACTCTTAAAAAGAATAACTACACATCAATCAGCCTGACAACCATGCCTAAATAATCTGTTTCTAAAACAGATCATTAATAAATCAATTTGAATAAATTGTAAGAACAATGAGGAAATTATAAGAACTCAGCAGGGATTTGTCAAGAAAAATATCCTCACATTAAAAAAAAAAAATCAGGTAAGCCCCTGAGTAGATTGTGGAAATGATGTAGTAAAACATTTACAAGGTTACCATGACATGCTAATTAAGAATTTGTTAAGTGTGAGCTCGAGGCCATGACAATTAAATGGGCACAGATATTTCAAAAAAAATACAACAGCAAACCAGAGGGATATATTGAATGGGGTTCAGACATGGTTCAGACATGGTTCAGAACAAGGTTCAGACATGGATCCAGTGTTCTTCAATATTTTTTCTTAATAACTTGGATGAAGAGGTAAAGAAAATGTCAATCAGATTTTCTGAACATACATATTTGAGTATAATTCCCCAGAAAATATTCAAATGATCTTAACAGGTTAGAGAAATGTGATTAAATCAGCAGAATGAAATTTAACACAGAAATGTAAATATCCTTATTTAAGAAACAATACAATTTAATGGAATATTGGCTTGGGAATAGTACTTTGGGAAAAGAAATTTAAATAATAGCTAATTGCAGATTGAATTGACAGCATGATACATCTAGAAAACAAGCAAATATAATTTTGGGCTGCATACACTATAAATATATTTTTCAAAATCTTATAATAGTACTGATTTATTCTGCATTGTTCAGATGTCATGTCACATGTTGAGTCCAGTTTTCATTGCACAGTTTTAAACAGACATACTGAAACAGGTAGAGGTAATGAACAGGAACTAGAAGCAAGATTCTATGAAGAGAGATTGAATGATTTGGTTATATTTATCCTTGATGAGAAAAGGATGAAAGGTTTTAAATAAATGGAAGGTCAAGATCTATTGTCTATCATTCCAGTGTGTGTGTGTGTGTGTGTGTGTGTGTGTGTGTATAACCATGGCATACCTCTAACCTTTCATTTCATTGACTTATCTCTCTGCCACAAGAAAAGGATTTAAAACATAGAAGGTCTCAAGGTAATACAACGGAGTGGAAGAAGGAATTAGATAACTCCTATGCTAAGCAATATAAAGAGATAAAATTATTTAAAATTCAGAGGGATGGCCACAAGGATGGAATTCAAAAATTTTAACTGGTTCTGTGGGTGTGGCTTAGGTGGTGGATGTGGCTTGATGGTCATGTTATAAGCTGGGTGTGGCCAACTCAATGTCACTCACATTGAGGCATGCATCTCCTCGCCTGGCCTCTCATGACTGTGGGAATGCTGCAGCAACAGTTGTAAGTGTGAAAAATGGTCATAAGTCACTTTTTTCAGTTCCACTATAACTTTGAATGGTCACTCCACACAAGCAAAGTACCAGCAAAGGAGGGGAAAAAAACTCCAGAGAAGTTCCTGAGACAGGAAGTCTCGTCCTGCCAAGAATGCAATAAGGGTTAATGGAGAGGCAGTTTCTGTAAGCAACACCAGAATGTTTCCTTTCTGCCTTCGTTACAGGATTAGGCCAGTAATTTCTTCTAACAACTGGTTCTCCGAAGTGCTTAGAAAGTTAACAACCAGTTCTAGTGAATAGGTGAGAACTGGTAGAATCCCACCCCTGGACGGACATTATATTAAAAGTCATTTTGTGTATTTTTTACACAGAAAATTTGGGGAAATTATTTTAAATGGCTGAATGAAAATGAATGAATGAATGAATGAATATGGTTGTACAATTTTATTCATGTATGGAACAATATTCAGCTTATTGAGTTTGTCCATATGATTTCTTTAGGTCTTTCATAGTCAATTATAGTGCTAGAAGAAAAATAAAACTTGTTAATGGGCAATCTTGTCAATTGAAGGCAGTCAGTAGGGAATTATGTTTTCAGAGAAATGCCTTAATGTCTCTATTTTCCTTAAATGATAAATCTGATTTTAAATTTTAAACTAAAAATGGAAAATGAAGAAATGAAAATATATAATTTTGCAAAGTTGACTACTTTCACTTGTTTTCCTTCGTTAATAATGAAGTAATAAAAGTGTATTGTATCACAGTAATGGAACACTGCTTAATAGTAAGTACAATCCTTTGTTGAAAGATATGAAATAATGTTCTCTTTTATGCAGATGTTGTCCATATTTTACATCCCCTCAAATTTAGAAGCAAGTAAACTACTCTTCATAGTTTATAGTCATCAATATCATGTTTATACATAAGGTGTTCAAGAGAAAGAATTATGTTGTATCAGTTAGCAGACAGCTAACTGTTCAGTAGCAATGGCTATTTAACAAGGTTATTTCTTGTAAAAATCTTTCCTAAAGCAAAGAGGAAAATTAACTCCCCTTTGAGCCAGATATTAGCTGACTTTCAACTAAGAACAATATTGATTAGTTGATGGTAAAGAAGAGAGCATCTTGAATATTTCAGAGGTCATTATAGTCAGTAGACCTCAATCTGATCCATTTTCTTTCATTTATCTGCATTTGAATTTCTCTTTGTAAGGAGTAATGTAAATTACTCCTCCCCCTAATCTAAAGAAAATAGAAAATGAGATGATTCTAGAGAGAGAGAAAAAAATTGGGGGATCAATATGTTAAGAGACTGAAAACTTATATCAAAAAAAAAATATTCTTAACTTACTGAACTTAACTTAACTTAACTTAACTTAACTTAACTTAACTTAACTTAA
>BLBF01000073.1:18247216-18275849 GCA_015471245.1 Laticauda colubrina
TCTTCTTCTTCTTCTTCTTCTTCTTCTTCTTCTTCTTCTTCTTCTTCCATCATTAGATTGATGTCCTAAATGTAAGAAATGTAAGTGATAATCCCTGGTATATTTGACATTCACAAATCAGATAAAGGTCCTATCACAATAGAGAAAAATGACACAGTCATTAATAACATGTGAAAATACATGCATAACCAATTCAGTTTCTTCCGTTCTTTCTTCCATCCTATTGTGAGAATGTTGTTTCATAAAATCTCACATGATGGTCATAAAGGCAGGAGCCCTTTGAGAACTTACCAAGTCATTCCTGAAAATCAAGTGATACAACAAATCAGACAATAAGGATTGATACCTTTAATACACCTTACCACTACAGTCAGGTTTTGAGCAATCACTGTGGTCATTGACCCTTGACCATAGCCATATATGTAGTCCTTGACTTACAACCAGAGGTGGTATTCAGCAGGTTCTGACCAGTTCCGGAAAACTGGTAGTAGAAATTTTGAGTATTTTGGAGAACCGGCAAATACCACCTCTGACTGGCCCCACCCTTATCTATTCTCTGCCTCCCGAGTCCCAGCTGATCATCTGGGTCTTCTTTGGTTCCCCTGCACAGGAGAACGGAGATAGAAAGCAGGTTAGTGGGATGGAGATGGAATGGGATGTTGCAGTAAATTGGATGGGGGGGGGGGGGATGGGATTTTCCCCAAGGAGAAAGGAATGGAGATTTTGCAATATCCTTCACTGCCATGGCCACCAAGCCACACCCACCAAGTCACATCACACCCACCAAGTCACACCCACAGAACCTGTAGTAATTTTTTTTTAATCCTACCACTGCTTACAACAGTTTGTTTAATAACTGTTCAAAATTAGAATGGTACTGAAAAAGAGACTTCTGACCATTTTTCACACTTACAACCATTGTAGCATCCCTGAGGCATGTGAATCAAAATTCGAACTCTTGGCAACTGGTTCATATTCATGATGGTTGCAATGTCTCAGGGTCATATGATCATCTTTTGCAACTTTCTGACAAGCAAATTCAATGAGGAAGCCAGTAACAACAATGACACTATCTCAACAACTGCAGCAATTCACTTAACAACTGGGTCAAGAAAGGTCGTAAAATGGGTAGGGAAATTCACTTAAAATGTCTCACTTCACAGTATAAATGTTAGGCTCCTGTGTGGTCATAAGTCAAGGACTACCTGTATTCATGAACTTTTGTGGGTCTACTTTGGTAAAGCTGCAGGAAAAAAACTAGCACTTTACTAAATGTATTTCAATATATTTTTTCTCAAGTGAATAATTCTTGTTTGCTGGGAGCTGTGGTGTGAAGAATAAACACAACAAGCAAGATGTCTCAGCAAGAGATGTAGTTTTGCTTTTGAGCATTGCAAAATTAGTTACTATTAAAGGTGTAAATGATTGTGTGTGATTTCATTCTATTGTCTCTAGGGGTTGTGACAATTTTCAGTAAAGCTCTCTTGTTACAATATTGATGCAGAATATTTCACTTGTAAGATATGTGTGCATTTGGTGAAAAAGGCACATCTTGCTCGTTTGTTCTGTTCAGAGCATCCAGCTTCATCAATCTTAAAATATTGATTTGAAATGATTGTGAAAGCTTTTTATTGATCTTTGTTTTCTTTTTTTAAAAAAAATCTGAACCATGTAATAGCAAAGGAGACAACCTGGAAATAGAGATCTGTGCAAAAACACACACACAAACACATACATTTATAAATATTACATGACTATTTTTAGCAGCGCTGAAAACTCCTTTAGCATTTATTTATTTGCAAAATTTATGTTCCTCCCTTATCTACGACTCTGGGTGGCCAATTTTCCTAATCAAAAAGCAACTCTTATTCCAAAATTGCCTTTTCTGTCTTTAAGTAGTGTCAGCATATAAATAGGTTTCACTGATTACTTTGCATAAATGAGTCCTCTTCTTCACTGTTCATTCTCTCTAATCATTCATGTAAATAGACCAGGAAGCGGTGATGGTTCAAATGGCTTTGTTTGCTCCTATGAGCTTTGGGAATTGGATGTAACTTATGTATGCATAATAGGGCTATGCAAAGCTTCAAATGAGGGATTTACTTTGGTGGAACTTTGAATAAATTCTTCCAGCCAAACGTCTGCTTTACTTCTTTGAAACAGTTTGCTTTTCTTCTGAGAAGTAGCTAACTGAGAAGTTAGCTGTGCTAACTTCACAGGTTTGTGCTATGATATAAAATTAAGAGGAGTGGGAAATAGAGAAATCTCTAGCTGTAGAGAAATTTGAACAAACATTTCTTCTAAGGCCCAAATGAAGAGATTTCTTAGGCAGGACATCAGCCATAACATGTAACAGCTCCAGCATGGATGGTGGGATTTCTGAAGTAATCCCAAAGATACTGGGTCATAATATACTTAGATTTCAGCAAGGCATTCAGCAAAGTAGACGCAACCTACTTTTTGGAAAGCTAAAAAAAAGTGGGATAGATAGCATCACAACCAGATGGATTTGCAACTGGCTGACAAACCATACTCAATGAATAGTCCTTAATGGGAAGTAAGCAGTGCCACAAGGTTCTGTCTTAGGCCCAGTACTCTTCAATATCTTCATTAATAGCTTAGATCAGGGGTTTCCAACCTTTTGGACTTCAGGGACCACCAAATTCATAATTTTAAATCCCGGGGACCACTAATATGAATTTTGACTGATGATGGCTTGCTGACGTTGGTGAGGGAAGGAGAGAGAGAGAGAGAGAGAGAGAGAGAGAATCTAACATCTAACAGTAATCTGATCTAACATCTCTCTCCCTGTCTCTCTCTCATGCACACACACAGAGGCAGGGGTGGGATTCAAATTTCTTAACAAACAGTTCTTAGGTGTGGCCTAGTTTGTGAGTGTGGCTTGTTAGTCATGTGACAGGCTGGGCATGGTTTGTATGTAAATATTATAAATATTTATGTAAAAATTAAATTTTATAACAATAAAAGAACAACTTTTACCCAAAATCAGGCAAAGCAGGCAGGCAGATTGAGTTGATCACAGAATCATAGATTCATTCAGAGATCTGCGTTTCTGCCATCAGCGACCAGATTAAGGAATAGAAGGGGAATTTACCAAATTTGCAGATAACAGACAGATAACAGATAATCAGTTGGAAGGGACTTTGTAGGTCATCTAGTCCAACAGCTCCCCCCACCCTGGGAAGTTATGGGAGCATCATCATTTGAGTCTTTCAATCAGAGATTAGACTGCCATTTGTCAGAAATGGTGTAGGTTTCCCTCTTGGGCAGGGGGGTGGACTAGATGACCTACAAGGTCCCTTCCAGTTCTGATTATCTGTTATCAAAGTGCTCTTTCAAGAGGCAACTGGAATGACTTTGGTTTTCCTTAAAGATGCTTTGTTTCTCATCCAAGAAGCTTCTTCAGTTCTGAAGCACCTCTAGGACAATCATGATCTGGATGACTGAGAATCTCCACAGACCTTCTGGAGTCATATCACTCAAATTCTGGCTATGCAGCTTCAGAATCCCTAAGATGACACAAATTTGGGAATAACAAGCCCTGTATGGAAACATTTCTCAGATACTTTGCTGGTGTTCATGAGAAAGCAAGTCATGCCAAAGGATTTTCTGCTGCTTGAACTGAAGTTGGTCAGCTTGAGTGCATGTTAAGGGACCTTTGTGAATCTTTCCTCTAAAAGATGCTATCTATTAGGAAATCTTCAATTTCATCTCTTTATTATGATTGCCTCATCATCTATTGCATTTTGACATGTGATGGATACATCTAATGTGACACCCTGGCCACATTATAGCTGCAGGATGGGCTCTAAAAGCCTGCAGCTGAAGGATGGTACCCAAAGCAGCAAGACAGGAACATCAAAAATCTCATTTCACAGTCATGTCAGTGGCAGCTGACATGCAGTAGAGAAGAGCCAAGAGATATGAAACAAACCCAATTTTCTGCTTTTATCAGTTGAGAAATGATGCCAAGTGAAACCTTCTGCAACAGTGGTTCAAAATGATTCAAACCCACATGACTCAGTTTGTCAAAATAAATCAGGTGTGTTTCTTTGCTTCAGTGAAGTGAATAAAGTTATCCCCAAAATTTAAATAATTTTATGAACAGGAAACCACTAAACATATCATGTGGGTCTAATGTAATTTTTTTCTTTATCTCCCTAGCATTTTCCCTGAAAGTTCAGGGTCCCCCCCCCCTTTTTTTTTTTTTTTTGATTAACATAGTTTTGATCCATTGGCTGTGACAAGAATTGACTGACTGGTTTGTCACCTCAATGATCCAGGTCATGATTGTCCCAAAGGTCCTTTTCCAAAAGATGAGTGGATTTTTTTTTCTTTCGTTGAAAACATTTTGCTCCTTATCCAAGAAGATTCTTCGCTTCTAACTGACTGGTGGTAAAGGGAAGGATTCTTTGTGGTCATCTGGTCATTAGCTCTCTGAGAATAGTTGAGGCCACATGGGGTTTTAATCTATATCTTCAGATTCACCTGAATCAGAGGGCAAATGGGAAACACAATAACACTGCTCTTGTTTTAATGATCCATTCTTCATTCATCTTTGGGCATCTGTTAACTTTGGTAGATTTTGTTTCTTTAAATGTTCATCTGCCCTCACAGGTCACCATAAATTCCTCATTTTGTAATTTTAATATCATTTTCTTTTTATTATTTTTTCTCAGTCTATAAGCAAGCCATTTCCCTGGTCTATTTGCTGATACAAAGTTCCTTTGTTTAACAAATTCAATTTTATTTCCATTGCTCTCACCATTAGCACAGAAAGTTATGCTGTAGAAGTTGAATTTGCTATGAGATATTTTTCCTCCTCAGAGATCTCATTAGTTCCTCATCTTTTATCTTTGTATCATTTAGAATATTTTGCATATTTTCTTTTCTTGTTCAATTTATTGTTCTGCTGAATAAATAGCCCTCACATGAGTACATTGCAGGCATTCCATATCATTTACTATCTGTAACTTTATTGAGATTATTCTCAAAAATTCTATAAGATTGTTTTTACATTCTTCCACTATTATTTCACATTCAAATAATATTTCATTTCAACTCATCTCCACATTTCAGCTTTCTTCTTGCATATGTATTAAAGTCTAGACTATGGACAGAGAAAGGCTTTGGCAATATTCCAACTTTGTTAACCCCATGGCCAAACTTTTGGAAGTCCAAAACATATCTGTTCTGGAGTAAGATCTGTATCTTTCTGAAATATCAGTATAAGTAAGTAGCAATAGCAATAGTACTTAGGCTTATATGCTGCTTCACAGTGCTTTACAGTCCTCTCTAACTGGTTTACAGAGTCAGCATATTGCCCCCAACAATCTGGGTCTTCATTTTACCCACCTCAGAAAGATTGAAGGCTGAAGGTCAACCTTGAGCCTTGTGAGATTTGATCTGCCAAATTGCAGGCAGCCAGAAGTTAGTAGAAGTAGCCTGCAGTACTGCAGTCTAACCACTGCATCACCAAGGTGCAGTGTTATTAAGTAAATATAAGTATAAATTACCTTTCAATTCATTCAATTGACATATGGAGAAAATACTGATTATTTGAAATATATTTTTGGTAACTTCTTTTTCATCATGTTAATTCCTTTTGCTGATGTTTTGTTCTGTTGCAGGCAAACTGTTCCATTTCAGTCTTCCATTGGGCACCACTTTTCATACGACAGCCCCAATAACTTTCTGATACGTCGAAAGAAAAACACAATTTATTTTTACTTGGAGGATGATATAATCATTTTTGTTGCAGTGGTGGTTTTATGTACAAAACAACTCAATTTTTTCTTTATTTAAAGCAGCAGACATAAATCTTTTTCTTAACAGAAAATTGCAATGATGCCCAAGTGACAATGCATGTACACTAACACAATCCCATAATTACAGTGATCGCCTATTTGCATCCTGACTTGTAATAACATTACAGTAGGCTCTGAAATCTATAAGTTTATATCATTGCCTATGTTTCATCATTTGCCTTCTCTTGATCTCCTAGAAAACACTTATATAAACCAAATGTTGGTCCTTTGTGATGTATATCATGCCCTAGTATATAACTTTTACATATTGCTGTTGGTCTCTGGCCTCATATAGTGGCTGTAGGGACAAATACATCCCAACATATGATCTTTATATACTGTTGTTACTCTTTAGCCCCATCTACTGGCTGGAGAGACAAATAGCAAGTATTTGAAGTTGATCCCACCTCTTTACCCATCATCCCGTACTCTCAAAGCAAGTGCACACTGGGAAGCCAGACTTCATTTCCTTTAGTATTTGGAGAAGGCAAAAGCGCAAAGAATAATCCATCTTAATCTGTACCACATTGTCATCCAAGGACAAGCCCATATCCCACACACAAAACATCACTGGTGAGATTTAAATTACGTGTATTTATTAATTGTTAGGTTTGCAGTAACTAAATACTGTCTATCTTGTATTTTGTCCTCATTGTATGTATCCCTATTTTCCCCAGTTCAACCATATCCTGTTCTTTCAATAAAGCATTCAGATCTATGCATACAATCTGTTTTAAGAGCTGCAGTGGCACAGCAATTAGAATGCAGTACTGAGGGCTCCTTCTGCTGACTGCTGGCTGGCTGCAATTTGGCAGTTCAAATCTCACCAGGCTCAAGGTTGACTCAGCCTTCCATCTTTCTGAGGTGGGTAAAATGAGAACCCAGATTTTTGGGGGCACTATACTGACTCTGTAAACTGTTTAAAGAGGACAATAAAGAACTGTGAAGTGGTTTATAAGTCTAAATGCTATTGCTATTGGAGGATTAGGTGGATTTAGCTGCATGTTGAGCTGCACAGAGACTAACATGTAGTGAGGACAGAACAATGTATACATTTTCATTAATTTCAACTTGATGAAGGATATTTGTTTTCCAGTTAGGAAATATAAAATCCACTGAATTTCTAAAGCAAAAGGATTCCTTGAGTGAAACTTGATTCTCAGTCACCCCTCCATAATTTTTTTGGGGGAAATAATGTGACAATTTCTCTTGTTCTATTTAGGTTTCTTTTTAAGTTATTACTCTACCTTATTGAAACTTTCTTTTTTTCTGTTCAGCTGTGTCCAATTTTCAGAGATAGACTACAAGAATTCCTGCAGTTTTCTTGACAACGTTTTTCAGAAATGGTTTGCCATTGCTTTCTCCCTATAGCTGAGAAAAAGTGACCGAATCAAGGTCAGTCAGCTGGC
Organism: Laticauda colubrina; assembly: GCA_015471245.1. Taxonomy (NCBI): domain Eukaryota; kingdom Metazoa; phylum Chordata; class Lepidosauria; order Squamata; family Elapidae; genus Laticauda; species Laticauda colubrina. The sequence goes on from BLBF01000073.1 coordinate 18,254,454, forward strand.
TTTCAGCCTAAGATGGGACTAAAATGCATGGCCTTCAGGTTTTTAAAGGTAAAGGTTCCCCTTGCACATACATGCTAGTCATTCTCAACTCTAGGGAATGGTACTCATCTCTGTTACAAAGCCAAAGAGCCAATGCTGTCCAAAGACATCTCCATGGTACAATGTGGCTGGCATGACTAAACACCGAAGGCACATGGAACACTCTTATCTTCTCAGCAAATGTGGTCCCTATTTTTCTACTTGCATTTTTTACATGCTTTCGAAATGCTAGGCTGGCAGAAGCTGGGACAAGTAATGGGAGCTCACTTCGTTATGCCGTACTAGGGATTCGAACCGCCAAACTTTGACTTAATTTAGGTGAATAATTATCTGAGGTTTAAATTATCTAGATTTAATTATCTGAGATTATCTGAGATTTAAATTATTTGAAAGAAATCTGTTGAAAAGTGAATATGGTGGTTTTTGTAACATTAATATAAGAGGTAGATAGACAAACACACTGGAGAAATAGGAATGCATAGGTGCATTCCTTTCCTGATAAACTGAGCAATTTTAAACTTAGAATTAATTGTCTCAAAGATAATCAAAATCTGGAAACAGATATTATAACCTTAGCAAGATAACAGGGACATAACCTTCCATCTGTGACTTTACTGCTGAGATAGATAACTGTATTTTGTACAATGAGAAAGTTATACCATTCATATTGTGACCTGGTGCTTACATAAGCTGTGAGAATGACTCTAATTTCAAGTCAGATAGTTGCTGGGCCTCTTTACCTGGACTTTGTGAGAAATGATGAATCATCTTCAAACATATTAGCAATTCTACATATAAAAAAGAGAGAGTGAAATGAAATTATAGTAGAAAGTCTCTATGAAAGATGCATTTTGCAATTACCTTAACAATAATATTCTATAGATGTAATCCTGAATTCATTTACAGTGATAAGTTCTACTGAACAAAATAAAATGTTTTTTTTTTCTGGGTGTAAGATATCAGAGAAACTTAATTTCAAGTTTTGAAGAAAATGAGGTACCACAATTCAGAAGGCAGAAAGCTATATGTTTTCATTAAGATTTCAGTTAATTAATCATTAATCTCTTCATTTTCTGCATATTCCATTGAACTGCTAAATTAGCTTTTGAGTCATTTGTCATTTTGTAGAATAGAAAGAAAACTGCTAATCCCAGGCACAGGAAAGATGCAATCCATTAGTTAAATCAGCCCATCACAAATACATCATGGTTCTGTAATTATGAATTCAAATGTTTCCATTCAAAACAAGATAATGATACTGGAAAGCCAAATTGCCATGCCCATTTGTAGGTTTGACAAGGTGATTTCATTTTAAATTTATAAATGTCCTTTTTTTTTTTTTTGCAATACCATTAAAGTGTCATTTTCTTTTTTGTAAGGTCAGTCAACCAGTTATTTTCTGTTCTTCCTTTTTTGAGTGGTATTTTTCTCATTCTGTTTTGAATAGAACCCAGCATCCTTCTGCTTTAACAGTTGAGTGGTTTTTTTTCTCTCTCCCTCAACAGAGATTAACCAGGATTAATATTTGTGGAATAAAGTTTAATAGTTTCTGCCCACTTCAGACATTTTAAAAGATTAAAGCAGCCACTAATGTATTTCCACTAATGTCTTAAAGCTAATGTTTTGATCAAAAATTGAAATGGGATTTGAAAAGTTTAAATGTATTGTGGATTTGGAGTTATATTCAGCATATTAATTTACCATTCATTCAGGACATAAAATGTGAAAAAAGCATATTACTTAGTATACACATGTAGTTATTTCCAAAGAATCATCATACATCATAAGGAAAAACATTAAAACTAAAGTTTTTCTCACAGTATGGAGACTTCTGGACAAGCGGTTCTGTATCAGCAGTTCTGGAGAACCAGTAGCGGAAATTTTGAGTAGTTTAAAGAACTGACAAATCCACCTCTGACTGGCCCTTCCCCCTTCTATTCTCTGCTTCCCAAGTCCCAGCTGATCGGCTGGATCTTCTTTTGTTGCCCCACACAGGAGAAGGGAGCTGGAAAGCAGGTTAGTGGGGTGGGAAGGGAATAGGGATTTTACAATATCCTTCCCCTGCCATGCCCACCGAGCCAGGCCCATAAAACCGGTAGTAAAAAAAATTTGGAATCCCACCATTGTTTTGCTCCATTGTATGACCTTGCTGGCTATAGCTGTTAAGTGAATCACTACAGGTGTTAAGTTAGTAACACAGTTTTTAAGTGAATCTGGCTTCCCCATTGTCTTGGCTTATCTGTTAGTCGCAAAAGGGGATCACGTGATCCTGGAATTATCATAAATATGAGCCAGCTGCCAAACACCTGAATTTTGATCACGTGTTCATGGGGATGCTTCAGTGGTCATAAGTGTGAAAAATGGTCCCATTTTTCAGTGACGGTTGTAATTTTGAAAGGCCCTGACACAAAGGATTGTCCCAAAAGTACATTTTCCAAAAGGCAACTGGACTTTCATTTTTCCTTGAAGACGTTTTACTTCTCATCCCAGAAGCTTCTTTCCTTCTGAAGAAGAATGGAAGAAGCTACTTCAGGCAGAACTGAAGAAACTCAGAAGAAGTATAAAGCAGTGACTAGTTAGATTTAAATTAGGATTAGAGTTCACTATTGCTACAGTGTAGTACTGCTAATACAGAATGCACAAAGATGTTTCAATCAATGTAATAAGATTAGGTGAGAATGAGACAGAGAAGCAGTTAGTATAGATCAGTACTGTCATATGATTCTTTGATTCTTTGCAATTTTAATCTTGTTAATATATTCTTGACAATCTAAAAGCTTAATAAATTATCACAAATAACCCAGAAAACTTCTAGGAGGTCCTGATTTATCACCTGTTCATCTTTCATCCTAATATATTCACACCTAATAATAGGGATTTTTCAAAAGTACAATAGTAAGACCAGAACTCAGAGTCATAGATAAGAACCAAAAAGTTACAAAGAAATGTCTTTATGGAGTGAAGCCTTCATCAATTAAACCAAGACTGGACCACAATCACTGATTTAATTCTAGCTTTCTGACTTGATACAAGAATAGAAGCAAATATCCAGCACACCAGAGCAAGAAATTGAAAAGGTCAATAGAATAGAACAAGCCCACTATTTATTATTGTGAATGAAGATGTACAAAATATTACAGGAAAGGTAACACTTTAAAAAGTTATCTGCATCAACTGGTCTGTTCATCCAATCTGATTTGGCAAAATGGGTGTGCTCAATGCATATCCACATCTAGACACTAGAAGCACATTTTCTCTATAGCATTCCCTGCTTTCTGGAATGAGGTTCCTCAAAACATCCAAGCAGCTGCATCCACCTGGTGTTTTGAAAGGTCTTGAAAAATCTGGCTATTCAGCAAGTAGTCTTTTCCTCCTCCTCCCCTTTCCCTTCTTCCATTTATTTATTTATTTGTATCCAACCTATATTATTTTTTACAATTTTTTTTTTACAAATTATTTTACAAATAATACAGAATAACCCACCTGTAGCTCAGGTGGAACTAAAACTCATCATCATCATCATCATCATCATCATCATCATCATCATCATCCTCTTTTAACAAACCCATAATTCCTTGAGGAATGGAGTCTGGGAAACTGAATGGAGCTGAGTTTTACTGGCTGGATGCCCTTCCTGTCACCAATGTAGAGTTTTTTTAAGCAGATATATTCCCAGCTTGCCCAGAGAGAGAAATATCTGCCTCTACCTAGGATCAAACTTACAGCCTCCTGATTGTGAGGCGAGAGCTCTACCTCTTGGGACTAGAACTCATGATCTCCTATATTCTAGACTACTGTCTTAATCATTAGTCCAAACTGGCTCTCTGTCCAGGCAATAAATCATCCTAACTCTCTGTAACCCAATCCTATTGTCTATATTTGGAGAAGTGCAATGGTAAAATGTTTGCGAGTAACAACAACTTCAGTAAATAAATGAAAATAAAGAAGATAGGGAATGTGATATATTGGAGAGGGAGAATTGTCTTCATGTCATTTCACATCTTTCTAATGCATATAAATCTTCTAGGAAATCTTTCTGAATTAGGGGATCCAAATCATTCAATGAAATATCCATCTCTTTCAAGCAGAAATAAACATGTTTTACATTTAATCTCCCATGGCAAGAATCAGATTAATTAAACATCATTTTTCCCTGCAGCAGCATGAAGAGTATCAGGTAGGAAATTATGATAATTTTTTTATTAGCTTACTAGGTTTGGCAAAAGTGGTTCCTCTACACTCATCCATCAGTTTCTGAAACTTCACAAACCAGCTGAAGGAACGACATTCAGAGGAAAGTAAAAACTGGAGGTGGAAATTAAAGAAAAAACAAAGAATGCATATATTTTAAAAATTACTTTGTCGTACTTTTGACACATAAACCATCCTTAAGTCGGCAGAATGCAAAGTGTAGTCATGTTCAGCAGAGTTCCAGTCTCCCAGCAAATGCAGGAATAATCATAATTTGATAACATGAGGAGTTCTAGCAAACATAACATATTGTTGGAAGAAATGTCCACCTGCGTTCAGTTTCAAGTGGGCAGAAAGACACTGTAAACATGGAGGCTGATTGGAAAGGTAGTTTAATGGTGGACAGGACCACATGGTTTGAAGTCCTGGAGTGGAGTGGAGAGTGAGATAGATTCTATCTCTATATATAGCCTCTATCTATAGCCTAGGCTTTGAACTTGTCCCGTTTTCGGCCTCCGCACATCCTGTGGGGCACATGGAGGCCAGAAAAGGGGCATGCAGAGGCAGCAATAGGTGATGGCGATCCCTGCAGACTGGAACAGCTGATTGTCAGTATTCTGGGAGGCACATCCAACCAACAATCAGCTGCTCATGCTAAATCAGGCTGTGCTGAAGCTGACCAGGCTGTTTGCTGTTTTCTGCAAGGAGGCAATTGCTGAGAGGCAGAGGCCGGAGGGTGAGCAGAGCTTCAGCAACAACATTCATTGTATAAGATGCACAGACATTTCGACCCACTTCTTTTGGGAGGGGAAGTGCATCTTATACACTGAAAAATATGGTACTTATTTCAGGAGCAATTTCATACAGAAGCTTGTACATTCCTGAACCTGTGGATATGGCACTTCAAGGATTTGTTTATGTAAAAATAACAGCAATAACAACCCAACATTCATTTGACTGATATGATCTACAGATCTCTGTTGCAGTTTATTAGTGCAAGTGAAAACCAAAGGCTTCCTTATCTTGCAATATCTCTTAGTTATAGCTTTGTTTCTGTTTGCCTATGTAGCATTAATTTCTGCATTTCTGAACTGTTCTAAAACACAGACATTTTTTGAAATGTTATTGCACAGTTAACCATAGAAAAGATTACCTTTGGTTGTTAAATATTTTATCTGGCTGCCTGAATTCCAGAACAGAAAATATATATGTACAAAATATTCCCAAAAGGGCAAAGATTAGTTTATGAGTATGAAAAGAAAACAGATCTCTTGCCTACTGAACAGAGTCAGAATACTTCCTGAGAAAATAGCAAATGGCTTCAAATTTGTGGAAAATTTCACTCTCTGTTGTTAAGAGATATTTACTAAGTTCCATAAATAAGCTCAGACATGCTTGATACTTGTAGGGTTCATTCACTGCATCACAAAATACCTTGAAAAATAACTTCAAGCAGAGGCTCTGAGCTTAGGGCAGGGAAACACTTTCCATTTTGAAAATCCTTAACAAGCCTCTGGCAAAATCGGACTGATACAGCGCCAACAATACCTGTTGTGGTAATCATGAGAAAGAAAAACAAACAAACAAGCAAACCCATAATTTGCCTCTTTGTTTTTGATACGGCAGAAAATAATGATTTTTCAGTGATCTGGTAGGTGAAATTCAATTAGCCCTGCTTACAATGATGAGCCACAGTGGCACAGTGGTTAGAGTGCAATACTGCAGGCTACTTCTGCTGACTGCTGGCTGCCTGCAATTTGGCAGTTCAGAGCTCACCAGACTCAAGGTTGAATCGGCCTTCCATCCTTCTGAGGTGGATAAAATGAGGACCCAAATTGTTGTGGGCAATAGGCTGACTCTGTAAACCACTTAGAGAGAGCTGTAAAGTTCAAAGCCTTTGTTGTCATTGCACATCATGTATACAATGACATTGGTTTAGCCTCTACAGGTGCAGTCCATACAAGTATACATGACAACATGAATAAAATAAAGAATAATCCTTATGCTAGTAGTTAGGAAAAAGAAAAATAGTCATACATTTCCATATATACATCATATTCTGTGCAACATGTATATTACACTGGTGTATTGTCTTAAATCATGGTATATACATATAAAGCAGAGGTGGTATTCAGCAGGTTCTGACCACTTCTGGAGAACCGGTTGCAGAAATTTTAAGTACTTTAGAGAATCGGCAAATCCCAACTCTGACTGGAGATTTTACAGTATCCTTCCCCTGCCACACCCACCAAGCCCACAGAACCAGTAGTAAAAAAATTTAAATCCCACCACTGATATAAAACATTGTAAAGCAGTATATGGTAAAGCAGAATAATCAACCAATGGAACACCTTGTTCTCAGAAGTTGTGGGAATGAGTCTCAATCACTTGAAACTTTCAGGAAGAGATTGGACTGCCATTTGTCAGAAATGGTGTAGAGTCTCCCACTTGGGTTGGGGATTGAACTAGGTGACCTATAAGGTCCCTTCCAACTCTGATTATCTGTTATCTGTGTAGAAGTCTAAGTGCTATTGCTACAGTGGAAGTTACAAGGAGGTAAAGGCCCTGTCCCACTGGCCGATGGATGCAAAACGTATGCATAAAGGACACAGCGGATGAGCAAAAATTCAGGGGTGGCTCCATCCATTGTCATCCGTTCCAAAAAGTGGTGAAAATTTGCATAAACAGTACAGAAAAGAACGGAAAAGAATGGACGTGGGTAGGATGCAGCAGGGATGTTAAACGGATGTTCATAGGAAGCCTAGCAGATGTATATCGGATGCAAACCGTTCACTGAGCATCCTTTCTATTTCCGTGCTACTAACGCTGTGTAGACTTTCCATGTATCTTTTCTTTCCTCCCTCTTTCCGTTTCCAGCTGCAGCGGATGTGAGTTGCGAGGATGCCCAGAGGATGCAGAGAGGATATAGCAGATGTTTAATGGATGATAAATGGACATAGAATGTTTGTTGCTCGGATGTCGCGGATTTACATCCTACATGGCGGAAAGTTCATCCGTTCACAAAGTTTTGTGCAGCTCAAAACTTCTTGCGCAGATGAAATCACAGTGGACGGATCCTCGACAGATAGAGTGAATGAAACACGTATGCAATGAGTACACAACGGATGCATCGTGTTTTCCAATGGATGGCAAGCTTTTTTTAATGTTTTACATCGTCTTTGCATCCATTGGTGCAGTGGGACATGGGCTTAACAGATTATGAAGACATGAAAGATGGCTATAGAAAGAATGGAAGCCTAGTTTGTCTTCAAACCTTGCATTCTTGGGACTAAAACTTCACTGAAGGGCAGAATGCAGGTAGTCCTTGACTTACAACCCTTTTTTTAGTGACCGTTCGAAGTTACAATGGTATTCCAAAAGTGACATACAACCTTTTCCACAGTTGTAGCATCCCCATGGTCACATGATCAAAATTCAGAGGCTTGGCATAAGCTGTATTTATGACAGTATGTCCCAGGGTTAGGTGATCAACTTTTGAGACCTTCTGACAAGTAAAGTGAATGGGAAAGCCAGTTTCACTTATCAACCATGCTACTAGTAGCAGTTTGCTTAAGAAGTATGGAGAAATTTGCTTAACAACTATGGCAAGAAAAGTCATAAAAAGGGACAAAAGCAGTGGTGGTATTCTACCAGTTCGGCCCAGTTTGGCCGAACTGGTAACTCCAAGGATCATCCCTCACAATCAACTGCTGGCCTCCCACCTGCCCCGGCTCTATACTGATCTTTATTTCCTGGTTTTGAAGCTCAGTTGCTTTGTGCAGCACAGCAAATTGCTGCTCATGATCTGTTGAAGACACAGGATTGCAGGAGAAGGTCAGTAGCAAACCCTTTGCAGGCACACTAAGCATGCCCACCAAGCCACACCTATGGAATCAGGGCTAAAAAAATTGAAACCCACCCCTGGGCAAAAGTCACTTAACAACTGTCTTGCTTAATAACAGAAATTTGGGCTCAATTTCAGTCATAAATCAAAGACTACCGATACTAATTCTTAATGAAAAAGAGGTACAGGTTCGTTGGAATAAAGCTTTGATATTGGTAATTCCTTGGTTATTTATAGGAAACGTTCCTGGCAGCAGTGGACAAGTTATTTACTGCTTTCTCTGTCTGATGTTCAGTTTTCCAATCTAGCTTCCAGCATCAGTTTTCTCCAGAAATTACCCAACTTCATTCAGAAGTGCTTGCTTAGGCTTTCCAGCCCATTAAGCTAAAACAGGTGTTGTCATTTGCTGACATTAAGCAGCCCTTACTTAAAATTAATTTACAATACCTGTTATTTAAAAAGTCACAATTTATGTGTTTTTTTGTTTAACACATTATTACCAAAGCATGTTCTTTACATGTATGTTCTGCATAAATCATTCTTCCCATCCAATGATATTCCTAACCTAAAGGCATTCCTGCAAAGATTTGCAGAAGTAAAATATGTTAGCATGGAGCTTAGTGTACCTTGGCTTTACATCAACCAGGCTCCTAATAATGATAAATCAATATATAACTGCAGGAAAATGACACCATTTGGAGTGATTTTGAGGCAGGTGGATCTTTTCTAGAAAGATGACGTGATTATTGGACTCCAGTTTTAAAAACACAATTTCACTTTAAATCTACCTCTTATTATATCAGATATAAAGAAAAAAGATTCCAGCAACAAAGGACACTTTTTATTGCAACCAATAACACATTTTGCTTTCAACCCTGATAGCAATTTAAGAGTTCCTGAATCAAAACAATAAGAAGATAAAAGGGCTATCTCAAACACTGGACTACTTGGGAACAACAACACACACAAAAAACCCTGAAACATTGACCCATAATTTTAATATGAGTGTTATCATTGTCTTGTTCAATACACTGTGACTGAGAGTTCAGTTTCATGTGCATTATATCACAATGCAGATCGTTTTTGACTTACGACCACAATGGAGCCCATTATTTCTGTTTTAGTGAGTATTGCTCCATTTTATCACACAGTTAAGTGAATCACTGCAGCTGTTAAGTTAATAACCTGGTTGTTAAGCGAATCTGGTTTCCCTCTTTTCTTGTCAGGAGGTCAATAACGTGACCTCACATCATATATAAGTCAATGGCCAAATGCCTGAATTTTGATCATGTGACCATTGGGCTGCTACAACTGTTGTAAGAGTGAAAAAACATAACAAGTCGCTTTTCTCAGTGTCGTAACTTAGAATGGTCAGCAAACGAACTGTGGTAAATTGAGGACTATCGATACTACCAGATGGTTTATACTCATTGTGATGACCCAGGGTGGGATACAAAATAAACACAGGCACAAAAACAGGTGAAACCCCTTTAATTCCTTTAACTTGGCTTTAAAACTCCAAATATCCTTGATTGGAGACAAAAAAAAAAAAAAACACTCCCCCACAAACAGTTGCAAGAAGGAAGACATGCTGTTCAAACTAAAAATACCTATAAATTATAACTAGAAAAAACAACACAAACCACACTGAAGCAATTAAGGAAACCAGGCAAGATAAGGGCTTGAAGACATCCATAAATATCGGAATATACACTGTGAAGGATGCCAAACTCAGGTAAGATGGACAGACTAGAAATATGTTCATGCTTTGTTTCCAGCATTGGCTCATGCACAGTCTGTCCTTTTAAATAGTTCTCACAGCTGCAGCCCATGAGGGGGTTGCATCATGAGGGGGATCAAGGTCCTTTCCTCCCCCATAGACCACACCATTCATATTTCTCCCTTATCCTCTCCTCTCTGCGTGCCCTAGGATGGAGAGGGGATGGGCCTGGGTCCTCCTCTGACTGCCCAGCTGTCCTGTGCCTTTCCCCAACTTTCTCCACAACCTCCAGAGCCACACTTCCACTGTGGGCTGCTCTTCCTTTCCCTTGGAGTCAGTCTCCAATAGGAGATTGAACTAATCATATAATGTTGTCAAATATACATGAGCAGATTTTCAGATTTTTGTAATGATCATTTTCAGTATATAATAAGCACCCTTATTGATGTTGAGGAGAAAGAAGTTGAAATGATGATAGGTGGATAAAAAAACCTTAAAACATGAAACTACAGATAATATAATTAAAGGTTATTGTAAAATTGTTCATTCTCCCTACAAATAATGTCATGATAAATTCACCACTATGATGCATACAGTAACATTTCTGCAAAAACTATAGTTTCCAAGTTTCCTAGATATGGTGGACTAAAGAAATGAGAAAAATGTGAAAAATGATAATATGTTTATGGGCTTTCCCATATAAAAATATTATTGTGGAGCACAACTCACAGTAATAACTAGACAGAAAAGAGCAATTTTTGTGTAGGTGGGATTATATGAAGACAGATGAAATCAAGGAATCCAGGAAAAAAATGGAAAAAGAATATATAAAATGTGAAGATCAGATATTTAAATTGCTAGATAATGAAAAAAATATTTCAAAAATTTTCCAATGTTTATATGTGCATTAGATGAGAAAACAAAGAGAAAAAAAATATTTTGACTATATTAACTGTACCCTTGCTATATATACTGTGTAAACTAATGGTGAAGATGCTTGGCTTTCATTCAGAAGGTTGAAAGTTAGTTGGAGGTGCTTCTCTCCTAAGGAATAAGAAAAAGATATCTGCTGTGAACTCTGTGTGGTGTCAGGATGGTCATCCAGCCAGTAAACACTCACCTCCATCTAGTCATCCTGAGTCTACCCCAAATTAAGGGATTCAGGGTCATAAAAAGGGAGGATTTGAAGGGGGTTCATATCATGGCTTCGCAGTGTGTGTGTATGTGTGTATCTAAATCACTCAGAGAGGCAGGAACATATTACACCCAGCAGATCTAAAAAGAGAATGAACAGAATTGATCAACCTGTTTTGGAGGTTTGTCAAGTCCTTTTCAGATATTCAAACCTTGTAAAATGGAGAGTAAGAGTGTGGAGTGATTCATCCTTCTAAGATTTTAAATTTCTCATGTTCACCTAGAAAAAAATCAATTAGAAATTTTTTCTCTCTCTCCCTCTCTCCATCCCTCCCTCCCTCTCTCTCTTAGCAGTGTTAATAATATAAACTTTGTGAACTGCTTAGAACCTTGAAATCTGTGATTGTTGCCAGCTATATAGAACTCCTTTCTTTGAAATGTAACATTATTCTCATCCTATATGTAAGCAAGGTCAGATTGTCATGCAAGTAGCAAATTTTCACGACATAGACATAGCACACATTGCTTATTTTATTTATTTTATTTGTCAATTGCTTACAAGATAATAGGTATAAGTATAAACATAGTTATGAATACATGGATACATATAAGAAATAAAAATAAAATAAACAATAGGACAGGGATGGTAGGCATGTTTGTGCATTTATGCATACCCCCTAAAGACCTCTTAGGAAAGAGGTGAGGTCAATAGTAGACAGTCTAAGGTTAAAGTTTTTGGGGTTTGGGGAAGAAACCAAAGAGTCAGGTAGAGTATTCCAAACATTGACCATTCTATTGATGAAGTCGTATTTCCTGCAATCAAGTTTGGTGCGATTAACCTTGAGTTTGTATCTATTGTGTGCTCTTGTATTGTTATGGTTGAAGCTGAAGTATTCATTGACAGGAAGGACATTGCAATGTATGATTTTATATACTATACTTAGATTGGACTGAAGGAGGTGTAGTTCTCGGTTTTCTAGGTCTAGAATTTCAAGTCTGGTGGCACAAGGTCTTCTGCAACGAGTAGAGGAGTGGAGAACTCTTCTTGTGAAATATTTCTGGACTTTCTCAACTGTGCTAATATCAGATACGTAATGTGGGTTCCAGACCGATGAGCTGTATTCGAGTATTGGCCGAGCAAATGTTTTGTATGCCCTTGTTAGTAGTGTGATATTACCAGAGAAAAAGCTACGTAGGATTAGGTTAACAACTCTTAACGCCTTTTTGGCTATGGAGTTACAGTGGGCTCTCGCACTGAGATCATTTGAGATGAGTACTGCAAGGTTCTTGACAGAACAATAACAATGTTACATTGTTGTTGTTACATTTATGTAACGTTCTTTCTGTGTTCAAAGCAAACTTTGAAATACATGTCAGATAGCTTCCATTTATGCTGATTTATTGAAGTATCGAGATCATACATATTCATTTCCTATGTTTAGAAAATAAGAAAAAGTTATACTCTTGCAATAACGGGCAATTCACAGGTCATCTATGCTCTTAATATGGGTCAATGTGCTGGGATGAGGCCAGGCCCGCCAACCTCACCACCAGACATAAACAGCCTCTACTAATTATTTGAAATGCCCATATGCCTTAAAACAGTGTTTCTCAATCTTGGCCACTAAGTGGTGTGGACTCCCAGAATTCAACTCCCAGAATTTCTCAGGCAGCACCGCTGGTTTGGAATTCTGGGAGTTGAAGTCCACACTGTTCAGAATGGTCAAGATTGAGAAACATTGCATTTAAAATATTGCATAATTTACAAGACAGCTTTGTAAAAATATATCCGTATTCTTGGCTTGGTTTGCTGAAGCATGGTGATCACTCTATTGTATTGTTGAATTTGTTTTTGGACTTCTCTAATAATTTAGACTTCTCTAATAATAGGTTATTGGGGAAAGAACTTAATGTGAGCAACCACTTGCTAGTGACAAATTACAGATCATTTAGACCAGGGGTGTCAAACTCAAGATCAGATCTGGACTGCAGGGTACTTAGACCTGGCCTGCAAGGCCACCCTGGAAATAGCAAAGGACCAGCATGCGATGCAGCCCTCCCAAGCTCATTTTTTTTTTTCTGGCAGAGGATTGCAGGATGCCATCCCAGCTGAAAATGGAACTCCCGATGGCTGCACCTGGCCGCCCTGAACTATATTTTCTCTGGCAGGGGGTTGCAGGAGGCCATCCCAGCTGAAAACAGAGCTCAGGAGCCCATTTCTGCTAGCAGAGTGCTTGGGCCACCACAGGTGCCCTTCCCAACATGAGAAACATCATGCTGGCCATGCCCAGCCTGGCCATGTCTAGCCAGGTTTTCTGAGGTCAAATATAACTTTGATGCAATCCTAAATGAAATCTAGTTTGACCCCCCTGATTTATATTGTACATACAGTATATTTAGTTGAATATAATCATATTTCTTTGTTAAACTGGAAGGACAGTAATAGAAAGACATTGTTCTGCCCTAGGCTTCCTTAGAAAGCATAAAACACAATCCTAGTTCTGGCAAAACTTCTTTTATTTCCACAGTGGTGAATTACATTCATTGACAGCCTGCAAGGCTTCACAATAGTCTTTCAGGTGAATGTTTATAAACACCCACCTTATCACACTTGGAATGCTGCCAGAGAACTAAGTGCCAAATGCAGGGCAAGGCCAAACTTGACACAGAGTGAAACAGAACTTTTAAAAGTTTAAATCAACCATATGAACTAATTGCTTCCTGCAAAAGCTCATGTCCCATTCACTCCTCTTTTATGTCTTTTGGGAGGGGCCAATCATCTCTGAGGCATGGCCTTACTACTGAGTAAACCCTGCTTTCTCAATTGTTCTTGCCTTACAGTAGCCCCGCACAAGTGCAGGCTGGGCATTGGTTCCAGAAACTCCCCACTCCACTGCTTTCTGAGTCTGAAGGCAGCTGATGACTGCCAGCCTCCACTGGCCCCATCTCTGCCTCTGATGCAGAACCCTTGTTCAAACCTTCTTCAGTGTCCAAGACTGGCCCAGATTCCCCAGCCTCCTCACTACTGTCTGACTCTGCTGTAGTTCCATCAGCCCCCAGCGGACCACAACAGACATGCGGAGAATGCATAGTGACCTCATAGATTTACCCATCAGCCTATATAGTCATGCAGAAGTTTGTTTTGTCTTGTTCTCCTATAAATTTGAAATTGAATATAAATAAATAACATTTGCATCAGATAAAATGCAAATTTACTGTACATACATGTTTCATCTAAGCATACACTGTTATATATTTTGGAGGAGGTCTGAACCAAGAATTTTATTTTAGCATCTTAGAAAACTACAAAGACTGATGATTAACTGCATGCTGATCCATGTATCAATCAAGGAAATGTCACAGTTTTACTTAAAAATGAATATAGAGCCATCTAAAGTTAAATGCAATGACAAAAAAAGAGAGAGAACAAAATGTGCATTGTAATATTATGACACATATTCTGGCATTTCCTCATCTCTGGACACTTAGCAATAAATATCAGGGAAGACCATTAAATATGCCTAATTTGACTTTTAAATTTTAAATAATTAAGAGTGTCAATAATGTATCCAGGATTTAAGCATATGGTATTAAAAAGTCCTGTAAAAGTATGAAAATTCATGTTGAGATGGAGTTACTTTCAATGTTAATTAAAATTGACATCATGTGGGAGACCCATGACAAAGCCCTACTGTGCTTTTTCTCTAAAATCTGTAGCTGTCCTCATATCTGGTTGCCCCTGTAAAGCTGTGTTCTGATGGATGAATCAATTTTCAACAGCTCAGTGATAAAAGGAAAATATTACAAACAAAAAACAAAAACAAAATCTTATCTTCCTTTAAAACAAATGGAGAAATTGAATTTAAGTGAAATGCACCGTTCAAAAAAAATAACATTTAAAAAGTTAAAGTTAAATCAAATTAATTCATATCTGCATTTTTACACAACTTATTTATATAAATAATTAATTGAAATTCCCTTTCTTCTCAAATGAAAAGAGAAATGAGGAGGATGTATATAATGGAAAAGGTAGATTATTCACATATAAAGTGACAAAAATACAAGTTTACTTTTAATTAACTATAACAATTATACACACAAGCACACACACACACATACATATTTATGTGCTGGTAATCTACCTTTTCCATCTTATACATCCTCCTTATTCCTCTTTTTACATGCATACATACACACATTTTATTTAGCTATGCCATATGCCATTTGTGTCGGTAATTGATGAATAATACTTGACATTGCCTTCTTGCTCTTTATATTCAGAAAAAAAACCTTTATGTATATGGTTTTAAAGATTTCCAAGCAATAAGAAAATAATTAAGCTGACTCTTCTCTTTTTTTCAGGGACAGAATGAAAACCAAGTAGTGTTAGATGACTGCCAAGGAAGGTATACGAAGATGGTTTATTTGATCAAGGTTAAAATAAGATATGTTATTTATGATAAGCATTAATTTTCTCTGACAGTAGAAATATGATGGTTATCTCTACAGATAAAAAATGGGTTATGTGATGAAGAGATAATTGATTGTAAATTAAGAGGGAGAGAGTGGTGGGAAAGAGAGAGATAATATTAAAACAGGGAAAGCATATATTTGTGGCTGGGGCGGTAATATGTCCTTTCCAATTATTTTTTTCCTTGCAAGCTAAAAACTATTATTTTTGCAGCATTGGAATGTATAAACAAAGTTTGCTTGATATTTATTTTAATCCCAGTCCTGGGATGATGGATTATTTGGAAAATTTCCATAGATGTCCATACTTGCTTAAAATTTATTGTAATATATCACAAAAATATTTTCAATTAATTTTCAAGATGCAGGGTTTTAAAACATACATGAAAATTAACAAATTAAGGAAACATTTTTTAACGTTCACTCTGGAGTCTTTGACGAAATTAAAAAAAAAGAAGCATGCAATGAACTAAGTAATAGCTCCAAAGACAATGCTTTTTTTAAAAAAAAGACAAATACGTTTGCAAGGCAAAAGAAAGCAGTCTATGTAAATATTTCATATTGAAGATCTACTAAACAATCAATTTGTGTTGAGACCCTTTTAAAGGATTAGTGTACATAATTACGACAATGTAGGTGATGGATTTTGTTTCGCCCCCTCATTATTCTTTGCATAAGCTTTGCAAACACTCTTTGTTCTCAGCTGAAAAAAGTTTAACCACAAGATAATTGCTCCAAATATACAACAATCCACACTTCAAATATCAAAATAATCACCTAAAGCCATAAAAAGGAAATTAGATATAATTTCTGACAGTTTCACTTTCACCTATGTCAAATTATCCATTCTTTTATGAAGTCATTAGCATTTTTATATTGTAAAAATGAATAAAATAATTTTTCCTCCTCAGAAATCAATTACCAGAATGGAAAAATTGGGACGGGGCCATATACCTCAAAACACCTGTGAACGGAGCTCATTTGTGTGACATACAAACTTGCATTTCTCAAACATCTCCTTTGGATATTTTTTCTTAGTGGTGAAATGTCAAGAATGGATAATTTGTTCCCCATACCATAACATTATCATTGATATCAGAATTTTATTTGGGGTTTTAGGTTCCCCATTATCATGGAAGAGCTTATATTCATGCATTAAGATTTATCATCACCATCATTTTAGCCATCTATCCACTGCAGGATGAAGGCCTCTCCCACATGTTTCCAACCAATATGATCCTGAGTTTTCCTTTGCCAATTGGGCTCACAATGCTTGCTGATGTAGTGGATCCATCTTGTTTTAGGTCATTCTCCTGGATGCTTTTTATCAAGTGGGATCCATTCTATGTTTGGCTTGGACCATCTGATATTAGTTCTTCTTTCTATAGGACCAGCTCATTTTTATTTCAATTCTTTTACCCTCTTGATGATTTTGTTTATTTTTGTTTGTTCTCTTATCCATATCCAGATCTTTCTATCTTGTCTTATAATGCCAAGAATGTATCTAACCATGGCTCTTTGCACCACTTATAGCTTTTGTATTGATTGTGAGAGTAGTGCCCGTGTTTCACCGGCATATGTTGGAGCAGGTACCACATATTTTCTCTTCTGGCATAGGGGGAGGTTGTTCTTGAAAATTATGCTTCACTTGCCAAATGCCTGTCAACTACATTTAATACAGTTCAATTCAGTTTCTTTTATTGTATCCATTGGCCAAGCAGTTGTGGTATCTTTATCTACCTGTTGAGGCTGAACCGGTAGTGAAAAAAAAAAGCCTGTGAGGATTATCTGAGAGGAGGAAAAAAGCCTCCAATGATCAGCTGAGAGGAGAAAGAAGAGAAAAGCGCAGGATTGGCCCTCCCACCCACTCCTGCACTATTCTCTTCATTATCTTCTCAGCTGACTGGTACTGCAGGCCTCAGCTGGTGTGGGGAAAGCTTCACATACATGTTAGGTGCGTTCACATTAAGTGTGCAATCACACGCACGCAATCACTGAAATAGTAGTGGAACAGATAGGATCCTACTGCTGTGGCCAAGGTATATGTAAATGGTTTACCACATATAATTTTTCTCCAGATATTTTTTTTAAAAAATATTTCTTTGGTGAATTTATTAAACATAGCCTGGTTCTTTTTCAGGTTTATTTTTTTAAGCTGGATGGTTCACCAGTTTTGTGCAGCTCTTGTATGTGTCTTTGTAGATTTTCTGGGTCTTGTGAGAAGAGAATAATATCATCTGCAAATCTGAAATGATTTAAATAGGCACCATTGATTTTCATTCTATTTTTGCCCAGTCTAGTTTGTGAAATACTTCTTCAAGGCAGGCTGTGAAAAGAATGGGTGGTATTGTATTGCCTTGTTATACCCCTTATTCTATGTTGATTTCCACTTTAAGATCATTAAGACAAATTGTAACCATTGTTTTCTCACATATTGATTGTAGTAAGATTATTCAGTACAATGTACCTCAAGACTACAGGTTTATCAGCATATACACACCAGTGGTGGGATTCAAAAAAAATTACTACCAGTTCTGTGGCCATGATCTGGGCATGGCAGGGAAAGGATACTGGAAAATCTCAATTCCCATCCCATTCCAGGGGAAGAATACTGCAAAATCCCCATTCCCTCCCCATCCTATCCCACTAACCTGCTTTCCAGCTCACAGCTTCCTGTGCAGGGCAACAAAACAAAACCTAGCTGATCAGCTGGGACTTGGGAGGCAGAGGATAGATGGGGCAGGACAAGTCAGAAGTGGTATTTACCGGTTCTCCGAACTACTCAAAATTTCTGCTACTGATTCTCCAGAACTGGTCAGAACCTGCTGAATACCAGCTCTGATACACACCTTCTTTTTATCCATTCATTAGGTATCACCTCACAACTCATATTTTTCATTATATTTTAGCACGACCCCATAGTTTTCAAGTCCGCTTTTCTATTTATTCCTTTTCAGTTCCTTTGCTCTTAAATGTGTTATGCTTTTTCCCATACTGGGTATTACACTGTATATTCAATGACACTGACCTGTTGATTTGAACCCAAGAATCATGGCTTCTGATGGTGTGATATAGATAATGCATCATCATCATCATAATCATCATCTTTCACTCTCCTCTCCTCTCTCTCTCATGTCTGCACACACAACAAACATACACACAAAAGAAAAATAATTATATTAACGTTATATAAATGTACAAAGCTTTTTTTATGGAAATACAAATTGTACAATAATCAATGGAAATGCTCTCATCATTGACGTGCTGCAGTGCAACAAGTTTTTACCTTTAAAAATAGGCTGTTAAGAACCTAGCCCAAATGCTTTGTAATTATTAATTACTCTGGATAGTAACAGGACAACCTTATAATGGATATTCAGTGGAAATCTGATTGCATTGCCTTGAATTTCTGTGGAAGATCCTTGAACTTTTCTTAAGGGAGGAAACAATAATATAAAATATTTGAGCATAGTATTAAGACTGGTAGGCCAAATTTCATAATTGGAGATAGATGCAAAGAATAATTAAGTCCCTTTTACTGTGTACTGCTTTTGTAAGCTGTCAGCTGGAACACCGTATCAGGCTATATATCACCAGCCCATACAAAACATTGAGCATTGTTAAATAGCTTGTTTATTTTCTAAATTTTGTTGATATTTCTCAGTTTTCTTGACGGTGCTTATAAAGAGCTTACTGATGGCCAATACACAGCAGGTTTGGTTTGATAAAGTCTGTGTTGTTTGTTGCCCTTTGCCAATTTGTTTATGACCATACAGTTACCAATAATAATCTGGACTGATGATTCTCTGCCTTGTAAAAATAAAGGCTTCTCTGGTTTCCCTTAAGATTTCATTTATTCCTGTTAAAATAACAATGATTGTGAATAAATTAAAGGAAAACACAGAGAACCCATAACACAATTCCTGCTCGGCTTTGATTAGAGATTTCCTAATGTATTCCTTGGACACACAAAGAATTTGTCTTGCTGCAAATGCTTTCAGTATACATAAAAGAAAAGATACATTCATCAAGAGTCAAGAATTATAAGGTACAACACTTAATAATAGTCATAGGGTACAATAAGCAATCAAATCATACCAGGAAACAGTCAATATAAATTGTAAGGAAAGTTACAGTCATACAGTCACAAATGGGAGGAGATAAGCAATAAGGAGTGATGAGAAGATTAACAGTAATAGTAGTGCAGACTTGGTAAATAGTTGGACAGTGTTGAGGGAATTATTTGTTTAGCAGAGTGATGGCGTTTGAGAAAACACTGTTCTTATGTCTAGTTGTTCTGGTGTGCAATGCTCTATAGCATCATTTTGAAGGAAGGAGTTGAAACAGTTTGTGTCAGGATGTGAGTGGTAAATTTGGGGTAAGGTGAATAAGTACAAATAAACCAGCCAACCCAAATTGAGGAAATCTGTCCAAGTGGAGGGGGAAGATTGCATACAGACTAAATGGTAGAAACATTGACTTACTCTTACAGACAAGTAAAAATGAAATAGAAAATGTTTACTTTAGAGATATCAAAGAAAGAACTTTCTGTTCTCTGTACTGAAGACCCAAACACAGAGACCCTCACACATAGGGAGAGTGGTCCTGATTGACTTTTGTTGTTATTGTATAGTCACAAAGTCATGTCTGACCCATCTTGATTCCATGGCCAATGTTCCTCCAAGCCTTCCTGTCCTCTACTATCCCCCCACCACCACCATCCATCTAATTGCCTTTAATATTACCCTATTTCACGTAGTGGTTGCTCCTTACAATGGATGTTCATTTAGTTTATCTAGAAATCTTTCTCATTACTTGATTCTGATACTACTCTGCCATTTCTCTTTTGACTTTCACATTGATGGAAAGTTCCTTATGTGATTGTTAGTCGATTCACTAATACACCTTGTGATTATTATGATCTTTTACATAAAAAATAAACAAATTTGGTTAACACTTGGATAGGAGACCAACCAAATATCCCAGGACCATGAAGAAATTTAACAACAACAACAACAACAACATAAATAAATAAATAAAATCACCACCATCAATTGCAAAAGATGAGTGGTGCAGTAGCCTAGAGGTGAAACCCTTGCTTTACAATCAGGAGGCTGAGAATTCAATACTAGGTAGCGGCAGATATTTCACTCTCTGGGCACAATGAGTAAATATCTGCTGAATTATAACTCCACAGTGGTGACAGGAAGTATCCAGCCAATAAACACTCAGCTCCATTCAGTTTCCCAGACTCCACCCGGAAGAGATTATGGAGTCATTAAAAGAATATGATGATGATGATGATGATGATCAATTACAAAAGGTATCTTTACTTGGAACAGCTTACATTAGGAGACCATACCTTTAACAATATCTGCCTATCTCAAATCCTAAAGATGGAATTTATCAGGAATCTATAAGTGGAT
The DNA here is from genome assembly GCA_015471245.1 of Laticauda colubrina. Classification (NCBI taxonomy): domain Eukaryota; kingdom Metazoa; phylum Chordata; class Lepidosauria; order Squamata; family Elapidae; genus Laticauda; species Laticauda colubrina. Next base: position 18,275,278 of record BLBF01000073.1, read on the forward strand.
AAAAATGCCAAATCCAGTCTAAATATTTGACTGTGTGATCAATCCTAATAATTAATAATTGAAGTGATTGTAGCAAAATAAAGCAAAGATAGTTCCAACAGTAGTAAGCCTCTTAGGTGCAATCCCAAGACAGATGGAGTACCACCATAACTATATTGTCATTGAAAAGATCACTACCAATATTAGTCAATTGCAAAAGGCAATTTTGTTTGGAATTGCTTACCTCATGCTATAATATTTTTAATTACATCTGCATATCATCAACAGGTAAATAAAGATGCCAACTCAATCATGAACATCTGGCTGACTGCAAAAAAAGAACAATCCTATAACAATAATAAAAGAAGAAGGCAATGGCAAATCATTTCCAAATTTGTGCCATGAAAACCACACAGAGATTCCATATAGTTAATTAACCATAAGATGAATTTGATTAGAAGATTTTTTTTTCATTTTATCAAGCTGGAATCCTGAGAGAAAAAAAGAGAGGGAGGGAGGGGGAGGGGGAGAAAGAAAGAAAGAAAGAAAGAAAGAAAGAAAGAAAGAAAGAAAGAAAGAAAGAAAGAAAGAAA
>BLBF01000073.1:18275859-18300565 GCA_015471245.1 Laticauda colubrina
AAAGAAAGAAAGAAAGAAAGAAAGAAAGAAAGAAAGAAAGAAAGAAAAGAGACAGAGAGAGAACATTTGTTTTGAACATAATGGTGGCATGTATATATGATTGCAGTACAACTATTATGATATTACTGCATTTTAATTGATCATTTACCAGTTTTTTGTAAAATTTATTTGCAGGAAGCAGGACTGATAAGAAATATAATTCAAATTGCTCAGCTCTTTGCCTAATTGAAAAGTACAGTTGGTTGTTACTTGGAAAAGATATTTCAAGTCATAAAATAGTTGCCTTTGTGGAAATATCATGGTTACTTTGGGGGAAAATGTTTTTGTGCCATAATTTTTTTTTTTTGCTTTCCAACATTATTCCTGAAGTTTTAGTTGAAATATGTCATAAAGATGATAGTGGTGACAGGGTAAGTGAGTACCCATTCATTCATTCATTCATTCATTCATTCATTCATTCATTCACTTCTCTTGGATTTTCCTGATTCTCTTCTCATCTTCCACTTGCAAATCAACTGCAAAATCAAAATAACAAATAAATGCTGTCTTCTTGCCTGTGTGCTGCAAAACTAAGCAACAATCTGGATTTTCAGGAACACTTCTGTGCCCTGGCAAATCTTAAACACATTCTTTGAAAATAAAATGATGTGTGAGTATACTCCAGTGTTTTATGTGGAGATGTATTCATTTGCCAATGACAATGACAGCAACTACAACAACAGCAGCAGCAAGCAGGGATTTTGTGAGAAGGACAAAAAACCAACAATATGTATTTATTTTCTGGTAATCTGAATCTCATGGCTGGCCTAGCTGAACAGGACAAACATTTTTGTATTAACTGAATTTGGTTCATAGATGAAGACCAAATGACTCATAGAAGGAGGGGGAAATCTTGATCACATCACAAATGACACAATTTGACAGCATTGTTGTGTGGCACCAATTACAGAGAAGACGAGAGAAGGCCAGCTTTGCTGATATGAATATGTCCAGAGAACAGCACTTTCCATCTTTGCCAAGACAGCCTACCAACTAGAAGTCAATGGCCAGCATCCTCATAGGCATCCAAAACAGAGATGGCAAGACACCATTAACAAAGACATGCAAGCCATGGGCCTGCACCCTGGAGATGCAGCTGATCACACAAAGTGGCATTCAATGATCTGAAAAGCAGATTCTGAATCTGTGGGAATATGCTAGGGAGAAGAAGAAGGAGGATGGGGAAGAGATCCTTATATTTATAATTAATCTGACACAATAAACTGTAGAATTACCACACAATGTAGTCAGTGAATAAGTTCATCAAGGAAGGCATTCCTATGCATCACAGTTTGGTAATTTTCCTAAAGTTCATAGGTGACCAGGTGGGTTAATATTCCATCACAATTGTTAATTAGGACAGGCATTATTTGGGCCTCTTGCCAAAATAAGCAGAAAGAGCAGTACAAGAACATCTGTAAGACTCATGGGGTTTGGACTAGAATTCCTCCAAAGTCCTTTTCAAATCTGTTATTTTATTATTCTGTTACTGCTGTATTTTCCAAATTTTATTGTTTGGGGGGGGGGTGCAATCAAACATGCCATTACATCTTTTTTTTTTACTCTCGACAACTGCCTGGAAATATCTCTGCAATTTTCTTGACAATGTTTTTCAGAATTATTTTGCCATTGACTGCTTCCCAGAGAGAGGCTGAGAAAAAGTGACTGTCAAAAGGTCACCCAGACAGACTACAAAGGGAAAAGTCTTCCCATTTGTAGCCTGATGTCTTAACCATTCCACCAAATTGGCTGTCTATATATTCACCAACTTTTCCATTAGAACATTGTTAAATCTTCTCGAAGAAGAAGAGGACGAGGAGGAGGTAGTGGTGGTGGTTAATATAAGACACTGGCTAGATAAATGACCACAAATTGAGTATTCCAAAGATATTGTATTCAAAATGGGGAAACTTCTTAGATGTTTGTGAACATGATTGCCAAGAGCCTTTTGCCTCAATCGCTTAAGATTATTTCAATGTCAGCTGAAACTGAACTGTCAGTTCAATTTAAACCATAAAATATTATAATTGACCTTGATATATTATAAATAATTCCATCAAGGTCAATATACATCTCTCATTCTTCCAAAATCAGGGAATTGGAAGAATTATTGCAAAAAAATCCTAAACCTAAATTATCAGATAACAATAGCATGCCCATGTTTTTCAGTGGAGATTAGGCCAGATTCCAATCTCATCAGGGATTTTTATATCACTGTGGACTTCCGCTAATGCTGCTAGAAAATTGGATTGAACAGTTTCGAGAAGGATTAAGTCACAGTAATTACTGTACTCCATATATCAACTGGCTCATGACCTTGTGCTGATTATTTTTATTGCAGCAGCTTCTTTATTGTAGCCATTGAGATTTGTTTAGTACAGAATAACATTTGTTGGCTCTGGCAATGATCATTAGATTGATAAAGCCAATAGTGAGTCATTAAATAACTGGATTTAATTGATGCTGGACCTGATAATTGTCTGAACAGGGTGATGAATGTGAGGCCTTTGAGAAAAAAATGAGCATTTTTTTTTTGCCCTAATTGATAACTTGTCTTTCTTTTCCACAGTAGACAGATGGGGCTTCATATTAGTCTCATTTGTAATGTAGAGAAGATTGTTTTATTAGCAGCATATAAGAGACAGACAGATAGACAGACAGACAGACAAATAGACAGACCATGATAGATGGATAGATGGATAGATAGATAGATAGATAGATAGATAGATAGATAGATAGATAGATAGACAGACAGATAGCTGATGGATGGATAGATAGATAGATAGATAGATAGATAGATAGATAGATAGATAGATAGATAGGAATAGCACTTAGACACATAAACCACTTCACAGTGCTTTACAGCTCTCTCTAAGTGGTTTTCAGAGCCACCATGTTGCCCACAACAATCTGGGTCCTCATTTTACTTGCTTACTTACTGTATGTTTCTTTACTTATGAGTAGGGAAGTGCCCTGATCATTCAGTGTGGCTTATAGGTTTGCAAAGAATACTCTTCAAGGCCCTTAATAATTATTAATCAAAATAATGACGATGATCTGATCTGACAGGTATTTTCTTAATCTTAATTTCTGGCAACATTTTCAGAAATGTTTTGCTGTTCTTTCTGTAAAGAGCTAAGACATAGTGACTAGTCTAAAGTCACAATGCAGCTGCCATGACCTGCCATGGCTTTCATACTCTTAATTCTGCATTGTTAAGCACTAGACCAAACTGAGACATGCCACATAACCATTAAATAGGTTTTCGGCATCAGAAGAGTAGTAGAAAAGTGGAAAAAGAATTGAAGGGAATTGTCTATGACCACATAATTTCTAATGTTTAAAAAGTACATGAAAATTTGCTTATTAACAACTTTTAAATACTGTATAAATGTATCGCTACAATTTAAATGATAAGTGCATTGTTTGTCTTTTAAAAAACAGAAAATTGCAAAACATAATTGAATTGGTTCAGAGTTATAAAAAGGAATTAAGATTGATAATACAGTCTTCTTATATTATAGTTGCTTTTGAAATTAGGATTCCATACTCTAGTATTAATTGAAAACATTATAATACTTGCTAATACTTTTAAAATTAATATACACAAAACAGTTTAGAACTTTACACTAAAGCATTTCTAAGATGCAATTTATAATAACAGAACATTCTTAGTTAGTGTTTAGATAAATGCTTCATTCATTGATTGATTTGATTTCCACAGCTATCCTTTCAGCAAGTGACTCTGCATGCATCATGAATTGTAAAAAAGGAAAATAATATAATATAAAATAAATATATATGATTGCCAATTACAGCTATTGCAATGAATGTTGATACAGCCAGGAAAAAGAACCCTTAATACACTTGGCCCCTCAGACGCAGGCACATTATAAGTCTTCAGGTCCTTATAAAAGCCATTAGAGTCAGAGTCATCTTAATCTCTGAGAATGTTCCAGAGGGTAAGGGCTAAACTCTAAACCAGGGGTGCTTAGATGTGGCCTGCAAGGCTTCCCTGGAAACAATGAAGGATTTTTCCTGCAGTGCCTCTGCTAGTGAAAACTGAGCTTTCTAGGGCTGTTCGCAGTGCTCCCAGACTCCATTTTTGGCTGCAACAATGTCCTGTAGCCCTCTCACAGCGAAAATTCATGCGGCCCTCCCAGGCTCCCTTTTTGCTGACAGAGAGCTGTGGGAAATTGAGCTGGCCATGCTCACCCTGGTCATGCCCACCCCCAACCATGCCTGCTTGCCTCTCCCCAAGGTCAAACACAACCCTGACGCAGTCCTCAATGAAATTGTGTTTGACACTCCTGCCCTAAACCATCAGATCATCTCAGTTAGTGGCCTCATGTACGTAAATGTTAAATAGGAGATGAGAGAGAACTGAGCTTTGGGGCAATTCACATAGTAGGATCTATGGGATCAATCTCAACATTGACAGCAACTGAGCCTGGGTGAAGGAAGAAAATCAGTACAGCACAATGTCACCCAACTCCAGTAGTTGTGCAGAATTATCCCATGATTGAGGTCTTTGTGTGTCACTGAGAGGTCATATCGCCCATATCCCATTCCAATCAGAGGTCTTCTAAGAGTGTCTGTCACCCATAACCCATTCTGAACCCTAGCTGAAAAGGGTCCAGGTTTTGCTCATTGTGCTACTTTTACAATAATAGTTATTCTCTCACATGGATAGTTTCATACCATACTTACTGTATGTTTATTTTCTTACTGGAGGGAAAGTGTCCTGAACACTCAGTGTGCTTTAAAGGATTTTAAAAGAACTGCATACACTCCAAAGCCTGTAATAATTGTTAACATAATAATGGTCAGATGATGTCAGCTATTTTCTTAATATAGGATAAATTTTAAGAATACTAATTTGTACACAGAAGTTTTTTTTTTGATAATTCATAAAGTATGATCAAATCTATACTCTATATTCACTTAGGGATTTCTTTCTCTCTTGGGGCTTCATTTATATCTTATGCATATTTCATTTCTCAAGATGATCTTTAAAAATTGTGAATTAGAACTGAACCTGAGAAATAAAATCCTGAGCTAGTTTGAACAATGCAGCTTTGATGCAATAAACAATAATATCAGCTCTACATTTTCTTGCACTTAAAAAGAGTCAGGTGACATAAGATAATGGGATGATTATTCACTCACTGATTATTCACTGCTGTTCTGTTCTGCAGATTAACAATTACAGTATTTGATGAGCCTCAGACAACTTTTTTTTTTTTTTACAATTAAGGGTATAGGCAGTTGACTGTGCAAACATACAATTGTAGAGGAAAAGCAAGCATATTCAGGAAAAGCAACTCCACAAGTAAATAATATAAAAGGCATATTAACTATCAGTAGTCACACAAGCACTGAAAGTTATTTCAACGACCTATAGTTTTATCTGAATTCTTCAAAGACCTTTCACTGTAGTTTTAAAGAAGGTCAATTTTAATAGGACTATAAAACAAATGCAGTAATTGTTGCAGACCATAGCCAAAGAATCACATTGATAATTCCATTTACTACAATAAGCTTTGATTGGTGATTCCTAATTTTCAGAGTTGTTATTTCTATTTTCCCTCAAGCCATTAAGAAAATTTGAAAAAAATAATAGGTAATACTGATTGGAGTAGATGTACATTTGTATAAATCTGTGCTGGGAATCTATGTGGTTGACAGAGTTCTAAATTTGTCTGTTTGCAACCAAGCCTTTCATTTTATCTAAAGTTAATTTTATAAATGAGAAGTGGAATTTGACCAGTTAATATCAAATATTCATAGAAGCAGAAATATGAGCATTGGTTTATCCACTTCATTTACTTTCAATTGTAAATCATTTTATGATTTATAAAATTAATTTTAATAATTCAGTAACTTTTCCCAGATGCACACCAGTAGTTCTCATGTAAGAAAGATTTCTGTGTATGCTATAATTGGGAATTAATTTTTTTCTCAGTGCCATTGTATGGTATGCTTGTTAGTTCTTGTCTCAATGTGCTTTGCTTCATTTACTGTTAGCAATTGCTCATTTTAGTGTCTAAGCATGTCATTATTTTATCAAATAACTGTGATGAATAACTGGAAGATAATATAATTTATTTTTGTTTTGCAGTGTAAAAGAAAGAACACAGGAAAGTCTCCAAAATAATGTTTAAGTTTGTTTAGGTTTTATCTGGCAGTTGAATTAATAAAGAATTTATTTAGGCAAAGAAATGACCAGAGTAACATATACGTTCAGGGGATTCAAGCTGAAGTCGATTTTAAGTTTCTTTGGCCAAAAAAAGAAAAAAGAAAAAAAAATCCAGAAATTGTAAGTTCATTTTTCTATTTTATGCAATTGTGCAATTAATTAAGAATTAAGTGAGGTCAGAGTTGGATCACTGTCATGGTTCTGACCAATGCCCTAATTAAATCATGAATCTCAGGCCAACCTTCAAAAGATATCCAGTTATTTATTAGGAGCTTCATGTTGGCATGGACCAAGTGGAACAACTCTGACCTCACTTAGTTTGCACTTTGCTATGACCTTATTTCGTCTTCCCCCCAATATGTGTCATCAATCACATTCCCCAATGAAGTCATTTCACGGGTTGTAGAAGTCACTCCCTCTGGCCACTCTGGGTTTCCATGGAGATGACCTTGACATGACAACAGGAATGTTCTTTGTTTTGACTAAAAGCTCCTTAATTCAACAGTGAGGTTCGATTCCCCACCCCACTTGCCAATAGCAATTCGAGAGCAGATCAGGAATGCTTTGCCAGTTGACATTGTCATCTTTTCTAATCTGTTCGCTATTTTTCTCAATCTTCCTTCTCTTCCCATCTCTCTGTTAATCATAGAGTAGCTGTTCGATATTCAGCTTTCCTATCTCTTCTTCTTTTGCAACACTTCTAATTTCCAAAGGTAAAGCACACCGACAGGTACACCACCACCCTACCTATCTAAATATTTCTCTTTAGGGAAGACATATTATATTTCCTGTTTTTTCCCCCTCTAAAACTGCATTCTACCTGCTATCTCATCTCTGGACCCCAGAGATTGTTCCTCAATACAGCTTAAATGAATGCTATTTCCCCAATGATTACCTTCTCCTTTGATGCCATTTCTCTTTGACAGGCTTTCACTGAGCTGCTCCTGAAAAATATATCCAACTATTTTCTCTGAGGATGTGTGGCTGCCTTTTCTGAGATCCATATTCACTCTGGGATGCATGTATTAAGTATTATTAACCAAAAACTTTTATTTGCAAAGCAGTCCCTGTTGCACTGTCCCTGAAAATGAACCCTATTGTATACACACACACATAAAAGTATGTTTGTATGCTTTTATTGTCTTCCCATTGGGAAGTATTAGGCAGATTTCATTCCAACATTTATCTCATCTTGTATTAACAAGAAGTAAAAAAAAAAAAAAAAACCACTAAGCAAGATCCGTACCAAATTCTTTCGCAACCCCATTTATTTATGAAATCTACAGTCAAAGACCAAAAAAGGCAGCAACAGGAATCAGATAAAGCAAGAGTAACAGTTTTCAAACAGATGCAGAAAGGAAAAGGAAGAAAAATGAAAAGATATCTTGATTGATTATTAATTGAAATTATAAGCCTCCCAACTCCATCATCAATCTGGAAGGCATACAATATGAGGAACACAGTACAAAAGAATAAAAAACCCACCCTGGAAAAAAATACCAAAAGAGATTAGTATAGATGGGAATGAAAAGCTGTAAAATGTTTGGGAAGAATAATTGTTGATAAATGTGTTGTTCAATCTTCTGCCTACTTTATAACCTGTCATGTGTCTTGATAAGATTCACACAATTTGAATCTGATTTTTATTTTCAGTATTGTACGCTATTGTGTGCTATTTACAGTGTCATAAAAAAATCTCTTTATGTGTATTTTGATCCAGTTATATGCCAGTGAATTATGCCACATTTAACTAGCTAGCTTGCTTATTAGAATATTGTGGATACTTTGTCAAATCCTTTAAATGTCTTAAATTTAACAGCATTCCCACAATATATTAAGGAAGATGCAATTTTTAAAAGATGGATAAGGATAGACTAGAAGATTTGTTGTAGCACAAGTATTTATCAACCTTGGCAACTTTAAGAGTTGTGTACTTCAACTTCCCAATGGGTATTGAAGTCCACATGTCTTAAAGTTTCCAAAGCTGAGAAACACTGTTATAGCCTATACAACAATTTCTGGGAAATGTTTTTGGATCCTTCCTTCAATAATATGGAGAACAATTCATTTGGCCCACCTGATTTAAACTTATTCTGTTTGTATGGAGTTGAACACTGAAATCTCATAAATACACAAAGAGGCACCATAACATGACCAAAACTTTGGCTTTTAATAATTAATAATGATACCATAAAAAACTCTTTGCAACCTTCTTTTAGCACTGCACTGAGAATAAGAGTAAGATTATATTCTCTTTTGTTGTACAAAATTATCAGTTTAGGAAAATTAAATGTCTGAACCTTAATTAAGCTAAAAAAGACAAATACACATTTGTCAATGCCTAACTTATTTTACCCTCCCCTTATGTCACCCTTCCCTTTTCAAAACATTGAAATTGATATTGAAAGAGGTCAAAGAGAAAGCTCTTTGTTGAAGAGCCAAGCAAGAATCCACACAATCCTTACAGAACTTTCCAATGGTTCTTTAATGTAGACAATCTTGAGGCTTATATCCTAATCTGTATGATACTTTAAATCAAATGCTTATGGCACCACCCAAAATAGACTTTAAAAGCTGAAAGTCTTTCTGGAGTTTTTTGTCTATGTCTGAGAAACACAATTTCTATTTTTTAGATAAACAGAAATCTTCCTTCTCTTCCCATCTCTCTGTTAATCATAGAGAAAGTTTTTTTTTTCTTTATATCTGAGATATAACTACATAAATAAGCAAGGAATGAAGTAAATAGATCTCTGTCTATCAAGATAAGCAGCGTGTTTTTGAGATAGCAAAGGAGGGAGAGGGAGAAGGAGAGAAAGGCTGAGCCATACATTGAGAATGTATAAATGAGCCTGCATCTCCAAAATATCCATGCATTTTCTTTCCCCGATGTATGGATAAATTTAAAAGTCATACAGAATTCTGCCTCATGGCTCTCATAAATCTGGATTGAACAACTACAACCAAGGCACTTTCTATAAGCAAACATTTGACAGTTATTCAGAAGCCAAATATTCAGACAAACTACTCCTAAAACTAAAATTTTACAGTATCTCTGGACACCTGCATAACTGGATAGAAGCATTCCTGTCAAACAGACAACAAATGGTCAAAATTGGGAGCGCCCTATCAAATTCTGTACCTGTTATGGTCTGTGACAGAGCTATCAATGCTTATTGTCACAGCATGTTATTTTATAGGCATATTGATTATTATAAAAGATACTGAACAAACATTATTCATACTGTACAATGTGGGGGGAAACTCGATTGAAGTAAATACGACTTCAGCAACAGAGTGGTCAATGTCTGGGATACTCTACCTGACCCTGTCCCTGTCCTATTGTTTCTTTTATTTTTCTTATATGTATCCATTTCATGTATTCATAACTATGTTTATACTTATAATTTACCTATTATATTGTAAGCTATTAACAAATCAAATAAATAAATAAAGAGCAGTCAGGGTTGATCTCCTCTAGGACTGACCGGTTTGATTGCCTTGCAGTCCAAGGGAGTCGCAAGAGTCTTCTCCAGCATCGTAGTACAAAGGCATCGATTCTTTATAGACATATAAATATTCTTCATAGATTCTTGAAACTCTATGTTTCAAGAGTTATAGGCATAACCTTTTAAGGCTTCAAAGGGTAGAGAATCTTAGATTCATCCTTTTTATCTGCCTTCATTGTACATCAATAGATTCTATCTCCCTTCCACTCTTGTCTGTTATAGTCAATAGCCAGTAAGCAGGAGCATATGCAGAAATCTCAGATACATGCATATGTCACTCTTACATTAACTTTTCAGTGAATATTTCTATGAATAATAACTATCTTCCTATCATTTCAATATTAAACTACAATTCTTCTGTATGTCTCTCAATCTATAAATTTTGGGACCACTATTCACATTGCAAGATCCTCAACTAAAAGACACAATTTGTGATGAATGAATAAATAAATAAATAATATAGAATAACAATAGCCATAAACAATAACCCAGCTTCCTAAAACCCATTTTCTCGAAGGGTTGCTGATGATGCTGTATGTTGCTCTATTCTATTAATTTAACAAAAGCCATAATTTTCCATTATTCTTTTTAGAGAACATAGAATGTAGAATAACAGAGTTGGAAGGGACCTTGGAAGTCATCTAATCCAATGTCCTGCTTGAGAAGGAGAATCTATGCCACTTCAGACAAGTGGCTGTCCAGTCTCTTCTTGAAAGCCTTCAGTGTTGGAGCCCCACAACTTCTGAAGGTAAGTTGTTTCACTGGTTGATTGTTCTCACTGTTAGGAAATTTCTCCTTAATTCTAAATTGCTTATCTCCTTGATTAGCTTCCATCCATTGTTTCTTATCTTGCTTTCTAGTGCTATGGAAAGTAGTTTATGATCCCTCATCTCTATGGCAGTCTCTCAAATATTGGAAAACTACTATCTTATTACCCCTAGTCCTTTTCACTAGACTAGAACTCCTGCAATTGTTCTCCATATGTTTTAGCCTTTAGCCCCCTAATCATCCTTGTTGCACTTCTTTGCAGAGCCTCAACATCTTTTTACATCATGGCAACCAAAACTGGATACAGTCTACTAAGTGGTCTTACCAAGTTATTATAAAGTGGTACTAATATTTCACATGATCTTGATTCTGTTGATGCATCCTAGGATTGCATCGGCTTTTTTGGCTACTTCTGCATAGCCTATGGTGAATATGATGGTGTTGCGTATTTTCCTCTTTAGAGTGATTTTTAAGATAATCGTATAATTGCAACTAATGAACAGACAGAACTAATTTTATCAACTTGTCATATGCCTAGAATGGCTTATGCACTTCCATTGCAGGTGCATTTTTGCTAATCCATTGCATCTAGAAAGCTGATAAAAAAAGCAACAGTTGATGGAAGAGCAGCAACAAATGAATTTTGAACTACTTGCTTGTGTTTTATTAAGGCTGAATATAGGCGATTGGGATGTGTTAGCTTTGCAGTTGTCATCTTAGGTTTGATATCTTTTATGATTGCTCTCAGTCATATAATATATATTTTGTGCTGCATTTTATTTATGGAACACTTGTTGATATTTCATACACTACCTTGTACCTAGCTATGATAGCTTGAAAAATATTTCATTGATTTTTTTTCCTGAATTGTCTTTTCTATCTCCTTTTGGTGATCTTACAAGATAGTCCATACCACCTTCAATCAAACAGTGACAACAGTGTTATTAATGTCCCAAAGAAATAAAGCTAGTAAGAGGAATCAAAGGTAAGCAAAATAGGATGTTTTTTCTATTCCTTTGATCATCTCCAGTTTCTGAGAAATAAACAGCAGTTCAGAAAAAAATGTCTTTTTTTTCTTTACATTTTTAAAGAACAATATGTCAAAAAATAAAAACCAAGGAAAATAATACTGAGGTTTCAGTTGGATGTGTAGAAAATGCTTCACTTTTAGCCTCAAAGCTTTGCTTTAGATCACAGGTGTCAAATTCAATTGCTTCATGATGTTTTTTGCCTTTGCAGAACCAGAGTAGGCTTGGTCTGTACATGACACATCCGGTCCATGGGCTACCAGTTTGACAGGCTTGCTTTGGATGTTGTAGCTTAGACTTTATATCTACATAGTGACAACAAATCAGGATTTCCTTCTAAGAGAGAGATAATTATAATTCAAGACAACCTGAAGCTGGATACATAGGCCTCTGAAGCCAAAATGATGTCAAAATGATGTTGTCATGCAAATCACACAAACATGTACTTTTGTGTCATTTATACAATGAGTCATGAATCATGCAGTGTCATTTGCTCTTCCATTGACTCCATCACTTGATGTTCTTCTACTTCTGAGTTCATTAATATTTCAGCTTTATGAGAATACTTTTGTCAATACCCTGAAGTGAAATATATCTCCTTATTTTTCATGAAAAGTTCAGCCTATAGCAGATATTTTTTCATATGAAGACTCCAACACTACTGGCTGGAGATTATGGGATCTGAAATATTTCTGAAGGTCATGAAGTTGGGGAAAGCTAATGCATATCATTCAGAAAATATTTAGGCAGATGGATCATTGGTAAGATTTAATACAAGGCAGTTTGCAATGTCCTTCCAATATTTCATGCTGCCCTCATAACAAACTTTATCAAGACTAATCCTTATTATTTTTTCACTGAAGCAATATTTTCTTTTTGGTTTAAGTTTGTTGCTGATTTACAGCAGCCTACCTGAGACAAGATGGAAGGTCAAAATGGTTCACTGGTGTATCAAAACATAGCTTGCATGAAGTCCTTTCATGTAATTTAGTGACAGTACATGCTAAGATTCTTGGGAATTATTGTGGCATTAAAAAGAGGATTTAAATTAACCCAATATAACAACAAGGAAACTGGTGGTGTCAGCAAAATTACTATTGTTTTTCTATCAGAATTCCCGGATGCAAGGATAAGTTTGGCCTTCCTCTCTTAATGTCCTATAGCAATTTGCTCTGTGCATAGATATTTATTTGTCAATGCTTTTATGAAGTTTCATTCACGTAATTTAAAAATTATAGCAAAGCATATCATACTGTATAACTGATTTGAAAAATCATCAAAATGATCAATTATTAACATTAATAATATTGGTAATAATAAATACTATCACTATAATGCATGACCCTTAGCCACATCACAATACAGATTATTGTTGGGAATGAAGAGGATTGTGTTGCCCCATACCTGCATCTGAACCTAGACGATAAGGACCCAAACAATCTGCTTCTTCTACTACATTCTTTAGTTAGTCTTCAGCCATTATTTGAACTACCTTCACTCAAAAGGAAGTAGACACCATCTGCCTAATTCTTCCAGCTCGAGGGAGTTCCTGTAAAAGAGACAGTGAACCAACATTTTTTTTGAAGGATACCAGAATTGCCCTCTCCTATTATGCAACATTTGCAAACTATTCCTCTAAGAGCTTTAGCTTTGTTGTATTTATTTCAAAATGTAGAAAGTATTGAAATGACACAAATCTCTCTCCCCCTCTCTCTTCTCTCTCTCTCTCTGACTCTCTGTCCCTCTCTCCATCTCTATCATCTTTATCTCTACCTATGCCTCTTTCTCTGATCTATTGTTATTTGCTTTGTGACAGTTAATCCCTGAAGATAATCTGGAAGAATCAACTCTTGCAGCTTGAATTTGCCATGTCCTTGTTGTTTTAAAAATGTGAATACTCAGCTTCTTTATTAGTCATACTGGCTACTAAAATGCTTCTGGACTCAATTAGATGGTTTTGGTAGTTAAAGTTCTTCATAAACCTAGAACCAGTTATTTTGGAGACCTTTTTTCTTTATATCATGCCCCATGCCTGCTGTTCATCCTGGCTTTATGTTCAAACTTGAAGAATTGCATACAACAGAGCAAGAAAAATAAATGTATAATAAAGGGTTTGGCAAAGTGTAGGAAGTAAGACATGAATGTGTGTTTCATGTATTTATAGATAAATGTGTGAGAAATGCTTAAGCCATGATCAGGTGTGTTGATTGTGAAACTAATAGATATTTTGTCTGCATTTGATGTCATTGTGATAGCTGAGAAATAAAATGATTTGTAATCAATGTAAGATAAATCATTTTCCACTTGTGTGTTTTCATAATTCTCCATGGATTTTTTTGTATTTTTCTTTATTCATATTCAAAATATAAAATCTGTTTGATACTTTTCCATACAATGGAAATATAAAGGTTATCTTCTTGTTGACAATAAATCAGTCATTATTCTCACTGCATGATTGATTTTTATAGCCCTCAGAGTTGTTATGTACACTGTAATATTTTTGTGGCTGAGGAGATTGTTATTTTTTTATTATTTTTATATATTTCCTCCTTCTTCAAATGTTATACAATAGCTTTTTCCTATATGACTGGGAAAATTCAAATAGCAACAAGTAAAAGAAGTAAAGAAGAATATTTATAGCTCAGGGTCAAAATGAAAAATTCTTGATGCTCTCTAAGCATTGATTTGTTTCCTTGCAAACATTGATTTGTTTCCTTGCAAGCATCTCATCACTCAAACTAGGTAACATCATCAGTGTTAGGACAGATGATGTTACCTAGTTGGGTAATGAAATGTGTGCAAGAAAACAACTAAGCTCAAAGAACATCAATATTAGCAATATTAAAATGCTATCTGCTTATTTTTTCATGATTTCTGACAGTTCTTCAAAATTATATACTTGACCTTGTTCTTATGGACATACACATGCCACCTCTCTGTGACAGTAATAAATATTTGATTTGAGTGTTCTGTTGTACTGATACTGATGATCATATGAAAAAAAAACAAATTTAAACTGTAATTCTAATTTAAAAATATGAACTTTTGATAATTCTCCATGGTATACATTAAGTATATGCTGAGTTTTCTGATCTAATTTATAATGGTCCATGTATGTTTGTGTTTTCAAGTTACCATGGGCTGGTAACTAAGTCTCTGCAGTTTTCTTGACATAATATTGGAATTGGTTTGCTATTGCCTGCTTCATAGGACTGAAAGAGAGAGACTGGCTCAAGGTCACCCAGCCAGCATTGTGCCTAAAGCTGGACTAGAACTTATGGTCTCCTAGCTGATACTCCAGTATCTTAACCACCATACAAAGAAAGCTCTTAAATCTAATCTGAATGTATAACTTTGCAAATAAATCAATCCAGTCTGAGCATCTCCAACAATAATTAGGATTTGATGTGAGAACAACAAAAATGAAGTTTCATTCTCTTGTATGCCACATTCTTATTGTCAGACTGTTTTTATTTTTATTTTTCTTTATAAAAGCTTTTCAGAGGAGGTGATTCAAGAAGATCACTATCTTATTCACATACAGCTGAGGAGGTGTCTGGCAAGTTGCTTTTGATCCAGGACAGAAAATCTGGAATGTGACCAAGAGCAAAGATGACTGACCCAGATTGGATCCTGCAAAGATATTTGTTCAAAAAGAGTGGTAGAACTTTTAATTTCAAGGGAGAGAAAAAGAATAAATGAGCCTCATGAATGGGGGGAAGGCAGTAGAAGCATCAGATATAAATACATCTTATTGAAATTGTGTCAGATGTTGAAATCAATATGTGCTATAACCCTCACCTTGTTTTCCTTGGCTCTTGATCTGCTGCCTGATTTTCATTTAATGATTAAAAAAAAAATCCTGGATCATCTGGAGGTCACCAAGTTTGATTGTTGGCTGTTAAATGATATTTAATTCCAACCATGCCATGCAAGAGCAAAACCACAATAGGTGCAAGCTCTTTATCTATTTATGATTTATTTGTTTGTTTAAGCAAAATGGGATGAAATTTTCAGGCAGGCTGAAATAGATGGGGTGTGCCAAATTGAAATGGATATCCTGGGCTTTGGATACTATTTCAATTTGTGTTTTAATAGGCAGATAAGTTTATTGTGTGGAGATAGAAAGAGAGGAAATTGAGAATGGGTTTACTCATCTGAGCACACAACAGATATAAACTTAATGTAAACCACTCCAAACTTGATTGCAGGAAGTATGATTTCAGTGGTCAATGTCTGGAACTCACTACCTGATTCTGTTGTCACCTGCTCAAACCCCCACTCCTTTACCCTCAAACTAACCTCGATTGACCTCACCCCATTCCTAAGAGGTCTGTAAGGGGCATGCATAAGCGCACAATCATGCCTACTGTCCCTGCCCTATTGTCCCCAATTATAAGTTCCTATTTCTTATATTTAAACTTATGTTTATTCTTATTTCTATTATATTGTAAGCTTTTGATGAAATAAATTAAAATAAATAAAATATGGGTCGTAATAGCACTAGCACTTAGACTGAAATCCTGCTTCACAGTGGTTGACAGTCCTTTCTAAACAGTTTACAGACTATTGTCCCCAACCGTATGGGTCCTCATTTTACCAACTTTGGGTGGAAGGCTGAGTCAATCTTGAACTGGTGAGAATAGAACTGCCAAATTGCAGGCAGCCGGCAATCAGCAGAAGTAGCTTGCAGTACTGCATTCTTACCAATGTGCCATTGCAGCAGATAACTTGAAAATGCCTCATCCCCAAAAGAGGAAAAAAAAAAAATAGTCAAGTACAGAATGCAGTAAGTGTTTTTTTTAAAGTTTTATTGTTTTTTAAGACATAGACAACAAAACATAAAAACATCAAGCCATCGTCCATATATATACATACAGTGTGTCAGTTGGTTTGCAAATAGTTTTGTGCTTCCACTTCGTAGTCTTCAATTACAATTAGATTGTATATATTCTCATATTGTCAGTCAAATATTCCTAAATACATTAATATCACTATTAATCAATCATTTGACTATACTATTATTCATTCATGTTTTACAAGCTAATCCATATTTTATTTAATTTGTTTTGTGACAGTTCATATTATCATCTCAGATCTATCCTACAATCATTTTGTAGATATAATTTTTAAAAATACATTTTTATATATTCATTATGTTCTAAAAATCTACATATTTCATTACCATGTTTTATTATCTAACCATTGATAGAATAGATCCCAAATTTTATAAAATTGTTTGTCATCTTGTTCTCTGATTTCAAATGTCAATCTACTCATTTCAGCCCATTCCAATATTTTCTTAATAATTTCCTCCTGTGATGGTATTTTCCCATTTTTCCAGTTTTTGGCAAATACAATCCTAGCCGCTGTTAATATATTTACAATCAGGTATTTCAATTCTTTACTATATATTTCAGGTAAAATTCCCAATAAAAATATCTCTGGTTTCAAGTCTATATGCTTTTTTTGTCATTTTTTCCAACCATGTGTGGATTTTAGTACAATATTTTTTGACATCATCACAAGTCCACCACACATGGTAATATGAGCCAGGTACTTGATGACATTTCCAACATTTTTCAGATTTGTTCTTGAATGTTCTTGCTATTCTTGTTGGGGGAAAATGCCACCTGTAAAGCATCTTACACAAATTTTCTTTATCTGCTGTTGACAATGTGATTTTATAATTTTGATACCACAATTTTTGTCATTTCTCTAAATCAATCCCATATCCAAAATTCTTCCCCCAAGCAATCATCATTTCTTTAACTTGTTCTTCTTCTAGCTTAATTTCTAATCCATACATTTTTTTAATCACCTTTTCATCAGTACCTGTCAAAATCTTATCTAAATCAGTCAATTTATCATGGAAACTTTCTGTTTTAGAATCTTTATCATACCTTGAATGTATTTGCGCATATGAAAACCAATTCATATTTATACCTTATTCTTCTAATTTTGCACAGATTTAAGTTCATCCTTTTCATTCAATATTTCACCATATCTAACTGTTTGTTCCTTTTTATATATTATAGGATAGGAAAAAGCTTCAATAGTTGATAGCCAGATTGGAATTTTCAAATAACATTGTCTTTTAGTTTTCCACCAGTTTAACCACAGAGACTCCCGTATATAATGAGTGTATTATATACTCATTATAGTATTACTGTGAGTAATGCAGTAAATGTTTTGATGTTATATTTTCCATGGGGTATGGAAAAATGATTGTTAGAAGAATGTCTGTGGAGATTCTCGGTTGTCCAGAACATAGTTGTTTCAAATATGCTTTGTCAAAAGGCAACTGGATTGTTTTCTCTTTGAGGAAGATGAATATGTTTTGCTTCTCATCTAAGAAGTTTCATCAGTTCTGGCAGAAGTAACTTTTGAGCATTCTACATCTAATCAACAGGTCAGTTACTAACACTTCTCGCTTCTCGCTTTGAATGAGAGATTGAATAACAGTGCAGTTAATGCACTCAACATCTCCTTCAATCCTTGCATCTTTTTATCATACTTAACCGATATAATGATTGGATCAGTCATTAATGGTCTAATTGCAAGTATTGTTCAGATTTGCTCAAAGGCTTCTCAGTCAACATTCTCTTTTTCTCTATAACCACGCTACTACGGCATTTTATGAAGTGGTGCAGTGGCTCAGTAGCTTAAAAGATGCCAAAGAAAATCTGCACTCGAACACTTCAAATCCTATGACCGCATGATGGAATGACCTCCTGTCATTTGCCTCCATTCCTGCAACCTAGCAGTTTGAAAGCAAGTAAATGAAATTAAATAAATAAGGGCCACTTTGCTGGGAAAGTGTTTTGCCATCGGCTTTGTACTGGAAAATGCATGTTTTGGTTTAACCAAAATGCATGTTTTGGTTTAAAAACGCAACTACAAAAGAGCAATGCATTCTCCTGTTCAGTATGCCTCCATTTCAATGAGAAAAAGGATAAAAGGGATAAAAAAGAAAAGAGATAGAATTAAAAAACTATATCTCAGTGAATGCGAGGTTATTGCTAACTTTGTAAAATGTGTCTGAATTATTTTATTCAAATTAATATCCACTTTAAATGGAAAAGAAAAACAGTCATTTCTAAAAAAATAGTTTATTAATGAGTTTTCCCAAAATTTATGCTCAACCATTTTCACAAAGATCCTGCAGGTAGAATAGTAATAGAAAAATAGCCAGATACTAGGATGCTGCTATACCTAAAAAGATCAGAAGAGCAATATTCAACCAATCAACTTGCAAACCTATGTTGTATATCCTAACCATTGGAATCTTATTTCACAATTCTTTAATGGTAATTTCCTTTTGCTTTTCCAATAGATGCTATGCCATAAAAGAAGGTTAGTTGTCACAAGAGAGGCTCTTCATTTGAAAATATATTTAGCCAATATAATCATGAAAATAAGTAATTAGAGAAGATTCATTTCTATGTTGCAAGTTGTGCAATGATTTACCAATTACATTTTCCTGGAATTTTTTTTCTTAATGATCTGCAGCATAACATTTATTCTTGACTAGTTTTTAATGAGCCCCATTACTGATGACTGGACATTACTATTTTTTCCCTCTTTGAATAGCAAATATTTCAGTGTTCTTTTCCCTAAAGAGATTGATATCTTGAAGACTGGACTAGTTAATACTTTTACTTCCTTCAAATTTTCAGAGAAAATTAAATTATTATTAAAATCTTCAAGACATCTGAAAGTTTTGGGTGCATTTGTGTTAATAATGACTTCTTTTAGTATGCACAACAGGAATATGTGTCTCTGGGTATAAATGTTAAGAATTCTCATGCCATTGATTCCCCTTTCCTGTTTTTAAATAGTTTGATACTTTAAGGCCCTGTCACACTGCCCAACGGATGCAAAACGTATGTAAAAAGGACACAACGGATGAGCAAAATGTTCCATCTGTTGTTGTCCGCTCTCAAAAGGGGCAAAATTTGCATAACCAGAGCGGATAAGGAACGGACGCGGGGAGGACGCAGAGCGGATGGAAAGCGGATGTGGAATGGAAGCCCAGTGGATGGAAGCAGATGGGAGTGGATGGCACATCCGCGAGGCTTCCGGGGGACCTCAGCAAAGCGGACGTAGAACGGATACAGCGGATGCACAGCAGATGCAGAGTGGAAGCCTGGCGGATGCACAGCGGAAGCCTAGCAGATGCTTTGTGTTAATTGCGCATGCGGGGGTGATTTATTGTGTCAGCCCCGCAGATATAAAGGGAAGGAGCTCGCACGTGGCCAGCATTTGGAGGAAAGACCTGCTGCTGGATACATCGAGTCCTTGCCTGCCCTGCCTGCATCCCTGCCTGCAAGCCTTGCTGCCAGCCTTGCTGCCAGCCTGCCTCCAAGCCTCCTGGCCAGCCTCCCTGCCAGCCTTGCTCTCTGCCTGCCTGCCAGCCTTGCTGCCAACCTGCCTTCCAGCCTCCCTGCCAGCCAATCTGCCTGCCAGCCTTGGTGCCTGCCTGCCATCCCGCCAGGCTTCCTGCCAGCCTTGGTGCCAGGCTTCCTGCAAGCCTTGGTGCCAGCCTTCTTACCAGACTTGGTGCCTGCCAGCCTCCCTGCCAGCCTCCCTGCCAGCCAGCAACCCCAAAACCATGGGGAAGAAGCGAAAGCCTCGGCAACCTGCCGCCATCCCTGCCAAGAGGGACAGGGCCACCCTCCCGCCCCCTGTCCCTGACTTGGCTTCTGCTGGGGCTTCTGCTGCTCGGGCTCGCTCTTCTAGTGCTGGAGGTTCTGCTGAAGCTGCTCCTGGAGGTGGTGCTTCTGCTGGTGCTTACTCTGCTGAAGTGGCTCCTGGTCCTGCTCATCCTGCTCGTGCTCCTGGACTTTCTCGCACAGCTTGTACTGCTCGTGCTCCTGGTCTTGCTCGTCCTGCTCGTCCTGCTCAAGCTCCTGGTCCTGCTCGTGCTGCTGCTGCTGCTGCTGCTGATGATGATGATGATGATCCTGCTGGTGCTGCTGGTGCTGCTGCTGCTGATGATGATCCTGCTGCTGCTGCTGATGATGATGATGAAGATGATTATGATCCTGCTGCTGCTGCTGTTGCTGGTGGTGGTGTGGAGGAGCAGCCCCTACTACCTGGGAGCCCCTCTCATGAGGGCCCATCTTGTCCTGCCAAAGAGTGGAAGAGGTGTATGCGGGGATGGGAGAGGAGGCAATACTTTATTGAGGAGGAACACGAGGATGAGGTGCTGGAGTGGCTGAGAGAGAACAACTATCTGTGGCGGAAGGGACACCGTCTCTACAGGGACACCAAGTGGAAGCAGGCTGCTTGGAGAGAGAGGGCAGAGAGTATGGGTTACACTTCAGAGGTGCTCCTCGGCTGGTGGAAGCACATGCACACCTGGCACGGGAAGCTGCACCTGAAGAAATCTGGCCAGGCCACAGTTAAGCTGACGGACAGAGAGACCTACGTCATGGCCAGGTGCAGCTTCCTGGAGGGTGAGATCCGCCACCGAGGAGCACCAGCAGCCCCTCTCACTACCCTCTCTACGGCAGCCTGCTGAGAACCAGTCCTCTTCCGGCCGAGAGTCAGTCCCTGTCTCCAGGCAGGTTTCTGTGAAGCGTGCCACAGCGGAGAACCCACAGACAGATGTTGTAACCATGTTGGAGCACGTGGAGGACTCCCTGGTGTGGTGGGAGAAAGGAGACATCGCGTCAACCACAGCTGTAGCCGCATCCACCCCCCTCCCAGCTCCACCTCCACAGAAAGGCAGGGAGCCATACAGCAGGAGGGGCAGAGACATACTGTCCTGCTGGAGATCAGGGACACCATCCGCACCAGCATAGATCTCCTCTCTCAGCTGGTCAACACCGACTCCTCATCCTCCAACCGCAAGCCCTTCCTCACCTATGTCAACCAGACCCTTAGGAACAGGGAGGAACCCCAGTACCAGGTGGTGAAGGACCGGATCACCAAGCTGCTTCACAATCCTCCAGATCCAGAGGAACCTGCTCCCACCCAGTCCAGGTCTGCTCTTCCACCCCAAGCGATGTCCCTCCCATTCCAAGGCTCCTCCCAGAGCTACAGCTACCAGGAGGTTCAGCAGCACAGGCAGCAGCCCTTCCCAGTCCAGGCACAGAGTCATCGGGCGACACCGTTGCCACCGGTTCCACTGATGCGATGCCACTCATGCCAATGATGCCACCGACGACAGCAATACCACCCACACCAATGATGCCACTCATGCCAGTCCTCACCCAGCTGCAGACCAGATAGCCCCACTACACTACTCCTTCCTCCACCCCACAGCCAAGCCCAGCCTCAGTACATCTGTCATCAGTACTGGGGCTGACACCCCATGGCATGGAGGCAGGACCTCTCAGCATCACGGGGCTGAGCCAGCTGTCCGAGACCTTTCTCAACACACCATCCCCTGTTGTCCTCTCGGGGCCAGGCACCCCAATGACACCTCAGACCAGCACTCCAGCAGCACCCACCTCCACAGCAACTGGACCCTTAACCCCTGAGACTGGGCACACCTCCGAGTGACCATGAAGACTGCCAGAGACTGGGTGTGGACTTAATTTGGACACTTGACTTGGGTCATTTTTCTGTTACAGCTTGTTGTTCAATAAAGTTTATCTTTGATTCACACTTTTGCTTCATTTATTTATTTTTAATAAAGCCTTGGTGGAAACTTTTAGAATTGGTTTAAGCCTTTGCATGCTTGTGGGATGGGTTAAGATAGCAGTGGGGTGGGCAGGGATACCTGTGGGATGGGCTGGAATATCTGTGGGATGGGCAGGGATACCTTTGGAATGGGTAATAGCTGTGGGATCGATAAACCTCCAGTGCAAGCATAGTGGGACTGAAGGGTCCACCCTCCCAGGTGCCACACCTATGGCCCTTTATTATCAATCATGATGTAATAATCATCCACACATGTCAACACAAACACAACTCTTTATTAAACGCCCTGTTCATTGCAGGTCCACCCAACATACATGGCCCAATCTCATCCGTGTGATGAGACAGGCTGAAGGATACATCCATTAAGCATCTATCATCATGTCTTGCCACTCCACTGCTCCAGCTGGGGAGTTGCACCAGTGTTTCAGGAGGTTGCGCTGCTTCTTCCCTTCACGTGAGGCTCTGTTGGAGCCTTGCACATCCTCATTGTCTATCAGGTTTTGCCCTTGCCTCCATTCCCCAGGCTCCATCTCCCCATTGCCCTGTTGACGGTCCACAAGCCTGTTCTGCAAGACTGGGTAGCGGGTGCGCATGAGATTGTGCAGGATGCAGCAAGCTTCCACGATCCCCCTCACGGTCTCTGGGTGATGCTGCAGGGTGGTGAGAAGTACCTGGAACCCGCCTTACCCTGGACAGCCTGTAGTTGAAGATCCTCTCTTCACGGGTGAGGAGTCTGGAGGTGTAGGGCTTCATGAGGTAGGTTCTGAGGGAGAAGGGGTCATCCCCCACGATGAAGTAGGGCACATCTTGCGTGTCGTTGGGCAGGGGGTCTGGATCTGGGAAGCCCACGATGAGGTTGCATTCCAGCCCCTCCTTGAGGTCACTGGCGTTGTATACCTGGGCATCTGAACATGACCCGTTGCCTGAAGCATCGCTGTACATGAACTTGTAGTCAGCATCGACCATGGTGAAGAGGACGATGCTGAAGAAGCCCTTGTAGTTGAAATAAGTGGAGCCCGACTTGGGTGGTGCTTTGCAGGCCATGTGCTTGCCAGCAATGGCTCCAACGGTGTGTGGGAAGTTTCACCTCTGATACTACTGCTCTGCAACTTTCTTCCATCCTTCTTCAGTGGAGGGGCACTGGAGGAGCTCCTCCAGGTATTCTTTGATGATGGCCTGCACCACTTCTCTGACCACAATGCTGATGGTGTTGTGTGGCACCCTCCAGCCGTACTGCATGCTCCTGTAGGTGGTCCCTGAGGCCAGGTGGCGCAGAGTGAGTGCCACCTTGAGCCCAGGGTCCAGGCTGGGCCGGAAGTTGGTGTTTGTCTTGGTCAACCTGGGTGTCAGCCGCTGCACAACTTCGTCAAACATGGCTGGAGGCATCCTCATGAAGTTCTGGAATGCCTGGGTGTCTTCGTTCCTGAGCTCCATCATCAGCTTGTTGTACCGTCCGTACTCTGCTCTTCTCCCGATCCATCTTCGGACCCAGACACTTCTTGGCCGCCTCTTTTTCTTCCCGTAGTAGAGTTCACAGAGCCTGTAGATGGCTTTGCACTGTTGCAGAAGGATGGTGGCTGCCAAAAGGACTGTGTTACAATCCATGGTGGATATGACTGAATGCTGTGGAAGAGCAAGAGTCAGATGAAGGCTGCAGAGGTCTGCACAGCTGGTCTGCTGGTCTGAAAGTGAGATGAAGACGAGTTGCTCCCCCTTTTTATAGGCAGTATAGGTGTCCCTTTGCATCCTCTAGGCATCCTCTAGGCATCCTCTAGACATCCTTAATATCCAAGATAGGTCCCCTCTGCGAAGGTTTTTTCCGTTTTAAATGCTTTGTTCCTGTGCTGCATCCGCTAGGCATCTGTTCTGCATCCGTTCCGCGTCCGTTCCGCTTCCTCCCTGCGTCCGAGCGGATGCGAGTTGCGCGGATGTGGAACGGATGCCTAGCGGATATAGCAGATGTGTAACGGATGCAGAACGGATGCCTAACGGATGCGTAGCGGATGCAGAATGGACAAATTGGATACTTTTTCCGCGCAAAAGTTTTGAGCAGCTCAAAACTTTCTGAGCGGATGAAATGTCAGTAGACGGATGCTGGACGGATAGAGGGGAAGCAAAACGGAGGCAGTGAGTACAAAATGGAAGCATCGCGTTAACCAACGGATGGCAAGCTTTTTTGTCCGTTTTACATCCTCTTTGCATCCGTTGGTGCAGTGTGACAGGGGCTTTAGATTCTTTAATAAGTGAGATTATGGCTTCCAATTTTGGATAATTTGTATACAAGGGTGGAATTCAAATTTGTTAACAACTGGATCTGTGGTCATGGCTAGGTGGGTATGGCTAGGTGGACATGGCTATGTGTCTGCATGGGCATGGCTGCTTCTTCTTCCTCTTCTTCTCCTTCTCCTTCTTCTCCTTCTCCTTCTTCTCCTTCTCCTTCTCCTTCTCCTTCTCCTTCTCCTTCTCCTTCTCCTTCTCCTTCTCCTTCTCCTTCTCCTTCTCCTTCCTCCTCC
>BLBF01000073.1:18302613-18327562 GCA_015471245.1 Laticauda colubrina
TCTATCTATCTATCTATCTATCTATCTATCTATCTATCTATCTATCTATCTATCATGATGATGGTGTTATGGTTGTTGGTTGGATGTGTATTTGTGCTAATTTGCTCATTTATACTATCCAAAATTGCATAGACTGAGGTAGTATGTAAGTATGTATATATAATGGCAGAAACCCCATTCTTTTAGCTGTGCTCACTGTTATATAGTTTTCCCTTGTTTTACCTATCTTAACATCAGAATAAAAGCCAAGCACTCACATCTACTACATCACATTTGTAAACTCTTATTATAATCAGACTAGGGAGGTATATGAATGTCTAATATTGCCTTTTTCTGAAATAGGTGAGATTCAGAGGTATGCACTCATGCTGCTCCAGAACCGGGGTGCCATTATGGTATTGTTCTACTGAACTACTTCTTAAGCAACAGAACTAAATTTAATTTGATACAATCTCCCTCAAGTAAAAAGTACTATCTTCTTATGACTCCTGCTGATCTGCATTAATTAGTTTTGGGCTTGGGTTGTTAATTATTTCTTCTTGCTTTATAAATGCACAGAAATGAATGAGATAATTGTTGCAGTTAACTGGTTGTAAAAGGATAAGGTGTTACCAATAATTTAAAGTGTAACCAATGGAAAAATTCTTTTAAAATGCACAATGTGACTCCATAGACTTGAATAGGGATGCACTTCATTTAAATCCTGTGAACTGATATTATATGAGTTAGAAGCCCAGCAGCTTTGGACTTCTTTCAACCAATTTCATAGCTGCGGTACAATAGAGATATAATCACATTTCTTATTCTCTAGTTTCAGTTTCTAAATCCAGACAAGCCATAATGTTTGTTTTATGATAAAATTATTATGATTTTTCTCTCTGTTACACACAAAAACTTTTTTCTCCTGGAAAGATATAATCTGAAAAAGAAAATTCAGATTCTCCCTCCCTCTTTCCAGTGACTATATCTGCTTCATTTCCAATTTCTCAAAAGGCCAAAATGAAATATTTGCCTGCTTGAGCCAAACAATAGTTGGTCTTCATTCTCAGTTCAAACTCACTGTACCATCAACACGGTGTTCCTTCATCATTGTTGGTGGAGATGAATTCACCATTCTTGCTGGTCAGGTTAACATTGTCAGGACAGATCAGCCTTCTTGCCAGATTATCTGCTGATGCTTTGAAACATTGCTTACCTGAAGTGGCCATCACTTAATGATGAAATGATGAAATGCAGGTTTACCTAATGATGAAATGCAGGTTAACTCTGGATCTCCACTTACCCACTATTGTCCACAATTCCTCTTCCAGTTTAGACTGACTTACCTTGTTCTTATTTCTGGTGCGAGAATGCTTTGATTCTAGGACTGGATAACCTTTCGATTTCTAAAGGTCTCATTTGAAACAGTCTTTTCTTTTCATATTTCATCATCAAGTAAAGATAATAGTCACTCTAACAGTGGTTAGAGTGCAGTACTGCAGACTACTTCTTCTGACTGTTGGCTGCCTGCAATTTGGCAGTTCAAATCTCACCAGGCTCAAGGTTGACTCAGCATTCCATCCTTCCAAGGTGGGGAAAATGAGAATCCAGACTGTTCTGTATGGAACTTGGTAGGCTCCAAGTTCCCTATTCTGATTGGCCGAAAAGGCCATTCGCAGATTGGCTATTAGAGAACCAATCCGGTTAACCTGCCAAACGGCGGGAACAGTAAAAGCAGTGTCATTAGCCACAAGCCGCGGGCAAGCTGCTATAAAAAGGGCTGCTGCTGCTTGGGCGGTTGTTCCATTACTATTGCTTAGCGAGTTTAATAAAAAAGTTTATTGTTGGAACCCGGTCTGACGCGCTTCTTTCCGGATGGAACACAGATTGTCAGGGGCAATAAGCTGACTCTGTAAACCTCTTAAAGAGGGCTCTAAAGCAGCAGTCCCCAACCACCAGACTCTGGACTGGGACCGGTCCACGGACCATTTTGTACCGGGCCGCAAAGAATGAATAATCGTGATTAAAATATATATTTTATATTTGCTAAAGCTAAGAAGTCCTAAAACTAAGAAGTACTATTGGGGAAGAATTGATTTTGCCGGTCCTTGAAAAAGTGTTTCTGCATGAAACTGGTCCCTGGTACAAAAAAGGTTGGGGACCACTGCTCTAAAGAACTGTGAAGTGGTATATAAGTCTTTTGTGCTATTGCTATAGTATGAATGTGTTGCTGTTTTAGTTGTTCACATGCATTGTTTTTGACTTCTTCTTGCTTTGACTAATTCCTTGCTTTGGAGGGGGAAAGGAAAGGAAAGCAGATATTAATTGAATGAATACATCAATGAATAAAAAATACACAAGAGGGATAACATTAATAGTGTGATCTACAAAAAATCTTTCAGATTTAAATCAATTGTTTGACTATGTATCAAAGCATTTTGTACCTTTCCAAAACCTTTAAAAATATTTGGTTGTTGGACATGGTTGAGTAAATTTGTATATCAAAAAAGAATTGGAGTCATGCACTGTAAATACACACCACAAAATATGCAGCAACTCATACTGTTCCTTATCAGGTTAGCTGATGTTACTGATCTCAAATTGTAATTCAAACAATGTCACTCTAGGGTAAATCTGCTTTTATGCTTCAGTTTAATTACTAACTTCACAGTATTTTAGTTTCATATTGAATAGTGTTGGTGAATAAGTAAGCAACATGCAAATAAAATATTCACTGCAGGGCAAAGAGTAGGGGTCTTGTATAAGTGTTCAGCCAAGATTTCAGATACAAAATACCCTGTTCTTTCCTTTTTAATGCTGTCTAAATTCCTTGTTACCAAAGGCAAAGGTTTCTTCACTCATTTCTGGTTCTGTCAGTTCATTACAGAAAGGAAAGCAAAGACATAATGACCTCAAACTGTGCGAGCAAACAGCTTGTCATAAGGAAAGTCCTTCTGACCCTCAATTTTTCTAAAATCATTTTACTGTTTGGCTTTTCAAATAATTCGATAGAGAGTGTACAATCAACTGTCACTTAAGCTGCCTGCGTATCTCAGAATGAATTGGATGCAAGGTATTGTATGGATTTTATAAAAATCCAGTTTCTTGGGTTGTGCAATGAAGCATGACATTCCCTGACTTGCCACTTTTCAATAGAAAGCTTTTGATGTAATGAAGCCGCCAGAGTCCAAATGAAGACTTTTTATCTAGTAGGCAGAAAGTGATGGGAATTTGTTCTTAACCTGTGTCCACATCTTATATAGCAATATGGTTTGTGCTTCGTCCGCATTGCCAGTCATTTTAACTGAAGGCAGAAGTGTTGAATTGACATTGTACAGATGATCTGAGGTGTACCTTTGGCAAATTGATTCTGCAAATTATAATAGGAAAGAAACTTGGACTGATGCTTAATTACTAAGAGAACACCCTCTACCTCCTCCTCTTGTCTCCTAATATGGTTCCTAGTATGAATTGATTGCTTATTTGCACCCTATGACTATCATTAAGTGTTGTACCTTATGATTCTTGATGAATGTTTCTTTTCTTTTTGTGTACACTGAGAGCATTTGCACAACACAAATTTCTTGTGTGCTTAATCACACTTGACCAATAAAGAATTCTATTCTGTTCTGTTCTATCCTATTCTATTCTATTTTATTCTATTCTATTCTGTTCTCTTATAAAAAACAATAAAGTTATTAGTTTTCCACTGTCTTCTTTTTGCCTCTATTTCTACTTTATCTCTTATTTGCGTGAATAGGATTTGCATTGTTGTCAAATCAGTTGTTCTTCCAGTTCTCCATTCCTCTTTCTTTTGTTCTGTTTGTCCTTTCTGTCATCTCCTCCCTATTTCTTGGACTTTTATTGCCATTTAGCCATGCATTCCAATTTCTGTCTTGACATCCTTTTATTTTGTCAGCAAAGACTGAACACTAGTAGGAAGTTACTGTAAGTCACCAAAGTTTTCCTTTTGGATTTATCCAAGTTAATTTGATAGAGAGGGTCAGAAACCATAATAAGTAGAATACTAAATATTTCTATTTCTCACTTCTCTATACAGAATTGACATTTAATATATCAGGTAGTCCTTGACTCACAACCACAACTGAGCCCAAAATTTATCTTGGTAAGTGACAAATTTGAATTTTACCCCATTTTATGACTTTTCTTACCACATTTGTTAAGTGAATCACTGCATTTGTTAAATTAGTAATACCATTGTTAAGTGAATCTGGTTTCCCTACTGACTTTGCTTGTTAGAAGGTTGCAAAAGCTGATCATGTGACCTCAGGACACTGCAACCATCATCAATATGAGCCAATTGTCAAGCATCTGAATGTAAATCACATGACCGGGGGATGCTGCAATGGTCATAATTGTGAAAAATGGTCATAAGTCACTTTTTTCAGTGCTGTTGTAACTTCAGACAGTTACTAAGAAAAGTGTTGTAAGTCAAGGACTAACTGTATATAAATATTTTTATATTTATATTATGTTTATTTATATTATTTTTATTTATATTTCTACATATCTGTATTTCCTCAAAAATAAGACCGGATCTTATATTAATTTATGTGCCAAAAAATGCATTCGAGCTTATTTTCCAGTTAAGTCTTATTTTTGGTAAATACGGCACTAAATGCCTGGCAATCTTAATTGGGGCTTATATTTTGAGTAGGGCTTATATTACAAACATCCTAAAAAATAATGCTAGGGCTTATTTTCTAGTTGGGTCTTATTTTGGGGAAAATCTTTATTGCAAGAGAATTATTTAGCTTGCGATGGTGCACTTACCTGTTCTGACCTAGGCTTCCTTAGAAAGCATAAAATACAATTTTAGTTCTGGCAAAACTTTTATTTCCATGGCTGTGAATTACATTCAAGGCTTCACAAACAGTCTTTCTGGGGAATGTTTATAAGCACCCACCTTATCACACTTAGAATGCTGCCAGAGAACTAATTGCCAAACACAGGCCAAGGCTAATCTTGACACAGAGTCAAACATATCTTTTCAAAGCTTGAACTGACCAGACAAACTAATTGGTTCCTGCAAAAACTCACATTCTGTTCATTCCTCTTGTCCAATGGGAGAGGCCAATAATCTCCAAGGTGTGGCCTTACTCCTGGATTGATCCTGCTTTCTTAATTGTTTTTGTCTTCTGATAGCCCTGCACATATGCTGGGAACTGATTCCAGAAACTCCCCCTCCCACTGCTCTCTGAATCTGAAGGCAGCTGATGACTACCAGCCTGCCCTCACCCCATCCTTGCCTCTGATGCAGAGTCCTTGTCCAAGCCCTCCTCAGGCTCCAAGACTGGCCCAGGTTCTTCCCCAACCTCCTCACTAACGTTTGACTCTGCTGCCAGTTCCACAAGCTGCGGGTGGGCCACAACATCACCAGAAGTCAAGATGTAGGAGACGGTATGTTTAATACAACACCTTATACTCAGTTACATCTAGGAAAATATGTTAAGGCCCTGTCACACTGGCCAACGGATGCAAAATGTTTATAAAAAGGACACAGCAGATGAGCAAAATGTTCCATCCATTGTTATCCACTCTCAAAAGTGCCCCGAATTTGCATAACCAGAGCGGACAACACGAAAAGGAACAGACGGGGGGAGGATGTAGGGCGGATGGAAAGTGGATGCTCCACGGAAGCCTAGTGGATGGAAACGGATGGGAGCGGATGGGACATCCGCAAGGCTTCCAGGGGAGCACAGCAAAGTAGACACAGAATGGAAAGAGTGGATGCGGAGTGGATGCCCAGCGGATGCCGAGCGGATGAAGCGGATGCAGAGTGGAAGCCTAGCGGATGCCTTGCGGATGCCTAGCGGATGCCTAGCGTTCACTGCATATGCGGGGAGGATGCATTGCATCAGCCCCACGGATATAAAGGGAAGCAGCTTGCAAGCAGGTCACCATTCAGAGGAAAGACCTGCTTCCAGAAACAGCCAGCCAGCCAGCCAGCCAGCCAGCCAGTCAGCCAGCCTGCCAGCAACCCAACAGCCATGGGTAAGAAATGGAAGCCTCTACCATCTGCTGCCAGCCCTGGCAAGAGGGACAGGGCCACTCTCCCACTCCCTGGCCCTGACTCTGCTTCTGCTTCTGCTGGGGCTTCTGCTGATGCTGCTTCTGGAGGTGGTACTTCTGCTGGTGCTTACTCTGCTGATGCTGCTTCTGGTGGTGGTGCTTCTGCTGGTGCTTACACTGCTGGCACTGCTCCTGGTGCTGGTGCTTCTGCTGGTGCTTACTCTGCTGGCGCTGCTCCTGGTCCTGCTAGTCCTGCTGGTGCTCTTGGTCCTGCTGGTGCTCCTGGTCCTGCTCCTGGTGCTGCTGGTGCTCTTGGTGCTGCTGGTGCTGCTGGTACTGCTGGTGCTGCTGGTGCTGCTGGTGCTGCTGGTGCTGGTGCTGGTGCTGTTCCTGCTGTTCCTGCTTTTGCTGTTACTGTTGTTGCTGCTGCTGCTGGTGGTGGTGGTGTGGAGGAGCAGCCCCTACAACCTTGAAGCCCTTCTCATGAGGGCCCATATGGCCCTGCCAAAGGGAGGAAGAGGCAGACACGAACATGTCTGAACATGTCATCTCATGAACATGTCGGAAACACAGTACCAGGTGGTGAAGGACAGGATCAATGATCTTCTTCACAACCCTCCAAACCAAGATGAACCTGCTCCCACCCAGTCCAGATCTGCTCCCCCACCCCAGGTGATGTCACTGCCCTTCCAAGGATTTCCACAGGCCCTCCCCTACCAAGGTTATGGCTACCAGAAGGTCCACCAGCACAGGCAGCCCTTCCCAGTCCAGGCACAGGTACATCGGATACCACCGATGCCACCCACGCCACTGATGCCAGACACGCCACAGATGCAACCCATGCCACCGATGCCACCAATGCCAGTCCTCACCCAGATGCAGACCAGACAGCCCCACTACACTGCTCCTTTCTCCACCCCACAGCCAAGCCCGGCCTCAGTACATCTGTCATCGGTATTGGGGCTGACACCCCATGTCATGGAGGAAGGGGCTCTCAACATCACAGGGCTGAGCCAGCTGTCTGAGAGCTTCCTCAACACACCGTCCTCTGTTGTCCTCTCGGGGCCAGGCACCCCAGTGGCACCTCAGACCAGCACTCCAGCAGCAGCCACTTCCACAGCACCTGGACCCTTCACCCCTGAGACTGGGCATGCCTCAGAGTGACCAAGAAGAGTGCCAGAGACTGGGTGGCTACCTGTTGACTTTATTTTTGCTTTGGACACTTGACTTGGGTCATTTTTCTTTTACAGCTTGTTATTATTAAAGATTATCTTTGGTTCACACACTTGCTTCATTTATTTTTATCAATAAAGTCTTGGTGGAAACTTTTAGAAATGGTTTAAGCCTTTGCATGCTTGTGGGATAGGTAAGGATAGCAGTGGGATGGGCAGGGATACCTGTGGAATGGGTAATAGCTGTGGGATGGGTAATAGCTGCGGGATAGATAAACCTCCAGTGCAAGCATAGTGGGAATGTATGGTCCACCCTCCCAGGTGCCTATGGCTCTTTATTATCAATAATACCTATGGCTCTTTATTATCAATAAAACACCGATGGCTCTTTATTATCAATAATAATGTAATCAATCATCCACACATGTCAACATAAACATAACACTTTATTAAATGCCCTGTTCATTGTAGGCCCACCCAACATACATGGCCCAATCTCATTAGTGTGATGAGACAGGCTGAAGGAACCATCCATTCATCATCTATAATCCTGTCTTGCAACTCCATTGCTCCAGCTGGGGAGTTGCACCAGTATCTCAGGAGGTTGCGCTGCTTCTTCCCTTCACATGAAGCTCTGTTGGGGCCTTGCACATCCTTAGTGTCTATCAGGTTTCACCCTAACTTCCATTTCCCAGGCTCCATGTCCCCATTGCCTTGTTGGAGGTTCACGAGCCTGTTCTGCAACACTGAGTAGCAGGTGCGCATGAGATTGTGCAGGATGCAACAAGCTTCCATGATCCTCCTCACGGTCTGTGGGCGATGCTGCATGGTGGTGAGAAGCACCTGGAACCTGTTGGCCAGGATGCCAAAGGCGTTCTCCACCACCCGCCTTGCCCTGGACAGCCTGTAGTTGAAGATCCTCTCTTCACGGGTGAGGAGTCTGGAAGTGTAGGGCTTCATGAGGTAGGTTCTGAGGCAGAAGGCGTCATCCCCCACGATGAAATAGGGCACATCTTGCATGTCATTGGACAGGGGGTCTGGATCTGAGAAGCCCATGATGAGGTTGCATTCCAGCCCCACCTTGAGGTCACTGGCGTTGTATACCTGGGCATCTGAACATGAGCCATTGCCTGAATCATCGATATACATGAACTTGTAGTCAGCATCGACCATGGCGAAGAGGATGATGCTGAAGAAGCCCTTGTAGTTGAAAAAAGTGGACCCTGAGTTGGCTGGAGCTTTGCAGGCCACGTGCTTCCCATCTATGGCTCCAAACGGTGTGGGGGAAGTTCCACTTTAGATACCACTGCTCTGCAACTTTCTTCCAGCCTTCTTCAGTGGAGGGCCACTGGAGGAGCTCCTCCAGGTATTCTTCGATGATGGCCTGCACCACTTCTCTGACCACAATGCTGATGGTGTTATGTGGCACCCTCCAGCCGTACTGCATGCTCCTGTAGGTGGTCCCTGAGGCTAGGTGGCACAGAGTCAGTGCCACCTTGAGCCCAGGGTCCAGGCTGGGCCGGAGGTTGGTGCTCTGCTTGGTCAACCTGGGTGTCAGCCACTCCACAACTTCGTCAAACATGGCTGGAGGCATCCTCATGAAGTTCTGGAATGCCCGAGTGTCTTCGTTCCTCAGCTCCACCATCAGCTTGTTGTACAGTCCATACTCTGCTCTTCTCCCGATCCATCTTCGGACCCAGACACTTCTTGGCTGCCTCCCTTTCTTTCCATAGAACAGTTGAAAGAGCCTGTAGATGGCTTCGCACTGTTGCAGAACGATGGTAGCTACCAAAAGGACTGTGTTACGATCCATGGTGGACATCAATGGATGCTGTGGAAGAGCAAGAGCCAGATGAAGGCTGCAGAGGTCTGCACACCAGGGCTGCTGGACTGAAAGTGAGATCCAGGTGAGTTCCTCCCCCTTTTTATAGGCAATATAGGTTTTCCACTAGGTGTCCTTTTGCATCCTATAGGCATCCTGCAGACATCCTAAATATCCAAGATAGGTCCCCTTTGCGAACGTTTTTTCCATTTTAAATGCTTTATATGCGAGCTGCATCTGCTTTCATCCTTTCTCCATCCGTGCTACTAACGCTGCGCATCCGTTCTGCATCTGTTTCACTTCCTCCCTCTGTCCGTTTTCCGCTGTAGAGGATTTGAGTTGTGCGGATGTGCAGCAGATGCCTAGCGGATATAGCAGACATGTAACGGATGACAACGGATGTAGAACGGATGTTCCCCCTATGCGTTGCGGATGCAGAATGGACTCGTTGGATACATTTTCCACTCAAAAAGTTTTTAGCAGCTCAAAACTTTTTGAGTGGATGGAACCCCAGTCGACGGATGCTGGACAGATAGAGAGGATGAAAAATGGAGGCATTGAGTACAGAATGGATGAATCGCATTAACCAACGGATGGCAAGTGTTTCTCTCTGTTTTACATCCTCTTTCCATCTGTTGGTGCAGTGTGACATGGGCCTTACTAAGGACATAGTGGCAAAGTAGACATGGGATATCAATTGCCGTTATCAGAGTCATTTGTAAAGTTTATCTGAATATATCACTGGGCCCCTATATGTAATGAACATTTCGGTTATGGCAATAATGCTGCAACAGTGATTAAATTGCACACATGTATACATAGATCAAATTATAGTCCAATTTTTTTGGCATAAGTAAGATATGTGTTACTTGTTTAAAGAAGTATTAAGTTAAGAAGTCTGGAAATAATTCCAATTAATTATTATTGGATTTTGAGGTGATGGTGGGGAATCAAGGCATGGTTTATTAATTTTTATAATAAATTAATCAAGAGCAAACAAACTATATACACATGAAAGTAATTTTGTCCTTTCTTTTTTACATGATTTATTTGAACTAATGAAGTATGTGATGCAGGGAAAAAGTCCACATGATGTAATTTTTGCATGGAACAATATTTGATGCTATAGGTGGTTCTTGTTTCATGACCACAATTTGGACTCACAAATCAGTCATAAAGCAAATTGGTCACTAAGTGAAACCTAAACTCTGCTTATAATCTTCAAGTTTCATCTGCTTTATAGACTGTGGAGATCATATATGAGAAGTCTGGCCATAAAGTTATTTTTTTATTACCATCAAAACAGTAACTAAAGGCGAAGTCCCACTGGCCGACGAATGCAAAATGTATGCAAAAAGGACACAGCGTACAAGCAAAATTTTGGGGGTGGCTCCATCCATTGTTATCCACTCCAAAATGTGCCCCAAATTTGCATAAAGAGAATGGAAAGGAACGGAAAGGAACGGAAAGGAACGGACGGGGGTAGTACGTAGCGAGGATGTTAAGCGGATGTTCATAGGAAGCCTAGCGGATAGAAGCGGATGACACATCTGAAGGGATTCTGGGGAGAATTGCGAAGCGGACGCATAGCAGAAGGAGCGGATGTGTAGTGGATGACGCGGATGCATCACGGACGCCTATAGGATGCATAGGGGATGCATAGCGGATGCATATCGGATGTAAAGCATTCACTGCGCATGTGGGGAGGATGAATTGCATCAGCTCCATGGATATAAAAGGATACAGCTCGCAAATAGTCAGCATTCAGAGGAAAGACGTGCTGCCACAGACATCTTCGAATAACACCATGGTTTGTCAGTCAGGGAAGAAGAGAAAGCCTGTGCCTACTCCTGCCAGCCCTGGCAGGAAGGACAGAACAACCATCCCACCCCCAGGCACCGACTCTGAAGCTGCTGGTGCTTCTGCTGCTGGTGCTGCTGGTGGTGGTGTTGCTGCTGCTGGTGCTTCTCCTGCTGGTGCTGCTGGTGCTTCTCCTGCTGCTGCTGCTGCTGCTTCTCCTGCTGCTGCTGCTGCTGCTGCTGCTCTTGCTGCTGTGGTGGACCAGCCTCAAGGCCCTCAAAGCCCTGCTGCTCAAGCCCCTGAAGGCCCTGATGCTCAAACCCCTGCCAGAGGGAGGAAGAGGCAAGGGAAGGAGAAGGGAGAGAGGAAACAGTACACCCTTTCCGAGGAGCATGAGGAGGAGGTGCTAGAATGGCTGAGGGAGAATGAGTACCTGTGGAAAAAGGGCTACAGACACTATTGCGACACCAAGAAAAAACAGGCAGCTTGGAGAGACAAGGCAGAGAGCCTGGGCTATACTTCAGACCTACTCCTTGGATGGAGGAAGCACATGCACACCTGGTATGGCAAGCTACACCTGATGAAATCTGCCCAGGCCTCTGTCAAGCTCACTGACCGGGAGATGTACATCATGGCCAAGTGCAGCTTCTGGAGGGTGAGGTCCGCCACCGAGGAGCAGCCCCTCTGACACCCCTCTCCCTCAGACAGCCCACAGATAGCCAGTCCTCTTCCAGCCAAGAGACAGCTGCCCTGTCCAGGCAGGTGTCTTTGGAGGGGCCCATGGCAGAGACCCCCCCCGACAGCTGCACTCCCCATGCCAGAGGATGTGGAGGATCCCCTGTCACAACTGGAGGAAGAAGCGGCAGCCACCAGAGACCAACCCACCCCCACCCCCAGCTCCAGGTCCACAGAAAGCAGGCAGAAAGGCAGAAGCAGACTGGAGGGCCAGAGCCACACTGTCCTTCTGGAGATCAGGGACACAATCAAAACCAGCACAGATCTTCTCTTTCAGCTGGTCCACAGCGACATACCATCCTTGAACTGCAAGCCCTTCATCACGTACATGATCCAAACACTCATGAACCTGCCCGGGGGCCAGTACCAGATCATGAAGCAGAAGATCACAGCACTTCTGCACAACCCTCAAGGCCCAGCTGAAGCTGCTTCTACCCAGTCCAGGTCTGTTCCTCCACCCCAGGCGATGTCACAGCCCTTCCACGGCTTTCAACAGCCCCTCACCAACCAAGGCTATGAGTACCAGGACTTCCCACAGCAGAGGCAGCCCTTCCCGGTCCAGGGCCAGGTTCATCACATGCCACAGACACCTCACCTCGCCCAGCTGCAGACCAGACAGCCCCACTACACTCCTCCTTCCTCCACCCCACAGCCAAGCCCCTCAACAGACAGTCTGTCTTGGGCCTCACATCCCAGGTCCTTGATGAAGGGCCTCTCAACCTCACGGGACTGAGTCAGCTCTCTGAGAGCTTTCTGAACACACCATCCCCTGTTGTACTCTCAGGACCAAGCACCCCAATGGCGCCTCAGACCAGCATTCCAGCCACAGCCACCTCCACAGTCCCTGGCCGCTTGACAGCTGAGACCATGGACATGCCTCAGAGTGACTGAGAATAGTGCCAGAGACTGAGTTGTTACCTGTTTACTTTATCTTTGCTTAAAGATACTTTACTTGGTTCATTTTGCTTTTTAAATAAAGTCATACAGTTTACTTAAGACAGTTATTAATAAAGGTTATCTTTGCTTCACACACTTGGTTCATTTTATTTACTTAAAAAAGTGTTGGTGAAAACTTTGAAAAAATGGTTAAGCCTTTGCAGGCTTGTGGGATGGGTAAGGATAGCTGTGGGATGGGTAAAGATAGTTAGGTAAGGATAGCTCTGGGATAGATAAACCTCCAGTGCAAGCATAGTGGGACTGTATGGTCCACCCTCCCTGGTGCAACACCTATGGCCCTTTATTATCAATAATAATGTAATCAATCATCCACACATGTCAACATAAACACAACACTTTATTAAATGCCCTGTTAATTGTAGACCCACCCAACATACATGGCCCAATCTCATCAGTGTGATGAGACAGGCTGAAGGAAGCATCCATTAATCATCTATAATCCTGTCTTGCCACTCTACTGCTCCAGCTGGGGAGTTGCACCAGTGTCTCAGGAGGTTGCGCTGCTTCTTCCCTTCACGTGAAGCTCTGTTGGGGCCTTGCATATCCTTAGTGTCTATCAGGTTTCGCCCTTGCTTCCATTCCCCAGGCTCCATGTCCCCATTGCCTTGTTGGAGGTTCATGAGCCTGTTCTGCAACACTGGGTAGCGGGTGCGCATGAGATTGTGCAGGATGCAGCAAGATTCCACAATCCTCCTCACAGTCTCTGGGCGATGCTGCATGGTGGTGAGAAGTACCTGGAACCTGTTGGCCAGGATGCCAAAGGCGTTCTCCACCACCCGCCTTGCCCTGGACAGCCTGTAGTTGAAGATCCTCTCTTCATGGGTGAGGTATCTGGAAGTGTAGGGCTTTATGAGGTAGGTTCTGAGGGAGAAGGCATCATCCCCCACGATGAAGTAGGGCACATCTTGCGTGTCGTTGGGCAGGGGGTCTGGATCTGGGAAGCCTGTGATGAGGTTGCGTTCCAGCCCCTCCTTGAGGTCACTGGCATTGTATACCTGGCTATCTGAAGCTGACCCATTGCCTGAAGCATCGATGGGCATGAACTTGTAGTCAGGATCAACCATGGCAAAGAGGATGATATTGAATAAGCCCTTGTAGTTGTAATAAGAGGATCCTGAGTTGGCTGGAGCTTTGCAGGCCACGTGCTTCCCATCTATGGCTCCAACGGTGTGGGGAAAGTTCCACCTCTGATACCACTCTTCTGCAACTTTCCTCCAGCCTTCTTCAATGGTGGGACACTGGAGGAGCTCCTCCATGTATTATTCAATGATGGCCTGCACCACTTCTGTGACCACTTTGCTGATGCTGTTGTGTGGCACCCTCCAGGCATATTGCATGTTTCTGTATGTGGTTCCAGAGACCAGGTGCCGCAGAGTCAGTGCCACCTTCAGTCCAAGTTCCAGGTTGGGATGGAAGTTGGTGCTTGGCTTGGTCAACCTGGGTCTCAGGCACTCTACAATTTTGTCAAACATGGCTGGTGGCATCCTCATGAAGTACTGGAATGCACGAGGGTCTTCATTTCTCAGCTCCACCATCAGCTTGTCATACAGTCCAAACTCCACTCTTCTCCCAATCCATTGTCGGACCCACACAGCTCTTGTACGTCTCCTTCTTCTCCTTGTGTAGAAAAGGTGAAACAGTCTGAACAGGGCTTGGTTCTGGTGTTGAATGATTGCAGATACCATAAGGACTATGTTATGATCCATGGTGGAGATCAATGGATGATGTGGAAGAGCAAGACCAAGGATGAAGAGGTCTGTACACCACGGTTGCTGGACTGATACTGAGATCCAGGTGATTTCCTCCCCCTTTTTATAGGAAATATCGGTTTTCCGCTAGTTGTACTTCCACATACCCTAGGCATACTCCAGACATCCTAAATATCCGAGATACATGCCATAAACAAACATTTTGTCCATTTTTATGGTTTATATACGAGATGCATCTGCTTACATCCTTTCTATTTCCGTGCTACTAACTCTTTGTGGACGTTCCGTGTACCTTTCGCTTCCTCCCTCTTTCCATTTTCAGCTGCAGTGGATGTGAGTTGCGAGGATGTCTAGAGGATGCCAAGAGGATACAGCGGACTTTTAATGGATGACAATGGACATAGAACTTTTGTTGCCCATATGTGTTGCGGATGTAGATCATATGCAGCGGAAAGTTCATCCACTCAAAAAGTTTTGTGCAGCTCAAAACTTTTTGAGCGGATGAAATAGCAGTAGATGGATGTTTTACGAATAGAGCATATGAAACACATATGCAGTGAGTACACAAAGGATGCATCGCGTTTTCCAACAGATGGCACTCTTTTTTTTCCATTTTACATCCTCTTTGCATCCGTTGGTGCTATGGGACATGGGCTTAAACAAGGACTGTGTGTACAGAAAGTTGTATGGGTATCTGTCTTTCTATCTCAGCTTTAAAGATCATTCACAGAAGGAACATTTTATTTCTTTCAATAAAACTGGCTCCACCCTTTCCAGCAGATTCTCCTGACCAAAATATCTTTTCATCTTGGCTAATGACTGAATGAAAGATGTTGCATTTCCCTTCATCTGCTTTGGCTTGGCCTATTAAAGCAGAGATCACCGAGAACGGGATAATTTCATGATTTATGATAATACCAGTAATAACAACTGTGAGGCAAGACAGAAAGGCTAGAACCTAGGGAGAGATGGAGTCTGACCCACAGGTTTGTTTATTTTCTTATTTGTTTCTGGGTCAGTATTTTTGCAAGCATCTCTCTGGTCTGGTGATCAGATGCTTGGCAACTGACACATATGTATTGTAAGGTCTGGCAGTATGCTTAAGCCAAAAATGAACCAAAACAAAGACTTAAACAGACACTTGCAAATCAAAGAAAGCAGACTTTTATTCTTTGACCAAAGTTAAAGATCTGGAAAGAAGTTCCTAGCACATCACAAGAGACATGGGAGGAAAATTCTACAAAATACAGAAAAATGCTCTGTCCTTCTTATACCTTTAAATTCTTACAAGTCGAGTAACTGCATTGTAAAATTCTCTAACTTAAATTTACATCTTTCCCGCAAAAGACAAATCTCTCTACAACAATGTTTACCTTTCATTATCTCTTCTCCTATTGTCCATCTAACTGATCACAACTGACCATTTAAGGAGGCTATTAACAGCATACTTCAAAGGTGTGGATTCCTCCGAATGGAGTACGTTACATTCCTAGAGAAGTACATTTCATTCCCAGGGGGTGATCCTGGAGTGAAATGTATCAATCCAGGAAAACAGATGGATTCAGATTGATTTAGATGGGACAATCATGTGTCTTAATAGGAGAGGGATGTAACTGATTACAGGCAGTGTTTATAATTGTTTTACAACAAGGAAATCTTTTTTACAACAAGCTAACAAATGCCTATAGAATAACTCTCTACTTAATGCTATAATATATTCCCTTTATTTATTATTACTGTTCCCTTCAGTATGGTGGTTAAATGTCCAAGGCTCAAGTGATCATCTTTTGCAACTTTCTTACAAGCAAAATCGATGAAGAAGCCAGATTCACTTAACAACTATGTTACTAACTTAATAGCTGCAGTGATTCATTTCACAACTGTGGCAAGAAAGGTCATAGAATGAAGCAAAACACACTTAACTGTGTCACTTAGAAGCAGAAATTTGGGCTCGATGGCAATCATAAGTCAAGGACTATCGATACTAGCCTGGCCAAGGGTGGGTTATATTGTATGATTAGTTGATTCCCCCCATCCAATCCTCTTATTTTTTCACTTGGTTGGAATTTGAGGGGAAGGCAGCAGAGACTGTTATAATCTGATTATGTGTTTTTCAGCTTACCTCTCTGGCAATGGTGTTCTTATTCAAATAGCATAAGACAAAACAAATATAATGGAAGATATATTGTGCATTGCTGTAAGAATCCTTTGATTATAATGAATATGACCACTTTCTTTAGGACCTGTCACACTGCCCAACGGATGCAAAATGTTAGTAAAAAGGACACAACGGACGAGAAAAATGTTCCATCCGTTGTTATCCGCTCTCAAAAGGGGCAAAAAATTGCATAACCAGAGCGGATAACACGGAAAGAAACGGAAACTGGGAGGATGCAGAGCGGATGGAAAGCAGATGCAGAATGGAAGACCAGCAGATGGAAGCGGATGAGAGCAGATGGCACATACACAAGGCTTCCGGGAGACCTCAGCAAGGCGGACGCAGAACGGATGAAGTGGATGCACAGTGGATGCACAGTGGATGAAGCGGATGCAGAGTGGAAGCCAAGCGGATGCACAGCGGAAGACTAATGGATGCCTGGCGTTAATTGCACATGTGGGGGCGGATGCATTGCATAAGCCCCGCGGATATAAAGGGAAGCAGCTCGGAAGCAGGTCACCATTCGGAGGAAAGACCTGCTGCCGGACGCACTGACTGCCTTGCCTGCCTTGCCTGCCTTGCCTGCCTTGCCTGCCTTGCCTGCCTTGCCTGCCTTGCCTGCCTTGCCTGCCTGCAAGCCTTCCTGCCAGCCTCCCTCCCAGCCTGCCTCCCAGCCTTGGTGCCAGGCTGCCTGCCAGCCTTCCTGCCAGCCTTGTTGCCTGCCAGCCTCCCTGCCAGCTTCCCTGCCAGCCAGCAACCCCACAACCATGGGGAAGAAGAGAAAGCAGCAACATGCCACCATCCCTGGCAAGAGGGACAGGGCCACCATCCCGCCCCCTGTCCCTGACTCTGCTTCTGCTGGGGCTTCTGCTGGGGCTTCTGCTGCTTCTGCTTCTGGAGGAGCTGATGATGCTGCTTCTGGCGGTGGTGCTTCTGCTCCTGCTTACTCTGCTGAGGCTGCTCCTGGCGGTGGTGCTTCTGTTCGTGCTTACTCTGCTGAAGCTGCTCCTGGCAGTGGTGCTTCTGCTGGTGCATACCCTGCTGAAGCTGCTCCTCGTCCTGCTGGTCCTGCTCATCCTGCTCGTACTCCTGGACTTGCTCGTCCTATTTGTGCTCCTGGTCCTGCTCGTGCTCCTGGTCTTGCTGGTGCTGCTGGTGCTTACTCTGCTGCTGCTGATCCTGGTCCTGCTGCTGCTGATGATGATGATGATGATGATGATTGCTGACACTGATGATGATGATTATGATCCTGCTGGTGATGATGATGATGATGATGATATTGATCCTGCTGGTGCTGCTGGTGTGGAGGAGAAGCCCCTACTACCTGGGAGCCCCTCTGATGATGGTCCATCTGGTCCTGGAAAAGGGAGGAAGAGGTGTATGCGACAACGGGAGAGGAGGTAATGCTATATTGAGGAGGAACACGAGGATGAAGTGCTGGAGTGGCTGAGAGAGAATGACTATCTGTGGCGGAAGGGACACCGGCTGTACAGGGACACCAAAAGGAAGCATGCTGCTTGGAGAGAGAAGGCGGAGAGTCTGGGCTACACTTCGGAGGTGCTCCTCAGCTGGTGGAAGCACATGCACACCTGGTACGGGAAGCTGCACCTGAAGAAATCTGGCCAGGCCACA
Source organism: Laticauda colubrina (assembly GCA_015471245.1). NCBI lineage: Eukaryota > Metazoa > Chordata > Lepidosauria > Squamata > Elapidae > Laticauda > Laticauda colubrina. Next base: position 18,320,611 of record BLBF01000073.1, read on the forward strand.
GTTAAGCTGACGGACAGAGAGACCTATGTCATAGCCAGGTGCAGCTTCCTGGAGGGTGAGATCCACCACTGAGGAGCAGCCCCTCTCACTACCCTCTCTCTCCGGCAGCCTGCTGAGAGCCAGTCCTCTTCCAGCCGAGAGTCAGTCCCTGTCTCCAGGCAGGTTCCTGTGGAGCGTGCCATGGCAGAGAACCTGCGGACAGGTATTTTAACCATGGTGGAGTGCGTGGAGGACTCCCTGGTGCAGTGGGAGAAAGGATATGGCACATCCACCACAGCCCTAAACACATCCACCCCCAGCTCCACCTCCATAGAAAGGCAGAGAGCCAGACCCGAGGGGCAGAGCCACACTGTCCTGCTGGAGATCAGGGACACCATCCGGAGCAGCATAGATCTCCTCTCTCAGCTGGTCCACACTGACTCCTCATCCTCCAACTGCAAGCCCTTCCTCACCTATGTGAACCAGACCCTCATGGACATGGCGGAACCCCAGTACCAGGTGGTGAAGGACCGGATCACCGAGCTGCTTCACAACCCTCCAGACCCAGAGGAACCTGCTCCCACCCAGTCCAGGTCTGCTCCTCCACCCCAGGTGATGTCCCTCCCATTCCAAGGCTTTCCACAGGCCCTCACCTACCAGGGCTATGGCTACCAGGAGGTCCAGCAGCACAGGCAGCAGCCCTTCCCAGTCCAGGCACAGAGTCATCGGACGACACCGTTGCCACCGGTTCCAGTGATGCCACCAATGCCACCCACGACACTGATGCCATCGACGCCACCAATGCCACCCACGCCACTGACGCCACCCACGCCACTGATGCCACCAACGCCAGTCCTCACCCAACTGCAGACCAGACAGCCCCACTACACTGCTTCTTCTTCCACCCCACAGCCAAGCCTGGCCTCAGTACGGCCTCATCTGTCATCGGTACTGGGGCTGACACCCCATGGCATGGAGGAAGGAGCTCTCAACATCACGGGTCTGAGCCAGCTGTCCGAGAGCTTTTTTAACACACTGTCACCAGTTGTCCTCTCGGGGCCAGGCACCCCAGTGGGGCTTCAAACCAGCACTCCAGCACCAGCCACCTCCATAACACCTGGACCCTTCACCCCTGAGACTGGGCACACCACCAAGTGACCAAGAGGAGTGCCAGAGACTGGCTGGCTGGCTACCTATGGACTTTATTTGGACACTTGACTTGGGTCATTTTTCTTTTACAGCTTGTTGTTAATAAAGTCTATCTTTGATTCACACACTTGCTTCATTTCTTTTTTTTAATAAAGTCTTGGTGGAAACTTTTAGAAATGGTTTAAGCCTTTGCATGGTTGTGGGATGGGTTAAGATAGCAGTAGGGTGGGCAGGGATACCTTTGGGATGGGTAATAGCTATGGGGTGGGCAGGGATACCTGTCAGATGGGCAGGGATACCTTTGGGATGGGTTAGGATATCTGTGGGATGGGTTAAGATATCTGTGGGATGGGGAGATAGCAGTGGGATGGGGAGGGATACCTGTGGAATGAGCAGGGATACCTTTGGGATGGGGAATAGCTGTGGGATAGATAAACCTTCAGTGCAAGCATAGTGGGACTGTATGGTCCACCCTCCCAGGTGCCACACCTATGGCCCTTTATTATCAATAATAATGTAATAATCATCCACACATGTCAACATAAAGACAACTCTTTATTAAACGCCCTGTTCATTGTAGGCCCACCCAACATACATGGCCCAATCTCATCAGTGTGATGAGACAGGCTGAAGGATGCATCCATTAAGCATCTATCATCCTGTCTTGCCACTCCACCACTCCAGCTGGGGAGTTGCCCCAGTGTTTCAGGAGGTTGCGCTGCTTCTTCCCTTCACACGAGGCTCTGTTGGGGCCTTGCATATCCTGAGTGTCTATCAGGTTTTGCCCTTGCCTCCATTCCCCAGGCTCCATGTCCCCATTGCCATGTTGGAGGTTCACGAGCCTGTTCTGCAACACTGGGTAGCGGGTGCGCATGAGATTGTGCAGGATGCAGCAAGATTCCATGATCCTCCTCACGGTCTGTGGGCGATGCTGCATGGTGGTGAGAAGTAACTGAAACCTGTCGGCCAGGATGCCAAAGGCGTTCTCCACCACCCGCCTTGCCCTGGACAGCCTGTAGTTGAAGATCCTCTCTTCACGGGTGAGGAGTCTGGAGGTGTAGGGCTTCATGAGGTAGGTTCTGAGGGAGAAGGGGTCATCCCCCACGATGAAGTAGGGCACATCTTGTGTGTCGTTGGGCAGGGGGTCTGGATCTGGGAAGCCCATGATGAGGTTGCGTTCCAGCCCCTCCTTGAGGTCACTGGAGTTGTATACCTGGGCATCTGAACATGAGCTGTTGCCTGAAGGATCGATGTACATGAACTTGTAGTCAGCATCGACCATGGCGAAGAGGACGATGCTGAAGAAGCCCTTGTAGTTGAAATAAGTGGAGCCCGACTTGGCTGGTGTTTTGCAGGCCACATGCTTGCCATCTATGGCTCCAACAGTGTGGGGGAAGTTCACCTCTGATACCACTGCTCTGCAACTTTCTTCCAGCCTTGTTCAGTGGTGGGGCACTGGAGGAGTTCCCCCATGTATTCTTTGGTGATGGCCTGCACCACTTCTCTGATCACAATGCTGATGGTGTTGTATGGCACCCTCCATCTGTACTGCATGCTCCTGTAGGTCGTCCCTGAGGCCAGGTTGTGCAGAGTGAGTGCCACCTTGAGCCCAGGTTCCAGGCTGGGCCAGAAGCTGGTGTTTGCCTTGGTCAACCTGGGTGTCAGCTGCTGCACAACTTCGTCAAACATGGCTGGAGGCATCCTCATGAAGTTTTGGAATGCACGAGTGTCTTCATTCCTGAGCTCCACCATCAGCTTGTTGTACAGTTTGTACTCTGCTCTTCTCCCAATCCATCTTCGGACTCAGACGCTTCTTGGCTGCCTCTTTTTCTTCCTGTAGTAGAGTTCACAGAGCCTGTAGATGGCTTCGCACTGTTGCAGAACGATGGTGGCTGCCAAAAGGAGTTTGTTACGATCCATGGTGGACATGACTGGATGCTGTGGAAGAGGAAGAGGAAGATGAAGGCTGCAGAGGTCTGCACAGCTGGGCTGCTGGTCTGAAAGTGAGATCCAGATGAGTTGCTCCCCCTTTTTATAGGCAGTATAGGTTTTCCACTATGTGTCCCTTTGCATCCTCTAGGCATCCTCTAGACATCCTTAATATCCAAGATAGGTCCCCTCTGCGAACGTTTTTTGCATTTTAAATGCTTTCTTTGTGAGCTGCATCCGCTTTCATCCTTTCTCCATCCGTTCTGCATCCGTTCTGCATCCGTTCCGCGTCCGTTCCGCTTCCTCCCTGCATCCATTTACCGCTGGAGCGGATCGAGTTGCGCGGATGCGTAGCAGATGCCTAGCGGATATAGCAGATGTGTAATGGATGCAGAACGGATGCTTAGCGGATGCCTAGCGGATGTAGAACGGACACATTGGATACATTTTCCACGCAAAAGTTTTGAGCAGCTCAGAACCCTCTGAGCGGATGATACGTCAATAGACGGATGCTGGACGGATAGAGAGGAAGCAAAACGGATGCAGTGAGTACAAAACGGAAGCATCGCATTAACCAACGGATGGCAAGTGTTTTTCTCCGTTTTACATCCTCTTTCCATCTGTTGGTTCAGTGTGACAGGGGCTTTTTCTGTTTTCCAAAATAGGTTGAAGAAACATCTGCTTTTTTAAAAAATGAAAATGGGGTCTAATAATGAAACCAATAAAAATATGTTTGTGTAGGAAAAGTAGCAAATGCCCAACTGGATGTGTATCATCAATGTTTAACAGGATGGGATGGGGCATTTTCTTGAGCTTACTTGTTACTGACCAGCTACTCTTTGAAGATCTTATGGTTTGGGAGAAAATATATTATTTAACTATGTTATCCCCTTTCTATGGCCTTTGACTAGTGCCTGCTTACTTTTAAGCCCATGTCTATATTCTGTTCTGAATAGCTGGGCGAAAATAATCTTTTCTTCTACAAACCATCCTATTTTAAAATGGAATCCTTTGCCTGAGGTGATGCAGTGATATCTCAGATATAATGGCTAAGATTCCACTTTTAGGAAATTATAACATTCACATAAGGGTTATTTTGGCAATATCAGCTCATTATTTGTTAGGCTCCATAGCTTTAATGGACTTTGCACGAATGGTTTTATAAAACCAATTCACGACGCTGCAGATATTCTTGATACATAGAGATGTGCAAAATTTAATAAGTAAAATCCATTTAATAGACATTGATAATTACTAGGCATTATACTGTAATACAATAAATTTCTACCCCTAAATATTCTTAACTTTAATGGAAAATACATCGTACTAATACATCCTCATAACTACAGACTATTCTAAAGCTGGGGGAGGGACATTTGAAATGAATGTTTTGAGGTAAGCAGCCATTTAAGCTAAACACATTTCCTTGAAGCATTAAACCAGCTGCATTTTTTGGATGTTCACACATCTATTTTGATGGTTTCCCCCAGTGGTCTCCATAAGCATATGCTTCAACTGTTCATAACTTCCATGAATTTCTGGTATAATAAAGTGGCTCCACAGCCCACTGACATGCAGCCAGCTGGGACAGTCTTTGAAAAAGCCATGGGAGGTCTCCCAATGATGCCGTGCTTTAAGCCTTCAAGGAGTGAGTGCTTTGCTTGTGCGAACTTGTGTTGCAAAACAGCTGTTTCAAGGGCTCTGTGCAGTCCAACATATATTTCATCTCCATTTTATCATGTTGTTTCTGTACATTTAAATGCATTCAGAGTTTAGGATATTGGTTTCTTTCATATTTAGTATTGATACAGTCAAAATAATATGTATTCAAAACTGTACAAATCAAGGTACTTACATATGACTGATCTCAGTAGTTCTGGGGTGTGTGTGTGTGTGTGTATGTGTGTGTGTGTGTGTGTGTAATGCACAGGTGGTATTCAGCAGGTTCGGACCAGTTCTGGAGAACCGTTAGTGGAAATTTTGAGTAGTTCGGAGAACCAGCAAATACCACCGCTGACTGGCCCACCTCCATCTATTTTGTGCCTCCCAAGTCCCAGCTGATCGGCTGGGTCTTCTTTTGTTGTCCTACACACAGGAGAAAGGAGTTGGAAAGCAGGTTAGTGGGGTAGGGAGGGAATGGGATTTTGCAATAACTTTCCCCCAGGAGTGTGATGGGAATAGAGATTTTACAGTATCCTTCTCATGCCACGCCCACCAGACCATACCCATTAAGCCACACCCACAGAACCAGTAGTAACAAAATTTGAAGATCACCACTGGTATAATGTCTTTATTCATATCACACACACATGTGTGTAAATTTTTGGCCTAATGGCCTCCTGAAGCACCTTTCCAGTCAAAATAGGACACAGGGGGAGTGTCATATACCCCCACACACCTTATTTTCATCATGGACAGCCTCCTGCAGCACCCTGATGGCCAAAACAGTGTGTGTGGGACCACTCAAGGCCCCCATGTCCCATTTTTTGCTTGGATGGCCTCTTGCAGCACCCTGCCAGTCAAAATGGTTTGGGGGGTTTCATGTGGCCCCCATGTGCCCCATTTCTGTTGCCCGAGTCACAGTGGGCTAGTCTTTTGATATTTCCAGGCCAGCCCTGTGGGCCAGATTTAAGCACTCTGTGGACTGGATCTGGCCAGTGGGCCTTGAGTTTGACACCCCTGAACTATTTCATTATGTTTCTATTAATTTGTTCTAAGAATCCATTACTCTGTGTGTGTATGTATGTATGTATGTATGTATGTATGTATACATGTGTATGCATGTGTGTATGCACACAGCTCATACAACTTATTTGCCAGTTTACATTGATTTAAATGAAATCCAGTCATAATACTCATCCTTTTCAGATCTGATTGTTTCCGATGGACTTTGCTTGGTTAATTGTTTTCAGTGCACCATATAGCACTGAAATTTTCTAGTGGAGTCTCATCTAAATTACTAATTGTTTATTTTTATTAAAAATCAGTCAAGTAGGATAGGGGAAGCCTAAGTATTCTTCAACCCATTTACTTGTTAAAATTGATACTTGAATATATTTCTAACAATCACATACAATGGTGACAAGTAAAATGTAGACATTGTGATAAATGATACATATTTCAATAATGAATCGATCACCTTTTCTTTTAAAATAAACTTTATAATTCTTTTATAATTTTAAAAAGACAAACAACCCAAAATATAAATCTTATCAGATTAAGAGTTTGTGACATTCATCTAATACTAATATTTTGTGCTTATTTACAAATATATATTATTTGTGCAGATATAAAGCATTAACTTATCTAGTGCTTATCCCTATTTATTTACAATCCATCTATCTATCCATCAATCTGTTTGTCTTTGTGCAGATAATAAAATTAATATTAACAGTCAAGGTAATACCAAAAAGCTCTTTTAACATGGTATATTTACTTGTTAAAAAAAATAATTATATGCGTAATTACTGGGTTTCTTATTGAGTACAATGTGATTCAAACTACTTTTGTGATTTGGAATGTCTGTTCAGTTGGATTTGAGCATTTTGAAGCAAGTTTGGATTTTAAAATGAGCTTTCAATGTCAGTAAAAGACCTTCCAAATTACAAGGATTTGATCTGAAGCCAGTTGACATCACTGATACCATGTTAGTCCTATAGGGTAAGAATTTCATAAAATAAATGAATGTAAAATTACATTTTAATTCCAAGTTGCCCAATTTTGAGGTTTTAAATTAATTAATAAATGAATTAAAACACCGGGATCCTTTGACTGTTGCAGATAGATAGATAGATAGATAGATAGATAGATAGATAGATAGATAGACAGGCAGACAGACAGACAAATACCGTGTATATATGTGTGTGTGTGTGTGTGTGTGTGTGTGTGTGTGTGT
>BLBF01000073.1:18334800-18345350 GCA_015471245.1 Laticauda colubrina
TCTCTCTCTCTCTCTCTCTCTCTCTCTCTCTCTCTCACACACACACACACACACACACACACACACACCTTATATTCTCTTATTATTTTTCACTAAAATGTCTGAGCTCTCTGGACAGCAAACTATTTCTCTTTCATAATTCATATGTCAAAATGCAACTCTCGAATAGCAAATCTGCTTTATGAAATCAGAGTTGAAGAGACAATATTGAAGAAGGATATTGGATTTTTTTTTCTTCTGTAGAAAACAGTGATAACTGGAAGACATAAAAGAAAATAAAATGCTAATTTTTAAACCAAATGAGCAGGGTAGTCCTACTTCTCTATAATATGTAGGGCAGGGATGTCAAACTCCCATCATCATGGCTGTGTCACGTGATATATTGGGACTCCCCCCTCTTCACTAAACTGGGCATGGGCATGGCCAGCAATTGACATATCCAGCCCATAGGCCAAGAGTTTGACAGCCCTACTGCAGGGGAACTAGTCATATCACAGGATGACTAGCCTTGACATCTTTTGAATTAATACAGAGCTGAATTACATATAAAAATATTAATTAAATAAATTAAATAAACACATGCTGAAACATCATCCGGCCACTTACACATGGTTTTATACTATACTTTCTTTCATGAATATTGTAATTCATACTTTCCTCATGTTATACACTTTAATTATATTTAGACCATAACTCCTCAATCACACAAGTTAGAATTATTGATAGATCAAATACATTTGAAGAACTTTCATAATATATAGCTGTCACAACATCCCTTGAAGAGAGATTATAAAAGGATAAATTTGTTTATTAAGCCCATGTCACACTGAACCAACGGATGCAAAGAGGATATAAAATGGACAAAAAACCTTGCCATCCGTTCGAAAACGCGATGTACTCACTGCCTGTGTTTTGCTTCCTCTCTATCCATCCAGCATCTGTTTATCGACGTTTCATCCACTCCAAAAGTTTTGGGCTGCCTAAAACTTTTGTGCAGAAAATGTATCCAGTTCGTCTGTTCTGCATCCGCTACGCATCCGCTAGGCATCCGCTACGCATCCGTTACGCATCCGCTATATCCGCTGGGTGTCCACTGCGCATCCGCGCAACTCGCATCTGCCCAGACGCAGGGAGGAAGCGGAACGGACGCGGAACGGATGCAGAACGGATGCAGAACGGATGCAGAACAGATGCAGCATGGAAACAAAGCGTTTAAAGCAGAAAAAACGTTCGCAGAGGGGGCCTATCTCAGATATTAAGGATGTCTAGAGGATACCTAGAGGATGCCTAGAGGATGCAAAGGGACACCTATACTGCCTATAAAAAGGGGGAGCAACTCATCTGCATCTCACTTTCAGACCAGCAGCCCACCTGTGCAGACCTCTGCAACCTTCATCTGACTCTTCCTTTTCCACAGCATCCAGTCATGTCCACTGTGGATCGTACCACAGTCCTTTTGGCAGCCACCATCCTTCTGCAACAGTACGAAGCCATCTACAGGCTCTGTGAACTCTACTACGGGAAGTAAAAGAGGCGGCCAAGAAGTGTCTGGGTCCGAAAATGAATCGGGAGAAGAGCAGAGTATGGACTGTTCAACAAGCTGATGGTGGAGCTCAGGAACGAAGACACTCGGGCATTCCAGAATTTCATGAGGATGCCTCCAGCCATGTTTGATGAAGTTGTGCAGCGCCTGACACCCAGGTTGACCAAGGCAAACACCAACTTCCCACCCAGCCTGGAACCTGGGCTCAAGGTGGCACTCACTCTGCGCAGAAGCCCCAGCAGAAGCAGAGTCAGGGGCAGGGGGCGGGAGGTTGGCCCTGTCCCTCTTTCCAGGGATGGCGGCAGGTTGCTGAGGCTTTCACTTCCTCCCCATGGTTGTGGGGTTGCTGGCTGGCAGGGAGGCTGGCAGGCACTAAGGCTGGCAGAAAGGCTGACAGGAAGCCTGGCAGGAAGGCTGGCAGAAAGCCTGGCAGGAAGGCAGGCAGGCAGGCAGGCACCAAGGCTGGCTGGAAGGCAGGCTGGCAGGGCAGGCAAGGAACTCGAAGTGTCCAGCAGCAGGTCTTTCCTCGGAATGCTGGCCACGTACGAGCTGCTTCCCTTTATATCCGGGGGGCTTACGTAATACTTCCCCCCCGCATGCGCAATTAATGCTCGGCATCCGTTCTGCTTCCGCTGTGCATCCGCTAGGCTTCCACTGTGCATCCACTGTGCATCCGCTTTATCCGTTCGGTGTCCGTTCTGCATCCGCTGTATCCATTCCACGTCCGCTTCGCTGAGGCCCCCCGGGAGCCCTGCAGTTGCACCATCCGCTCCCATCCGCTTCCATCCGCTGGGCTTCCGTTCCGCATCCGCTTTGCATCCGCCCTATGTCCTCCCCGCACCCGTGTTATCCGTTCCGGTTATACAAATTTTTGCCCCTTTTAAGAGCGGATAACAACGGATGGAACATTTTGCTCGTCCGCTGTGTCCTTTTTGCATCCGTTGGCCAGTGTGACATGGGCTTTAGGCTCACATGTTATTATAATCATCTACATCTAAAAGTGAAAAATGTTAATTCTTAACTGTCATTATCATTATATTTAATTATGAGTTTTCTCCCACTTCAAATAAAAATGTTCAATCTGATAATACTGGTATCAGTTGAATGAAGATATAAACCAATCTTGTAGGAAAAGTAATTTTTATTTCTTTTAATATAATAATTGAATAGCTGAGTGAATATTTAATTTGGAGAAGGAACAGTGACAGCCAAAAATAAGCTGATGAATTCTCCATGGTTTAAATATAATCAAAATTAAAGTTAACATGAATGCAAAATAAATTGGTATGAACAGGACCTGTAAACAGAAATGCTGTGGGCAATAGATCTGATTTATTATTAACACAATAATAAAGATCAAATGTGGATTTTGTATACCCATTTACCCATTTTGTAGGTAAATGACAGCTAACGACAACTTTGCTTTGTATAAAGGTTTAAAAAGAAAACAGAACCCTCATTTCATTGAAAATCTTCATGTGTATGTCCAAAGAAGCAAACTTCTCTCTTTGCTGCATTGTTTTCAATGAAAAAGAGAAGAATTAATTATACTGCTGCTCTGTAAAAACAATCCATTGCTCTGTTACTTTCTTTTTCAGCAGGAAGTGGTAAAATAAAAGGATTGAGGAAAGACACTTGCATTTGTGCAGACTGCAGGTGCTATACCTTAATAGACTGCAAACCACACTATTAAGAAAAATAAGGCACAGATCTAAAACTCCAGTGCACTACTATGCAATCTGTTCAATATATGAAAGTACTGAAATTAGAAACCGGGTCGATAATTAGCAGAGAAATCTAAATTTTTGTAGGTCAAGATGAAGCATTTTCAATGGCATTTCAGTTCTGTGGTTGCTATATTTACTCTCTCAGTTGTTTATTTTTATGTTTTGTTTTTTAAATACTTTATTTTTATAACAATTGGCAGCCAAATCAACAAACAAATAAATAAATAAGCATGGTATCATAGAAACATTTACATTTCTAGGACACCATGCTTATTTATTTGTTTATTTATTTATTTGGCTTAGACCACCCGGTTTCTAATTTCAGCACTTTTATATATTTAACAAAATGCAACATCTCTAAATAATAATTTCTATTTGAGAGTGCCTAAAGGCTGCCTAAAACTTTTGCACGGAAAATGTATCCAGTTCGTACGTTCTGCATCCGCTACGCATCCGCTATGCATCCGCTACGCATCCGCTATGCATCCGTTACACATCCGTTATGCATTCGCTATATCCGCTAGGCATCCGTTCCGCATCCGCGCAACTTGCATCCGGCCGGATGCAGGGAGGAAGCGGAACGGACGCGGAATGGATGCAGAATGGATGCCTAGCGGATGCAGAATGGAAGCAAAGCGTTTAAAACGGAAAAAAACGTTCGCAGAGGGGACCTATCTCGGATATTAAGGATGTATACAGGATACCTAGAGAATGCCTAGAGGATGCCTAGCAGAAAACCTATACTGTCTATAAAAAGGGGGAGCAACTCACCCGCATCTCACTTTCAGAAAAGCAGCCCAGCGGTGCAGACCTCTGCAGCCTTCATCTGATTCTTCCTCTTCCACAGCATCCAGTCATGTCCACCGTGGATTGTGACAAAGTCCTTTCGGGAGCCACCATCCTTCTGCAACAGTGGGAAACCATCTACAGGCTCTGTGAACTCTACTACGGGAAGAAAAGGAGGCACCCAAAAAAAGTCTGGGTCCAAAGATGGTTCACCAAAAGAGCAGAGGACGGACTGTACAACAACCAGCTGGGGAGTTGCACCATTGTCTCAGGAGGTTGCGCTGCTTCTTCGCTTCATTTGAGGTTCTGTTGGGGCCTAGCACATCCTCAGTGTCGATCAGGTTTCACCCTTGCCTCCATTACCCAGGCTCCATGACCCCATTGGCTTGTTTGAGGTCCACGAGCCTGTTCTGCAAGACTGGGTAGCGGGTGCGCATGAGATTGTGCAGGTTGCAGCAAGCTTCCATGATCCTCCTCATGGTCTCTGGGCAATGCTGCATGGTGGTGAGAAGTACCTGGAACCTATTGGCCAGGATGCCAAAGGCGTTCTCCACCACCCGCCTTGCCCTGGACAGCCTGTAGTTGAAGATCCTCTCTTCACGGGTGAGGAGTCTGGAGGTGTAGGGCTTCATGAAGTAGGTTGTGAGGGAGAAGTCGTCATCCCCCACGATGAAGTAGGGCATCCTTCTTCAGTGGAGGGGTACGAGAGGAGCTCCTCCTTGTATTCTTCGATGATAGCCTGTACCACTTCTCTGACCACAATGCTTATGGTGTTGGATGGCACCCTCAAGCCATTCTGCATGCTCCTGTAGGAGGTCCCTGAGGCCAGGTGGCGCAGAGTGAGTGCCACCTTGAGCCCAGGTTCCAGGCTTGGCCTGAAACTGGTGTTTGCCTTGATCAACCTGGGTGTCAGGCACTGCACAACTTTGTCAAACATGGCTGGCGGCATCCTCATGAAGTTCTGGAACACCCGAGTGTCTTCTCTCCTGAGCTCCACCATCAGCTTGTTGTACAGTCCGTCCTCCGCTCTACTGGCGAACCATCTTCGAACCCAGACTCTTTTTGGGTGGCTCATTTTCTTCTCGCAGTAGTGTTCATAGAGCCTGCAGATGGCTTCGCACTGTTGCAGAACGATGGTGGCTCCCGAAAGGACTTTGTTACAATCCACGGTCGACATGACTGGATGCTGTGGAAGAGGAAGAGTCAGATGAAGGCTGCAGAGGTCTGCACCGCTGGGCTGCTGTTCTGAAAGTGCGATGCAGGCGAGTTGCTCCCCCTTTTTATAGGCAGTATAGGTTTTCCGCTTGGCATCCTCTAGGCATCCTCTAGCCATCCTCTAGCCATCCTTAATATCCGAGATAGGTCCCCTCTGCGAATGTTTTTTCCGCTTTAAACTCTTTGTTTCCGTGCTGCATCCGTTGTGCATCCATTGTGCATCCGTTCTGCATCCCTTCCGCTTTCTCCCTGCGTCCGGGCGGATGTGCATTGCGCGGATGCGTCGCGGACGCCAAGCGGATATAGCAGATGCATAATGGATGCGTAAAGGATGCATAGCGCATGCGTAGCGGATTGAGAACGGACGAACTGGATACATTTTCCGCGCAAAAGTTTTAGGCAGCCCAAAACTTTTGGAGCGGACGAAACGTCCATAAACAGATGCTGGACGGATAGAGAGGAAGCCAAACGGAGGCAGTGAGTACAGAACGGATACATCGCATTAACCAACGGATGGCAAGCTTTTTTGTCCGTTTTACATCCTCTTTGCATCCGTTGGTTTAGTGTGACATGGGCTTTATACTGTTTAAGTAAGACCATTGGACCCAGTTTTGGTCACTTCAACACAAAAAAGATGTTGAGACTCTAGAAAAAGTGCAGAGAAGAGCAACAAAGATGATTAGGGGACTGGAAGCTAAAACTTATGAAAAACAGTTGCAGGAACTGAGTAGGTCTAGTGTAGTGTAGAGAAGGACTAGGGATGACATGATAGCTGTATTTTAATATTTGAGAACTGTCGCAAAGAAGAGAGAGTCAATATCTTCTCCAAGCACCTAAGAGTAGGACAGGAAGTAGCAAATGGAAACTTATCAAGGAGAGAACCAACTAAAGAGAAATTTCCTGTCAGTGAGAAAAAATAATCAATGGAATGGCTTTCCTCCAGAAGTTGTGGGTGCTCAATCACTGGAAGTTGTTTTTTTTTTTTTAAACAAAGGGATTATGATATAGGGTTTCCTGCTTCAATAGGGGATTGGACCAGAAGACCTGCAAGGCGGTGGTGGGATTCATCTTTTTTTTTACTACTGGTTTACAGGGTTCTATGAGTGTGGTTTGGTGGGCATGGCAGGGGAAGGATACTGTAAAATCTCCAGTTAGAGGTGGGATTTGCCGGTTCTGCAAACTACCCCAAGTTATTGCTACCAGTTCTCCAGAACTGGTCAGAACCTGCTGAATACCAAGGTCCCTTCCAACTTTGATAGTCTGTTGTTCTGTTTAGCAGTGAATATATTCCCTTAAATACATATTTTTGAAAGAGGAAAAAATATAAAATTAAATCATGTGATATGCATTACTTCCTTAAGAACTTAGCAACCAAGGGCAGTTTAAAGCAAATCCTGGAAATTGTCAGGGCCAAAAAAGATCATGCATATTAAAACACTTAAGTGCAGTTAGATTGTGATAGAAAATAAAATCACATCTAAAAGGATTGTTTATCTCAAATGCTCTGGGACTTCTTAAAAAACCAGAGGTCAAGGACAAAACTCTCTGAAATGCATAGATAATCAAGCATGCATAAGGCTGCTTAGACAAAATGGGCAGTAAAAACTACTGTTCAGGACTTAATATTTCAAATCTTTATATATGCAAGAAAAATGTCACAGAGATCTGGCCGTCCTTTTATGTAATGCAATCATAATAGTTAAAAAATTGCTGAAAAATTGCTATTTTTTTAAATTCCCATGTTGATATTTGCCTTTTTCTTGGTATTGACGGTTTTTCTCAAATAAAGGAAACTTCTATTGATCTTCTGCAATTATTTTGACAAATTCTAAAAATCAATATGATGTAGGGTTTATGATTTTTTATTAAAATGGAGAAGATCTGTGTTCCTTTATACAATGTTATTGGGTCTCTTTGGCCCAGCTAACTTTGCTCCAACTGATAAAATTGAAGGAAGATTAAACAAGCAATCTTGAGTTCCCAGAGGAAAGCAGTCATATATTGCCAGGCCTCAGTTAATGCAATATTTATTTTATTGGAATTGTACAATGATTAAAAGGTTCTGTTTAATGTGAACCAAAATTTAATTAATGTGTGGCTTTGCAGTCCAGATTTCTCAATTATTGGGAGTTTTGAAGCTGCTACACTGCTTTTGTTTATTTTTGTGTGCGCAAAATGGACAAAATGGACATTCTTTCAGATTAAACCACTATGAATACACACACACACACACACACAGAGAGAGAGAGAGAGAGAGAGAGAGAGAGGCTTATTATTACATTAGAGCAAAAATTATAATGGGACTGAACTACATCAATGCTGTCATAAAAATAATGGGACAAGATGTCAGAATGCCTGAATCTACAATTTACATTAAAAAAAAAAAATTCTCTGCTAACAATAAATTTAAATTTCCAATTAACATATTATAGATAAATACAACTTTGAACAGTGTGAATTTCATGGCGTTCATTATCAGTTCTAATCAAGAACTAGGTACGGTATATAGTGAATAAATCAGAGGTGGTATTCAGCAGATTCTGACCAGTTCTGGAGAACCAGTAGCAGAAATTTTTAGCAGTTCAGAGAACTGGCAAATAGCACCTCTGACTGGCCCTGCCCCCATCTATTCTCTGTCTCCCATGTTCCAGATTATCTGCTGGGTCTTCTTTTGTTGCCCTGCATAGGAGAACGGAGCTGAAAGCAGGTTAGTTGGGTGGGTTAGTTGGGTGGGTTAGTTGGGTGGGGAGGGAATGGGATTTTGCAGTAACCTTCCTCCAGGAGGGAGGAGGAAATGGAGATTTTACAGTACACTTCCCCTGGAGTAATGTGGGAATGGAGATTTTGCAGTATGCTTCCCCTGGAGTGGGGTGGGAATGGAGATATTACAGTATCCTTTCTGTGCCATGCCCACCAAGCCATGCCCACCAAGCCACGCCCACCAAGCCATGCCCACAGAACCAGTAGTAATTTTTTTTAATCCCATCACTGGAATAAATGAATACATAACTACAATATAGAAATAGTCTTCCTCATAATATTAAATTAAAACATACACCAGCTATTACTGTGCTTGCAAACTGACTTAAGCATATTATTAAATTCTACAGATATGCCATTGAACCTTTGGTAATGTAAAATTACAAAACAATGTTAAACATTGACTGTTCTAATTTGTGAGAATCTGTCTGTTCTCTCTTAAAGCTTTCTAGGGTGCTAGCACCCACAATATGTACGACAGGGAATGTTATGCTGTTTGTACTTCCATGATTCAAATGTCACATTTTTCAATCATAAAGTGAAAACAAAACTAATCGGGGCAAAGAAGCCTTATCAAAATTTGACAGGATGTTCTTTAGAGATGACAACCACATGTATCTAGTCAAATAATGCATTTAACTACACTATATGAAGTCACAAGGTGACTGTAACATTGAAGAATGGAACTCTTGTTGATATGTGTTCATGTTGCTAAATGCCTTGTGAAATATTGGTGATAATAATGGTAGTGGTAATATACTTATTTAGAAATAATACTAAATAAAAAAGACAGTATACATTTTGGACAATGCCTCTAGATTTTTAGGACATGAAACATTGAATACACCTTTTAACTCAGACTGTGATATTGATGATGATGATGATAATGAGGAGGAGGAAGAGGAGGAAGAAGAAGAAAACTATTTTCTTCAAACAATTTTCCTACATATCCTGTGCATCCACAATTTATTTTATAAAATATTGAAACCTCTACCAATATCTAGAAAAAAACATGTGTCATGGTCATGAGGAGGAGGAAGAGGAGGAAAGGAAGAAGTTAAACATACATTATTTTAAAAAATAGTCAAGAGCACTCTTTGCAATCTTTAAAAGGAAGCTTAGACCAGATGTAGTTGTAGCTTGTTATAAAATTGCTTTGCAGTTTAACTGAAAATCAGAAGTAGAGGAATAGAAGAGAAATGACACCTGATACTAAATGAATAAACTCCACCATAAGTTCTGAAACTATCTTATCCAAACTAGATTAGGCAACCTGAAGCTTCCACTTGTTTTGAATTACACATAATTCCTGGGCCCTGGATATGCTGAGTGACAAGATATTAGAGTGCCAATTCCTTTTAAGACCAGAATTGTTGGTTAACCCTGTTACTCTTAAAACCTTAAAACAATAAAAATGGAGACACTTTTGTACTGTACTGTACTGTGTTGTGTTGTGTTGTGTTGTGTTGTCTTGTCTTGTCTTGTCTTGTATTGTATTGTATTGTATTGTATTGTATTGTATTATAATCTTGCTCTTCCACAATGAACTGTCCAAAGTAGTATAATAAAGGAAATATAAAAACCTTTATAAGAATAGAACAAATAAAAGCAAGTAACAGATAACAGATAATCAGAGTTGGAAGGGACCTTGTAGGTCATCTAGTCCAACCTCCTGCCCAAGTGGGAGACCCTACCCTATTTCTGACAAATGGCAGACCAATCTCTTCTTGAAAGTCTCAAGTGATGGCACTCCCACAACTTCCGAAGGCAACATAAATACAAGCATTTTTAAAAAGAATGAAAAGAGGAATCTGCTACATATAACAGTGTATATTTGTATAATATTGTTTATATAGCTTATACTACATACTCTCTTTACGTATGTCTTTCAATTTGAGACTGAGGTTGTACAACTCAAATAGCCTCTAGTTTTTCTTACATTCTGTAGCCTAGTGAATAACCATGCTGACTTTATCTTTAACACTAAGATGGCAGATGGTTGTAATGTTCTTTAGTTTTAGAAAATGAAAATTTAGCTGCCACAAATGAATGGTGAATGAAAATTTAAAACAAGAACATTTTATTTTGTCTTAACTTTAAATATGCTTTTTTTTAAAAAAAATTACCTTGCAAGATCAGAAAGTTGTTGAACAATATTTTATCTAGATGAGATAGATGTATCACAAACATAACAGTGCAATATCTCAGGCCTACCAAAGAAAAGTCTAAATGTATATTACATATATAATTAATTTTATTAATTATAATTAATAATAATATTATTATCATAATTAAATATATATATATATTTAAGTTTTCGCGGGTACTTACATGTGTGCTGTTCAGCTTCCTTCGGGTATTATCCCACGTCATTGTAGTGTTTTTAAAGTTGTAGCAACGTTTCAGCAGCCATAGAGATTGAAAAAAGACCTGAAAGCATGAATAGAAGAGATGATTCCACCAGACTGTCAATCATTTGGAAGCCTGCACTCTCAAATAGAAAGATCTCCACACCACAA
>BLBF01000073.1:18345750-18362464 GCA_015471245.1 Laticauda colubrina
TATTTGGGAGAGGGAAAATTAATATACATTTCCAGTGTTTTCTGGTCATCTTTTCAAATATTCCCCAATCCATTCTTCAACTAGAACTTCTCCATCAATCCTCATTTTTCTCAGTTTTCCCCCCCAGAATGGTTTGATGACAACGCAGGGAAAGAGAAGAAGGAGAAGTGTCATATAGTTAAATAATATCACATGTATATCACCTCATAAATAATAAATACATTCTGGCTTGCAGTTGCTGCATACTTCAGGGTTTTCTAATTATTAATTGGGAGATACTGAGAAAATATTGGGAGGGTAAGTTAATATTCTCTTTTACTCCAGCCCAAATTCTGACCAACACATAGATTGCTAAAGATCATGCCAATTCACATTGTTGTACTTTCATTAAGGAGATTGAAATAGAGTAATAAGGGATCTACAAAAGTCAAGATGATGAGTAGAACTGGAAACTGAATTTACACCATTTTGTGCATGTTTTTATAGATATGAAAAAGAGGTCAATAGTTTGATTGGGTGGCTATGAGACGAAATGAGTAGCAATTTCATTGCATTGAACTATGTCTCACTAGAAACCCTACTTCCCCATATTTTATGCTATGTACTTAATATTTCACATTATGGGAGTTTATTTTATAGTATATAAATCCTGTAAAGTATGCCAGATGAAGATGCAAAGTCCAGGCACAACATAGTATATTTTATACATTTTGAAAAAATGGTCAACTATTTAAAAACACATTTGGCTTGAGGGTAGGAAATTAAATTTCAGATTCAGTATGATTTCTTTGTCCCATTTCCATCAAAGCAGTAAACATTTTAAAGTCAGGTCACTGAAAAATTTTGAAACATCTCTTTTACCAAAGTGAACATGGGAATTGACATCAGAGGGTTAAACCACAGAACTGTCAAGTTTAATATCATTGCTTAATGCTTAAGAAATCTAGCATCTATGAAACACTTGGGCAATTTACAGTTGGTTATTGCTAGTGTAGGCTGAAGTTAAAGATATTGTAATTTGCTTTCTACCATAACATTGAAGACTAAATACTGGGAAACATCCGATTAAAACTTTGCAGTCCTGGGAACAGATAGCATTAATCATTCAGATTCATTTGAGTACATTTTTTTGCAGTTGAAATGTTCACTCTAGGTTTTAAAAATACCTGTTTACAAGGCCTAGACAAAAGTATCATTTTTAAAAAATTAGATCCTGATAATAGAATATTTCCCCCCTCTACTTTTTAATATATGTCTGGACATTTAAAAAGGCTGGCATGCTGCAAAAGAAAGCACCAGTTTCATCCTTATTTCCAAGTCTGGTTTACAATAGGCAGTTTACAATCACTTAATAATCTAGCTGTTAATATTTTCCTTCATTTCTTTTTTATGCATATATTATGTTATTCCTTTAGGAAACTTTGCATTGTTGTCATAACTTGCATATTTATTTGATCTTTCCCCAAAATCCTTCTAGAGAGACTTTCCTCACTTTCCTATCTTAAAATACAGGCAGTCTTCAATTTACGACCTCAATGGTGTGTGGAAATTTGATTATAATAGCTATAGCATTTAGACTTATATACCACTTTACAATGCTTTTCAAGCCCTCTCTAAGTAATTTACAGAGTCAGCATATTGCCCCCAACAATTTGGGTCCTTGGAAGGATAGAAGACTGAGTCAACCTTGAGCCTGGTGAGATTTGAATTGTCAAATTGCAAGCAGCAGAAGTAGCCTGCAGTACTCCACTCTAACCATTGCGCCACCGTGGCTCATAAATCATTGAAGTTCTAGGTCAGGGGTTTGCAACCTGGCGGCTCTGGAGCCACATGCGGCTCTTTCGGCCCTCTCCTGCAGCTGATCCCACCACTGGCTGGCCCTTCCCTTCCCCATCACTCCTCACCTGGCCTGAGAAGGTAAGGGTGATGGCAGGGGATGGAGATCATGTTCCAGAGCAAGAGGTGACTGGGTGGGAGTGAGTGACAGTCAAGTTGGCATCACCACCCAGTCACACCTGTTTTTAAATTATTGGCTCCCAGCGTTTTCTTTTCTGTGGGAAACAGGTCCAAATGGCTCCTTGAGTGTTTAAGGTTTTAAAAACCTGTTCTAGGTTGAGGCACTATTGTGACAGGACTCAGTTTTGTAATTGTTTTTATAATACTCATAAAGCAAATGAAATTATTGTTAAGCAGATCATGAGGTTTTTTAAGCAAACACAGCATATCCAATGGGAAATTGGCAAAAAACAAACAAACCCCAAACCCTCACAATGGTCATCATAAGTCTCCATCTAATCATAAATGCAAGCTAGTTTCGAAGTGCCCACAATGTGATCACCTGTCTGAAGGGAAGGCAGTCATAATTGTGAGAATGGCTCCTAAGTAGTTTTTGTTTCTTTGTCTATCATAACTTTGAACAATTGTAAAGTGACCAGCTGTAAGTCAACAACTATCTGTATGTAAAAATGAACTGTATTTTTCATCTAATAAATAAAAGTGGGAGGCCCTTTGTATAGAAATTACAAATCAAAATCCACCACACGAAATAAGGAATACTGCTATTAGTGTATTGACTGACTTTTCTTTTTCAGATTGATGAAGTGGAGTAAGATAATGCAGAATAAATGTTCATCTACTATAAGTGGGAAAATTTTTTAAGAACACCTTCAGTTTTTGTTCTGGAGTCAAATGAAATATTAATTCAATGATGTGCTTCTATTGTGCTCATTACAGCATCTTGACAGGTATAAAGTTTAAGACATTCTTAGCATTAAAAAAAAACGTAGGCTTTGTTTTATTCTCAATAGAGTCTCCATCCGATCAGTGCAATAATATTTTCTCAGTTGCATTGAATATCTGATCTAATCCAATAATGGAGTTTTAATCTGTATTCCCTGATGTCTAATTCTGAGTCTCTGAGGATCAGAAAGATACATCATTTTTCTTAATACCATATTCACCAAGAATAGAAAAGATTTAAAGAGAACACTAGTTCCTTATGTTTGTCGTGCGACCTCCCATGAAAATCAGCTTCATTGCATTCAGGAAGAGGTCTCATTTGCATACAAAATGTCCTGTTGGGTTTTTGATATTTGACACTGCTGTTTCTCATTAAAATAGATATTCATTCCTGTAGATATCACATTTCAACATATGCACATGACTGAGTCAGTTTTGAATCTTGGCAACTGCCTGGAGAAAAGCCTGTAATTTTGTGGGCAACATATCAGATGTAGTTTGCTGTTACTTTCTTTCTAGGGATGAAAGAAGGTAAACTGATTGATAAGTATATAAATTTAATATGTAAATGTAATGTAACATAACATAATGTAATATGATAGATAGATAGATAGACAGATAGATAGATAGATAGATATAGAATTCACCAATTTGCCTTCATGCATGTCTAAGGCCGGGCTAGAACTCACTGTCCTTGGAGTTTTAACTGGAAGAAAATAATAGCCAAAGTCTTCTATACTTTTGCTAAGAAAACTTCAAAAATATGTTTCATTGAAAGAAAACTCACTCTCTTCTTTCCTCTGCCTCCCTCCCTCCATATCTACATACCCACATATATACTTTTAACAAAATATTTAATATCAGAGATGGTATTCAGCAGGTTCTGACCAATTCTGGAGAACCGGTAGTGGAAATTCTGAGTAGTTTGGAGAATTGCCAAATACCACCTCTGCCTGGCTCCATTCCCAACTATTCTCTGCCTCTTAAGTCCCAGCTGATTGGCTGGATCTTCTTTTGTTGCCATGCACAGGAGAACAGAGCTGGAAAGTAGGTTAGTGGTGTGGTGAGCGAATGGGATTTTACAGTATCCTTCCCCTGCCACACCTACCAAGCCACACCTACAGAACCGGTAGTAAAAAAAAAATAAATCCCACCACTGCTACGTATTTGAACAGCATGAAAAATAGGTTTCCCATGTTAGGTTTTTGTATTTCTCTTAATCTCACTTCAGTGTGTGCAATTGTATCAGACTAACTTTAAGCATAAACAAAGTGAGAAGGAAAGTTTATTGTTTATTTAATGAAGAATTATAGAATGTTTTTCACAAATATGCTGAAGTTTACTGTTGAATCTGACAACAGCCGTATGTGGTGGAAATACAGAACAAACAAGAATACAATGAAATTCTTAGTGTATGCTTCAACCCTGAGCAGGAAGATGTGTGACTTTTCCTTGGCTTTTAAAAATATAATTATAGAAAGGTAAATAAATACTTGTATAGATGTGTTGATGGGGGATGTGAATGTATATTTACTTTTCTGTAGAGGTGATGCTGTGCTCTTGGCTAAGAACCCAATGGATCTGAACATTTATGTATCAAGAGTCAAGATAGTTGTGTTTAGCAGGGAAAGTAGAGTGAGTAATAGCAAGAGATAAACACATTTAAAAAACCTAAAGAAAATAGACAAATTTGTGCATTTCGGTAAAATGTTTTCTGAAACTGGGAAAAATAGAAACAGAATAGAACAGAACAGAATAAAATAGAATAACTTTATTCTCAATTTAAATGTACACTAATCAGCATACACATTAAAATGAAATTTCATTGCATATACAGCTTTCAAAAGGTCACCACCTCCAATGTACACTATATAAACATGACAAACAAACTTTTTTCAAGAAGCAACTAGACTTTCTGATTTTTCTTTGAAGACATTTCATTTCTTATCCAAGAAGCTTCTTCAGCTCTGACTGGATGATGGGGAATGGAATTATTCTTGATAAATGTATTAACCCTTCCATTCCCACCATCCAGTCAGAGCTGAAGAAACTTCTTGGATAAGAAGTGAAGCATATACAAAGAAAAACCAGAAAGTCCAAATGCCTCTTGAAAAAAGCACCTTTGGAACCATGCCATGGATGACTAAGGATCTCCATAGATATGACAACCAAACAAACAAAACAAAACAAAACAAAACAAAACAAAACAAAACAAAACCACACATATTGTGCATATACCCACATACCCACATATATTATATGGCACAAGAAACAACACAGTCTAGTTTGGATGTATACATGTACATTCTGGTAGAAATGTTTTGTAACCTTTTCCCAGAGGGGAGCAACAGGAATAGACCACAAAGTGGGTGTATGGGGTTTGTAACAATGCTTTCAAGCTCTAAGCACATAGTGCTTATAAGCAGTATCCTGAATAATGAGAAATCAGTTTCCTATAATTTTCTCAGCTTTCCTTACAACTCTCTGTATGGACCTTCAATCTGAGGCACTGTTACCACCAAACCAAACAGAAATGCTTAGTATATCATTTGTTACAAGAAATGACTGTTTGTCAAAAGAGGTAACAATAGATATGTATTAAAGTATGATTCATACATCTGTTACATTGGAATTCGATATATATGAAGAAGACTTGAAGTAATTTGTAAAAACTGCAAATCTGTCTTTGACAGAGGAAAAGTGGGGAATATGTGGACTGAATACAAAAATAAGCAGTCAGTAGAGGGGAAAACATTTTGACTAGTCAAAAGAGAGAGAAGTTTAAAGTTCAAAAGATGTATTGCATATGAAGAGATGGATAAACACCGTAAAAGCAAAGATTACTTTCAAGGACAGAAGATTAGGGGGAGATGCATTAAAGGGTGTAAAATGATCTTATGCCTTGGAGCATGGTGGCTTGCATGGTTAGGATGTTGGCTAGATAAGAAATAAGCCTGGTAAGTTCCTGTCCTTCACTCCAGCTCCTGATGGAGACATAAAGGAACATCCCAACAGAGCATCCCCAGAGCAATGGGGATGCCATTCTCTAATCGTTTCACCTCAGTGCTTCTGACACAAGTGCAATGAAAGTTGTATTCCATTTTCTTTGTCTTCCTTTACATGTTTAAACATTGGTCATTTCGTATTCTTCTGCAGCATGGATAATTCATTAATAATAATACAGCTTATCTCTTACATGAATGGTATGATGGCTCTGTATATGTGTGGATGGATGTACAGCCTTGGTTAATATTTATATAGAACTGATTTCTCTTACTTATTTGATTGATTGATTGTCACTGATGACAAAATAACAGTTCAAGTTATTCTCTTTCCCTGAGACAAGAATAAATATGGCTAGTAATTCTATTCTAGGAAACAGATGTTTAAAAGATAGGTTAGCATTATTGGGCATTCAGGCATGGTTGTTTAAAATGTATATAGTCAGATCACAAACCCATTGTATTCTTTGACAGGGCTGCAGATTTTTTTTTTTTAAAAGGATTTTTTCTCCATTTCTAAACTGACAGCTAATATCATGTGTTGATGATGGAGGCTTGTTTGCATTCTGTGTATTCCTGTTCTTACATTCAACTAAGTTTTCCAACTTAGATTAGAATCTTAAGGCTACTGGTTGTGCCTAGATATTTAATACTAAATAGTAGATATTCATGTATTATTTATTCATTGCTTTCAGGAGTAATGTGTTCATTTTATTCTTTCAGTCAGGATGCGTTAGAACATTTGGATCACCCTGATGCATAGTAAAATGCTTTACAATTTAATTAAATACAGTAGAACACTCAGAAATCAATAAGAAAATGATTAAAATAAATTAGAATAATGTATTTAGTAAAATTATAATGAACGCTTTTTGAAATAAACATGATTTTAGCAGCTGAAAGATGAAATGAACAAGCTTTTACTATACAGGAGAAAAATGAACAGTGTGAAGGTCATTAAAACAAAATTAAAAACCATGAATATTCTTAGTACTTCATTGATTTATCTAGTTTAGTATTCCTAATTTTACCAAACTGTGCCTTGAATTGTGGTCATTTTTTAAGAGTTCTTTTCAGAAGCTTGCGATAAGTACACTCAGCTCAATATTCAGGCCGTGGTTTTTGAACTGGTTATATATCTGCTTTATTTTTTTTGTCAGTGATAAATCATCAGCTGGACAGTGATTTTGTTTTTATCCTATGGTCAGGAGCAGATGCTTTCTGCTGATCTCTGAACCAGGATGTGTGAATTCTTGCAGACATTATGCAAACTCAGTGATTTGGCACATTTCATGGTAATTATCTACCTTTTTTAAAAAATCTCATCTTAAAATTTTTATATGGCCCCGACATGTAAAAGTAATATAATATTTTATAATTGTCTTTTGTCAAGATTCCCTAAGACTTTATCTATGCATTACACAAGAGATTTAACCTGGAAATAAGGAGAATCTTTCTGACAGTGAGAACAATCAACCAGCAGAACAGAAATTGCCCTCGGAAGTTCTGGGAGCACCATCACTTGAGACTTTCAAGAAGAGATTGGGTTCCCATCTGTTAGAAATGGTGTAGGGTCTCCTGCTTGGGTGGGGGGTTGGACTAGAAGATCTACAAGGTCCCTTCTAACTCTGATTATCTGTTATCAATTAATTGAAGATCCAATCCATATAAAAAGAATACATTTGATCCTGTTGGAAGAAATATCCTTCTGGGTTCAGTTCCAAGTGGGGAAGAAA
Organism: Laticauda colubrina; assembly: GCA_015471245.1. Classification (NCBI taxonomy): domain Eukaryota; kingdom Metazoa; phylum Chordata; class Lepidosauria; order Squamata; family Elapidae; genus Laticauda; species Laticauda colubrina. The sequence continues at coordinate 18,353,228 of BLBF01000073.1, forward strand.
GATACTGGAAACATGGTGACCATTTGGAAAGATGGTTTAATGGTTTGGAGCCAATGTGAAAAGGATGATCACATGCTTCAAGATGTTGGGTGAAGGAAAAGAAGGAGGAGCAAGATGCTGAGAGACCCTTGGTTTTATGCCCTCTGTTGGGATTTGAATTTGAGCTTGTATTCTGATTGGTTTTCAGACTCCCATGGGGCCATGCAGGGGCAACTCTGGAAGCTGTCCTGAGTCCCAGGCTTGCTTGAGCCTTGCTGGATGATGATGTAATGAAAGGGCTTTGGGCAATTCCTATTATGGTTCTACCTGGAGTAGATCTTTGCTATTTAAAGGAGATGGGCCCAGGCTAGAGTAATGGCCCATTATCAAAAATGGGGGCTAAGTTTCTGTCTCTGAGTTTCTACTTTTCTTTTTAGGGAACTATTCTGCCTTTTTAGTGTATCCTAAAATATTTCATTCAGTATATCCAATGCCTATGTTGTATTATTCCTCAGCTCCACTCCCAGCCCATACCACAAATTAGACATGGACACTTGTAGATGCTAACTTGTCTCTGTATAAGATTTCCTTGTGACATGAAACCCCATTTTTCTATGGAAAACTTATGTAATAGAAGTATGAGCAAAGCCTGAATAATACATGTATCTATGTATTATTCCATTTAATTGGTTGAATATTTCACACAACCTCATAAAAGGTACTTTGAATCTGAATGATTGCATTTTGAAAATCTCATCTCCAAAGACTCCAGTTTGAAAATCTGTTAAGTCCAGTTCAGTTCTAAGTTCAGTATATTCATAGCTTGTTCACTAAGGGTATTTTTTTAATAAAATTTTCTTTCTTTCTTCTCGTTCAGACTCTTTCTGCTTCCCTTGTACTTATTTTTGTTTAAATGTGCAGCCAGGGGTGGGATTCTGCTGGTTTGGACCAGTTCAGGTGAACCTCTAGCTCCAATGATCAGCTGGCTTCAAACCGGTTCACTCTGATGATCCTGTGGGCCTGCCCACCTGCCCTGACTCACCTATATCTGCTCAGCTCATTCATGTGGCAGAATGGATTGCCACGCCTCAGCTGTGTTACTTCCCTGAAGTAACATTGAAGGTAAATAATTCTGAAAGCTGTGCATGTGCACACAGCATGTGAAAAGTGTACAATTAGCAAACTGGTACAACAGCAGCTTCCCACCACTGTGTGCAGCCATAGCAAAACAACTATAGGTTCACCTGTGCTATCAGACTCAAGGAACTGAGCATTCTAGTTCTTGTGATAGACCAGGGAGCTTGTCATGCCCCAGTGGAGATTGACTCTGAGGGAGAGGAGGAACAACCAACAGGGAGTGGAAGTGTGGCTCTGGAGATTGTGGAGGAGGCTGGGGAAGGGCAGAGGTCAGCTGGGCAGTCAGAGGAGGACCCAGGACCATTCCCTCTCCATCCTAGGGCACATAGGGAGGAGAGGATAAGAGAGATGTGGTCTACTTGGGAGGAGATGGCCTTGATCCTCTTCATGGGCTGCAGCTGTGATAACTGAATAAGAGGACAGATATGCGTACAAGTGAGTGCTGGAAACCAAGCATGGACATATCTCTAGTTTATGGTTCTTCTGTGAGTTTGGCATCCTTCCCAACATGTGTTCTGTTATCTGTGGACATCCTCCAGCTCTTATCTTGTCTGGTTTGTGTTGTTTTTTACTTTTTATAATTTAAACGGCATTTCCTTCTTCTTGTAACTGCTTGTGTGGGAGGTTTTTTTTGTCTCCAGTCAAGGATATTTGGAGTTTGGAAGCAAAGTGAAGGAATAAAAGGGGCTTCACCTGTTTTTTTATGACCGTGTTTATTTTGTATCCCACCCTGGGTCATCACAGAGCTTTATTTGTGCAAGGGATCAATTTCTGAAAGGGATAGTTTGGTGACATTTCAGAAAAGGAAGTCAATTTGTTGATTTGGGCAATATCATGTCTCTGTGCTCTTTAACCAAAGCTATTTGTCAGGCTTGTGTATTCTTTAGCTGTTTCAGCCTCACCTCTTTGTTTACTTGGTAAAAATGACTAGGGAATATGCTTCACAAAAGTAGGTTTTGTGTCAACACTGCTACTTCAGAAGAACTGCTGTTCATTTGATTTTAGGGAGCAGGGCAGCTTCAGGATATCCTTGAGGAAACCAGGAATCTGAGATATCTGAGATATTTTCGATATCCAAAGTGCCATCAATCTTAAAGGATTCATAGAATTTTCCTAAACTATAGTATTTTTCTTTTACTATGGAATTCCCTATGTTTATATTACCACAAGAACTAGTATAATCTGATTATCTCATTAGTAACAACACCTTTATGTATTGACTCAGAGCTTAAACTGAGCTTAAATGAGGATATGGTTTAATGGAAGTGTTGGAGTAATAATTCCAAACTCTGTATTTATTATATTCATTACAAATAACTAAATATATTTGTTGTTTGTGAGTTCTCATTCAAAGCACTCTGTTGCAGGAATCTATTAGATCAGAAAAAAAGTTGCAATGTACAAAATGCTGAAAAATATTGATGACCAAATTAATAGCACAACTCCAACAAGTTTAGAAATAAATGGATTTTGAAACATTTAAATGGTGACAGAACACATAGCGAGAAAGATAATAACGCCTTTAAAGATAAAAGGTTTAGCAATGTGCATTTTGTAAGAAAATCCATTCAGTATAATCACTTAAATGCATTTTCCTAAAGAAAAGCATGAATTTTGCCTTGTGGATTAATTAACTTACTCTGCTTAATTGACTGATGCTTTGAATCTGTACTTGGAAAAAAGTGCCTGAAATTCATACCGATTTGAAATAAATTGTCATCAGTGGGTACATCTATTGAATCTTGTTACTGCCTTAAAGAATGCTCTTAGTCCTAAAACCAAAACAACTGAATACAAAGGAAAACAGGATCTGATATTATTATCTTATTCCAACTTTCACAATATTGTTCTAAAAAACTCTAAAAATAAATATTTTCCCCGTACCCAAAAAACCCTGTTAAAAATAGAAGTGGAAATAGATTGTAACACAAAGGGAAAATATCACTGAGAAAAATAAGAGTCTGACCCCAAACTATCAGCACTCACTGTCTGCTGTTTGAAGAGTAGAACATCCGGAAGATAGCAATAAAAATAGCACGTAGACTTATACAATACTTCACAGTGCTTTGCAGCCCTCTCTAAGCAGTTTACAGAGCCAGCATATTGCCCCCAACAATCTGGGTCCTCATTTTACTGACCTTGGAAGGATGGAAGGCTGAACCTAATGCGATTTGAACTGCCAAACTTCTGGCAGCTGGCAATTGGCAGTCAGCAGAAATAGCCTGCAGTGCTGCATTCTAACCACTGCGCCACAATGGCTCCTTGGTATCATTGTTATTCCTTTAGATCTTGGAATCACTGCTGCTAAAAGCTGTTATGCAAAGCTAACCTCAACTTTTGTCCAACCGGATAACATTATTGCATGCCAGATTTGTTCAGTCCTCCATAAAATTGTGAAAGAGAAGAACTTTGGGCCTTAGCAGTAGCTTCTGCCCAAGAGCAGGATTCCCAGGAATCTGGAATCTTCAATTTAGAGTCTTCAATCATCAGCAGATGATTACAGTTAGAGTCAGGGACCTCACATTTTTAATTTCTGTGATTACAACCATTTGCTAATTGCTAATTAAAATTATATTCCTTTTTTGTAGGTGACATCCTGCTGATCTTCTGCCCTCTTATATCAACTTTTCTAACCCAATAACTTTATGAATTGAATGGCAGTTGTGCAATAATGTTAAGGCTTCTTTTTTGCAATACTGGCAATTATTTCTGGCCTCAAATGAAATCAAATACAAGAACTCAAATCTCAAAACTTCTATCACATATAAAAAGGAAGAGTACTAAAGCAAGTACTAAAGTACTAGAGGTATTTTACTAAAGTACTAAAGTGATAAAAGATGGGGGTGATGGCTCAGTATTTATAGACACTGAGCTTATCAGCTGGTGAGCTAACAGCCTTGGTTGGAGACTCGAGCTCTGTGCAGTAGGGACAATCTCCTGTTACTTATCCCAGCTCCTGCCCACCTAGCAGTTTGAAAACATGCAAATGCAAGTAGATAAATAGATACCACTTCAATGAGAAATTAACAGCATTCTGTGCACTTTTGGCATATAGCCATGCTGCCCACATGACTATGGAAATTGTCTTTGAACAAAGCTAGCTCCCTCAGCCAAAAAAAAATGGTGATGAGCACCATGCCCTAGAGTCAGACACCACTTGCAGGGAAATCTTTACTGTTCTGTATAAATAATAGTAGACTCTGTTTTTCCGGATGGAACATTTACCTTTACCTTTTTTTTTTCTTTTTACTAAAGATACACTTGACAATAAATGCATGAATAAATGAATGAATGAATGAATGAATGAATGAATGAATGAATGAATGAATACTCATCAATTAATCTGAAAAATCCATCTGAGCCAGGGAAATAAAATGCTGGAAAAGGCAAGACATCTATATATGGAAACTAGGATGAGAAATGTTTATCACTGTTGTGGACTTTATTTTCATAGTTTTCCTACTGATTGTAAGTTCTTGTCAGTAAGTTCTACTTAAAGATGTTTCGTAGCCATCCCTCTTATTGGAAGAGGGATGGCCTTACACTATCCTGCCTTCTCCTGTCATTTGATCTAAATTTAGTTTTGCATTGTCTGAAGGCGAAGCTGAACATTTTTTTTTATTCATTTAAACTGAAAGTAAGTTTTCCAGATCCTTTCACAATGATTTGGATTGTTAACTAAAGTGCTGGGCTCAAAAGTGTTTTTTCAAAAGGCAACTGGATTGTGTTTTTTTTTTCTTGAGGAAGAAGAAAATGTTTTGCTTCTTATCCAAGAAGCTTCATCAGTTCTGATGGTGGTGAGTCTTCTTGGATGAGAAACCAAACATTTTTTTCTTCTTCTTCCTCAGGGAAAAAAAAAACCAGTCCAGTTTTATTTTGAAAAAGAACTTTTCATATATCTATGACCTGGAGAATTTCCACAGATATTTAAAGTGGTGGGCACTCTTGCCATGTAACTGCCATGGAAATTTAATTTTGTTTTTAGTCACCTTTTCTTTAAAAAGTTATTGTTTCAGGATTGTAACACTTGTTATCCATATCACCTGTAAAATATGTAGCTGTGCAAAGTTATATCTATTCAACAGTCAAGACTCTTTTCAATCCAATACCAGTTTACATTAATAAGAATGATCTCCAATTTCTTTTGAATGTGCTCTGGCCTTATAATGCCAGATGTTTATGTATGTTAACTTTGGTATCATCTCTTCAAATAATTATTCAAAATGGCATCTATCTAAGTGCTTCGTTTTAATTGTATCATATTAGATGATCTAATTACATTAATCAGATTAGATTATCTAAACGGACCATGCCAAAGAAATCTTATTTCATTCTTTGACAAAGTGACTAAATTAGTGGACAGGTGAAATGTTATGGACGTAATATACTTGGAGTTCAGGAAGGCATTTGACAAAGTAGACTACAACCTACTTCTTAGTAAGTTTAAAAAAATAGCATAGATAGTATCACTGCCAGATAGATTTTTAACTGGCTGAGAAATTGCACTCAATGTTTTATCCTTAATGGATCTACATCTATATGGAAGGAAGAAACAGTGGATACCCCAAGGTTCTGTCTTATGCCCAGTACTCTTCAATATTTTCATAAATAATTTAAAGACTAGGACAGAGTTCCAAGATTTGAGGGGCTACCACAAAGAAGAGGGTCAACCTATTTTTGAAAGTATCAGAAAGCAGGACAAGAAGCAATGGAAGGAAATTAATCAAGGAGACAACTAATCTAGAACTAAGGAGAAATGTCCTAACAGTGAAAATAATTAACCAATGGAATGGGTTGCCTTCAGAAGTTGTGGGTGCGCCATCACTGGAGATTATAAAGAAGAGACTGGGCAGCTACTTTTGTCCAGAATTGTATAGTGCCTCATGTTTGTGAAGGGGGTGGACTAGGAGACTTCCAAGATCCTTTCCAACTCTGTTATTCTGCTATCTTAGATTTATTTGAAAACTAGAAACATTGAAAAGTAAAAGAGAATTTGAGTTACAAATGTGTGTGTGTGTGTGTGTGTGTATTATAGCTATTACACATCTCAAGTTGATTAATTGTAGGTACAGTTGTGATTAAGGGAAACTCCAAGAGCTGTCTCTCTGAATTAGTCATAGGAAAGGTAGCTTTCTATTAGTAGAAAATCTATCTTTCTAATTAAAGATCTGTAAAAGATCCATAAGCCTGGAAGAAAGAAAATTTATTTTCAAAAAGTAGAGAATAGAACAGAGCAGGCAGCTCTGTTAATAGAGAGCTGATAGCTAGAAATATTACACAGAGGAACATAAAAAGAAACATATTTAAGAATTTTCACACAAGGATGAGTTTTTTGGGAAAAAAACCTTCCAGGTTTTTTTTAAGGAAAAGTAGAGAGGGTGACATCTTCAGCAGAGTGTAAGTTTACTACAGACATAATACATGTTGACTTGAAAGTATGTTAACCTAGTATCCCTTTATACTAGCAGTTTCATAAGTATGAGCTGGGTAGAGCAACAATTAAATAGATAAGTATTGTAGCTGGTGTGAAAATCACATTGATGACAATTAAATCGATACAGTACATAGATGGTTTAAAAAATCACAACATGCTCATGAAAGATTCATCAATGAATCTGGGTCTTTATTCAATGAATCTGGGTCTGAAATGGCATCCTTCAGTCTCAAGAGACTATGGTATTGTGCTATGAAACTGGTAACTGCCACTTCCCATGTTGTTTCGATGCTGTATGCAAAGTGTCCTCTCCAGAGCACAAGACCTGGGTAATTTAATATGGGGGATAAACTTTTACCCAAGCAGCAGATCCCTCCTCTCTACATCACTGAAATAGACTAATGGAATGGCAGAGCTGATATGATTAGTTCCAGCCAGTTTACCAGGACATGATTGTACACAGTCACAAACTGCTTCCGGGATTCTGGCTCTGGATTTTGCCTCGAGGTTGACTCCTGAAGCCTTTTCCAACAAGAGATATAGCCACAAGGCAGTGGAGGTTTGAAATTGGAGTTTCCCTTCTCCTATAAGATGATTCTATCATTTTATTTGCCATTGGGGCATAAAGCCCTCTTCTGCCTTTAAAACTGTTGAACAACTTCTCTTGTAACCCTGTAATGGGGCCCTTATGAGGTGCTGGACCAAGGTTTTTTAACAAGGTATTACTCCTCCAGCACTCCTCCTCACCCCAAGATGCCCAGGTCGGCTCTATTTGCAGTGTCCATTATCTTCCAACTGCCACTTTCCGACCATTCCACTCTAACCAGCTCTTGGCCTATCAGTTTCTTCACCTCTCTGTTTCTTCAACAAATTCCAGCCTCACAGTTAGTTTATCAAGCTTGCCTCTTTCTTGCCTTTCCCTCTACACAGTCTTTTGCTTCCACTTACCAATCTCTACAATCCAAATTCTTCAAAAAATGTCTCCGCACAAAACTTCAGGATACCATCTACAAACAGCCACTGTTGCCATCTTTGATGGAAAAATCTGGGTAATGACTTCAAGGAAAGGATGGGGTGATTTCTTCCAATTTTGCAGATAATCAAATTGAATAGAATAACATTTGAATCCATATACTACAGGTGAGTTGAAAAACATATTAAATGCTCACTTTCATTTCTGGAATACTGTGCTGATTCCTAAGTTGCCACATCTCTGCAGATGTCAGTATCTTCTTATCTTTTCATTAGGTATCATTTGAATTAGTGAAGTGCAAGAACTACAATTCCTTATCACCACTTCACTAACTTAGAACATAGAACAACAGAGTTGGAAGGGAACTTGGATGTCTTCTAATCCAATCCCTTACTCAAGTAGGAGATACCATTTCAGACAAATGGCTGTCCAGTCTTTTTTTTAAAGCCTTCAGTGATGGACACCCACAGCTTCTGAAGACAACTTCTGTTCCACTGGTTAATTGTTCTCACTGTTAGTTCTAAGTTGCATCTTTCCTTGATTAATTTCTATCTATTGTTTTTTTGTCCTTGCCTTCAGGTGCTTTGAAAAATAGCTTGGCCCCTTTTCTTTGTGGCAGCCTCTCAAATATTTTTATTTCAAAATAAAATAAAATTAAAATAAGCACCACCATGAAAACAAATCTAGTGAGGAATAGGAAATAGACAGCGAGCCTGTGTTGAGGTTTTTTTATTCTTTCTGAGTAGTTATGTGCTTGGCTTATGAGGTACATTGCAAGTGATAAGGACATCAACAGTGAAGATAAATGCAGCAATATAAAAATGTTTCTGAAGGTTCGGACGTTGAACCAAGTAGCAGTGCACATCGATCCTAAATGCATAATTCTTGAACATCCCCACATCTAGTCTTTGTGCAAATTAAATCCATATAAATGTAGAATATATAAAACAGTGTGACAATAAAAGAGGGATATAGTCCTATGTGAGGAACAGTTCCAGAGATGGATTTGCTTTATTTCAGTATTTGTGATAGCAGAGCTTGCTAATTATTTTCTGAGTCATGCTTTAATAAAAAGCAATAATATGCTGTTTTCTTTTCTCAACAGACGAGTTCTAGACTAGAAATTTGCTAATTCACAAACAATGGCAGGGAAGACTTATAAAATGACTACATTCTGCAAAACAGCAGAGAAGTAAGCAAATATTAACCTCAGAATTACCCTGCAAAACATATTAATGGTAATTTATGTTGAGAATTGTCATTAATTTTTAATAATTGAAGAAACTACTGCTTACCTCTTTGCGGAAACTGAATACTTTGGAAAGGGTAAACTCTCTTATTTTGAATCTTTCTTAGTTTTCTTGTTGATTATATCTTCTGCCTAGTTTCCCAAAGATGCCAGTATGCAGTGATATATGAGAATGACCTTGGGTGTAAAAGATATCTCAGTCCACAGATAGTTAGGAGGCATGGGAAGCATTTTCACCCTAGTTTTCTGGAAAGTAAAAGGAGAAGAAAAATACTTTTAGTCTTACAAGATTCTGTTAATAAACATTGCAATAAAAATAAAATTAGGCTATGGTTCTTGTCTGCATTACCTCCAAGGCTAAATTATGCCTACTTGGAGCTCAAGAATCTTCCATGCACCTTTTGGAAAGAAAGAAAGAAAGAAAGAAAGAAAGAAAGAAAGAAAGAAAGAAAGAAAGAAAGAAAG
>BLBF01000073.1:18375143-18398350 GCA_015471245.1 Laticauda colubrina
TCTATCTATCTATCTATCTATCTATCTATCTATCTATCTATCTATCTATCTATCTATCTATCTATCTATCTACTGTGTTTCTCATATAATAAGGCTGGGTCTTATTTTTTTTGAGCCTTGAAAAAATGGCTAGGCTGTCTTTTGGGGGGTGACTTAATTCCCCCCCCCCCTTGCATCTTCGGGCAAGTGGGCAGCGACAGCTTGGATGTTGACCTCGGTGTTGGTGGGGCACTTTGTATCGGGGCAACACAGGCAGCACCATATCCAGTGTGCAACAAAAGTACTTCCTAATGGTAAGCCCCCCCCACCATCCCCGGCATTTCGCATGTTTTAATATAGGCCTTAATTTGGGGGAAGGGGCTTAATTTCATTCCATGCCTATAAAACATGCTGGGACTTTCTATTGAAGGAGGCCGTTTTGTTGGAGAAACAAGGTTATCTATCTATCTATCTATCTATCTATCTATCTATCTATCTATCTATCTATCTGTCTATCTATCTATCTATCATCTATTTATCTATCTATCTATCTTTCTTTCTATCTATCTATCTCCTATTTATCATCTATCTATCTATCTATCTATCTATCCATCCATCCATCCATCTATCTATTTATCTATCCATCTACATATCTATCTATCATCTATCATCTATCTATTGTATGTACATATGCATACATACAGGTAGTCCTTGACTTACAGTGAGAATTGGGAGAGGACTTTCCATTGGTAAGTGATACAATCGTTAAGAGAGTCATATGTAATATTATAATCTTTTTTTGCCATGGTTATAAAGCAAATCACTGCAGCTACTGACTGAATCACATGTTGTTAAGCAAATCCAACTTCCCTTGTTGATTCTGCCATAAATGGCAATCATATGACCCTGGAAGGGAGCAACCATCATAAATACACATTATTTGCCAAGCACCCACATTTTGAGCCTAGGACCATGGGGATGCTTCGATGGTCATAAATATGAAGATCAGTCACAAGTAACTTTCTTTTTTGCAGCAATGTGTAACTTTGAACAGTTGTTACACAAATGGTTGTGAGTTGAGAACTACCTGTTTACATACATAGATACATAAATAAATACATACATTATCAACTGCTATGGCAACAGTTCAACTAGCTTGATAAGTGATGATAAGAAAAAAATCAACAGAAGTTGGTCACCCAACATTGTTTAATAAACTTAGTTAGCAGATAAAGCCAAGCAAATACAATCTTGATTAAGATTTGGTGAAAGTGAAATGTGAGATGGATAAATCTTTTTTTTTTTTGTCCTCTGTATCTCCCACCTCCCTTTAAATAAGGCAATGTGATATTGACAAAACTATAAATCCATATTGTTACCAGAAGTAAAATTTGCCTGGACAACATCTTTACTTTTAAATGCTATTTAGATGAAGGAAGGAATATGCACATTTTAAACAAGGTGAAATAAATAACTTGCAAAATTCTGGTCATCTTCCATCTTTAATGTATGTTGTGACATTACACATTTTACATTTGCACAGACAGACACACTGTACACATTTCTACTCTGACCCTCAATATTTTTTTTTACAAATTTTCTTCTTTTCTGACATTTCAAACGCTTCCTATTATCACCTATTCCATGTGTTACAACATTTTTGCCATCCAATTATACTGTAAAATCACAACGTAATGGACATTTTAACTGAAATGAAATATTATTCATGTACTACTGGTTTATATAGCTCACACACATTTACTGGGGAGATGACTTTATTGTAAGATATCTGAATGAAGATTAGGCAGGAGCTGCTGAAATAAAATAAAAAAACTGGAATTTTTTTCACCAAAGGAAAAGAACTGCAGCACAATATTAACAACCATGTTCAAAATCTGTTTAGTCAAATATATGTAAATCTGAAGGAATCTGCCTGCAAATGTACATTTTGGACTACAAAACAGAGATCTCCAGCTTTCCTCAATTTGTTGCTTCCTTGTAAGTGTTCCAAACACTTACAAGTCACCTGGGAGTTGATAGCATTAAAAATATAATTGATGCAGTAGTAAAATGCTACTGGTTTGGCCCAGTTCAGCTGAACTGGTAGCAAAAATTGCTACTGGTTTGGTGGAACCAGTAGTAAAGAAAGCTCCGATGATCAGCTGAGAGGAGAAGGAAGAGAAAAGTGCAGGATCAGCCCTCCCACCTGCCCCTGCACTTTTCTCTTCTTCTTCTTTTTTTTAAATAAAGTTTTATCTTGGTTTTCACACACACAATACAAGTAAAACATCTTTTTTTGAAAATAGCATGGTCCCGGGTTGAACTTCTTCATACAGACACAAAACTCAATTTCGTGCTCCTTTTTGTGTTCTATTCCATATCTTATACTATTCTACATTTCTATATAGTTTTTCCCTTCTTTTAATTTTCTCAATTTTATTTTGATTAGCTCATCTCAGTTCAAATCATTATATTTATACTTTTGTCTGTTCTGTTTCAATTTCATATTATCTTTTCTCATGAAACAAATATTCTCCTGTAGTTACTAATTGGAGTATGACTCCTTGATATCTTTTAATTGCATCCATTCAACTCTTATTTAAACTTCAGTATATACCTTAAGGTTATGACCTTCAATATAATACATAATACATAACTTCCAATTGAATTATGCTTGGTACATTCTTATAATACACACTATATTCTTTTTTTTTTTTTAAAGAAAGATTGTAAATATATGTAATTATAAACCCTCATTCCATTCCAGTTCAGTTCTATCATTAATAATCATTAAAGTCTGAAACATGTTTAACACTTCTTTTCAATTAAATATCATACTTCCTTAAAAACACAATAAAAAATCTCCATAATTAATTTTTCCCTTATTTCTCTTCACATATATTTTATAAATCATTAAATATACCTTTTGTTACATTTATTTATTGACAAGCATTCCACTGAATTACAATAGCTATTTTATCAGACATTTTAATCATACATTGTTTCATATTTTCTAAAATTATTTCTGCTTCTAATATAACCATACTATCTTATGTACCTTTGCAGAACCCCTTTTTCTATTAAGTTTTCACCCATTATCTCTAAATAGGCCATGTTTCTCTATATTTCATTTCTGTCCTTTATAACTTCTTTTCCATCCTTTCTTCCCTCTCATCTTCTCCCTTCCCTTTTTATCCCCTTGTACTCCTAATTCTCTCTTCTGCATTTCCCTCTTCTGTTGCTTTCTGATTTTATACTTATTTTTTGCTCTATTTTTTTGAGTTGTTTTTCCCAATCTTAAACTTTCCATTCTCTTTCCCCCCTTTCCTTCCCCCCCCCCATCTAAGATTACTTGTTCATTAAAGATGGCTTCTTCTTTGTCGCAATCTTCTTGTTCTGCAGGCGTTGTTGTTTCTCATCATTCCAAATCTCCATTTCTAAAAACAGAAATTCGAAGCCAAAAGAACCTCTCCCTTCTTGTGCATCTTCTTTGAACTTTTTAAGTTCCATTTTCAGTTCTTCTAAAAGTGGAGCTATTTTAAACAGTTTTAAACAACCACCCGATTGATTTTAGTCATTCGAAACAATAATTGAGAATCCAGATGTTCCGTCCGGAAAAACGCGAGGTAGACTGGGTTCCAACAACAAAGTCTTTATTAGGTAACACAGTTGGGAAAATGGAACATTGGCTCAGGCTGCGGCAGCCTTTTATATGTTTTTCTCTGCCGGCTTGTAGCCAATGACAGGTATTTGATATTTGTCGCCTTTTTAGCAGCTATGTGGATTGGTTCCGATTGAACCAATCCCCATTCGAGTTCTTTAGCCAATTAGAATTCAGTCTTTAGGAGTCTACTATTTTTATACAGAACACCCCTCCCCTCTTGGTTTAGTCCTACGTGGTGACGTAGTCGCGTAGGTAGGTGGGGCTTTTTTGACTCAACTGGACTTGCGTGGTTCATTTATGTTGGAGACTTCGACCGGTTCGGATGGGGTTGTTGTCTCTCCGGACTTTCTCCATGGAACCGCCTGGAAGGGTGAGTCAGCCATTTTACTGCCACCTGATTTTCTTAGGCCGGTGGTTTTGCCGCTCCCTCCTGGTTTCTCCGGGCAGGTCGAGCTGGCCTGGCTGGGCCCTTCGATTGGACTCCTCTCGCAAGTTTCTTCTAACTGTAAGTCACTTTTTTGCTCTTTTTGGTAGTTATTGTATTCTGTGTTTAATTTAAACGGTTCTTTATTATTTTCTCATATTCCCCCCCCCCTTTGGTTTGATTATCATCGTTTTTTAATATTTGTGGTTGTGTGTTTGTATTTCTTTCAATGTTTCGGGAGCAAAGCTGGTCTATGTGCTGCTTCCATTCCCTGCCATCGTCTATGGTTAGTCGGTAGGACCGGGAGGCTGTAATTTGTGTAATTTTTCCTGGAAGCCATAATGGGTCCCCGGTAAAGTTTTTTGCATAGACTAGGTCGCCTATTTCAAATGTCCTGAAACGGGTGGAGGAGTCGGGGGGGGGGGTTCTGGTGTATAGTTTGGGTGCAATCTGTCTAGTTGTGATCTAAGTTTTCTCCCCATTAGTAGTTCCGCCGGACTTTTGTTTGTTATGGTACTGGGTGTGATATGCTGGAGGGTGAGTAGGCAATTTATTTTATCTTGGACATCCCCAATGTCCATCCTTTCTAAACCTTCTTTGGTAAATCTAACCATTCTCTCAGCCCTACCATCTGCAGCCGGGTGGGCCGGCGCAGTTAGGGCATGTCTGATACCTAGGGAGGCTAGGTATTGTTCGAATTGGATGCTCGTTAATTGTGGCCCGTTGTCGGACACTAGGACGTCTGGCAGGCCATGGGTTGCAAAGAGTTTGCCAAGTTGTTTAATAATGGTTTCAGTTGTCGTAGATGGCATGATTTTAACCTCTAGCCAGTTTGAGTATGCATCTACGACAATTAGGAAGGTATGTCCCTTAGTTGGACCCGCAAAGTCTATGTGGATTCGTTACCAGGGGCCTCGTGGGGTTTCCCAGTCCCTTATGGGTGCTTGTGGCGGGGAAGGCCTATTTCTTTGGCATTTGTTACAAGAGTTTACCCAGTATTCAATGTTCCTATCTATACCCGGCCATCAGACATAGCTTCTAGCAAGGCTTTTCATTTTAACAATTCCAGGGTGGCCTTCGTGAAGCATATTGAGAACCCTCGTTTGTAATTTGGAGGGGATAACTACCCAATCACCCCACAACAAACAACCTTTTTGAATTGAGAGTTCAGTTTGTCTGGTCCAGAAAGGTTTATAGTTCTCAGTTTTTTGGTTTTCCAGCCAGCCTTTACCTACCCAGTTCAGTATACGGACAGTCAATGGGTCCTTTGCGGTGGCTCTGGTGACATCATATGCAGATATGGGCAGATTTAGGCATGTGTCTATCTGCAGGGTGGCCGTCGTTGGTGCCGGGTCTTCTTTTAGAGTTGGTAGCAGTGCTCTGCTTAACGCATCTGCATGGGAGATTTGTTTCCCAGGGCGATGTATTAGGGTGTAAGAGTAGGCTGCTAGGAATTCTGACCATCTAGTCATTCGCGAGGACAAAATGTTCGGTGTTGGCTTGTTTCCCGCCAAAATTCCCAGTAGCGGTTTGTGGTCCGTTATTATTACAAATGTCCTTCCATATAGGTACTCGTGGAAGCATTTTACTCCGGCGACGATTGCCAGGGCTTCCCTGTCTAATTGACTGTAATTTCGCTCGGTTTTAGACAGAGTCTTTGAATAATATGCGACGGGTACCTCTCTTCCATCTGGCAATTTGTGACTCAGGATGGCACCGACTCCAAATGGTGAGGCGTCGCAGGTCACCGTCAATGGCAGTGTGTTGCTAAACTGGATAAGAACGGTGTTTGATGTTAATAAGTTTTTTTATTTTTTGGAAGGCTTTCTTTTCTCTATAACCCCAACTCCAAATTGTTTGCTTATCCAGTAATCGGTGCAATGGTTCCGCTATTGTTACTTTGTGGGGTAGGAACACTTTATAAAAATTTATTAGTCCCAAAACTGCAGTTCAGTTTTGTTCCTTGGTTCTGGTGCGTCTTTAATAGCTCTGACCTTTTTTTCGGTCAGGTGTATACCCTCTCCGTCTATCAAATAGCCCAAGAATTTGAGGCAATCAGTCATTAAACAGCATTTTTCTTTTTTTACTTTAAGGCCAGACTCTCTGAATTTATTTAGTACGTCTTTAAGTCTTTTTTTAAGTTGGGTCGCATCTTTGGCCGAAATTAGGATGTCGTCGAAGTATGGAACGACTCCTTTTAAACCATTTAACAGGCGTTCCATGAGGCTCTGGAAAATGCCTGGGGCTACACTTACTCCAAATTGGAGTCTGTTGCATTTGAATGCCCCTTTGTGAGTCACAATTGTTTGTGCTTCAGCAGTTAAAGGGTCTACTGGGAGCTGTTGGTACGCTTGTGCTAGGTCTCGTTTAGCGAAAACTTTTCCTCCCCCAAGGGAGTGTAATAAGTGTTGTACGACTGGCACCGGGTATGCGCTTTGTTGCAACGTGTGGTTCAGGGTAGCCTTGTAGTCGCCACAGATTCGAACCGACCCGTCTGGTTTAATTGGCATTACAATTGGTGTTTCTCATTTGGCATGGTCTACAGGCTCTAAGACCCCTTGATTTATCAATTTATCTAGTTGTTCCTCTATTTTTGCTTTTAGAACAAAAGGAACTCGTCTGGCCTTTAGTCTTCTTGGGGCTATTTAGGGGTCTAGACTAAAAGAAATTGGGGTCCCCTGATACCTGCCTAGGGAGCCATCGAAAACATCCTGGAATTCTTGGATGAGGTCTTCTTCCCAGTCGGTTGCGGCCACCCGGTCTACTCCGGTCATCCCGATGCCCTATGGTGCGAACCATTCAATGCCCAGGAGGCTTGGTTGGTCTCGGTCGACTATCGTCAATGGTAGTACAGCGACATGTTGCTTGTAGGCAACTCGGAAATGTCCCAGGCCTATTACAGGAATTCGGTTTCCTTGGTAGTCCTTGAGGGTTAATTTTTGTCTCTGGAGTTCCTTGATTTTGATATCTGGAACCAGTTTTTTGATGGTGTCCCATGACACCATTGATAGGAAAGATCCAGAGTCAATCTCCATCTTGCAGGGGTTGTCTTCAATTTTTACAATTATTTTTACCTTCTTCCCGCTTTCCGTCTGAGCGCTTCCGATAGTGAAAGTCTGGTATTCTTTCTCTCGGTTAGTGGCTTGCTTGTTTCGCTGCCACTTTCTCTCAGGTTGTCTTGGCTCAGCTTTTGCTGGGAAGTTGCTGCGTCTTTTTGGGCTGTAATTTTTTTTGTTCCTGCAGACTTTCTCGATATGCCCCCTCTTCTTGCATGCTCTGCAAATGGCATCGAGGAATCTGCAATTGGCTCGAGGATGGTTTACCCCGCAACCAGCGCATTCCCGCCGATTTCTGTTTTCGCGCCCTTTCTTGTTGGCGTATAGGCGGGGGAGTTCGTCGTCTTCCTCCCCAGATTCTGACATCTCATCTAATTCTTCGTAGTACGTGGTGATGGGAGATTGTTTCTTCCCTCTGGACGGGCTTGTTTCGTCATTGTTCGCGTTCATTTGCTTCATTTTGACTGCCGATTTTTTCGCAGCTTCAGCGGCTGTGGCTTCAGCGATAGCTTCGGCTACTGTTATATTGGGTTTATTCAGCAGTTTGCTCTGTATGTTAGAGTCTCTTAAACCCAATATTACTCAATCCCGCATTGCTTCATCTAAGTTCAGAAACTCGTACGCTCCCCCTATTTGTCGGAGGGCTGCCACAAAATCAGCGATGGTTTCACCTTCTTTCTGGTCTCTCAGATAAAACTCATGCTGCTTGATTAGATTTGACACCACCGGTGCATAGTGGGCCGTTAGTGTTCTTTGGAGCTCTGTCCAAGTCAATTGTTTCACATCTCGGGGCTTCACCAAAGCCTTGGCCATTTTGAAGACTGAGGGTCCACAGTGTGTCAAGAAAACAGCTCTCTTACGCTGGTCTGAGATTTCCTCCATTTCATTGCTCTCCAGATACATCTGGAAACGGTCTACGTAGGATTCCCAATCTTCTTCATTGGGATTGAAGGGTGTGGGTGGCGCGTTGTTTCCAGCCATTGTTTTTCGTCTGGTTTTTTTTTATCTGTCGCCGCGTGCTCAATCTCGCGTTTAGGATGATCCCACCTTCATCGCCAGTGTTCCGTCCAGAAAAATGCGAGGTAGACTGGGTTCCAACAACAAAGTCTTTATTAAGTAAGACAGTTGGGAAAACGGAACATTGGCTCAGGCTGCGGCAGCCTTTTATATGTTTTTCTCTGCCGGCTTTAGCCAATGACAGGTATTTGATATTTGCCGTCTTTTTAGCAGCTATGTGGATTGGTTCCTATTGAACCAATCCCCATTCGAGTTCTTTAGCCAATTAGAATTCAGTCTTCAGGAGTCTACTATTTTTATACAGAACACCAGAAATCATCAAGTAATCCAGATAGTCCCCAGTTATATCTTCTTATTTCTTTTTCAACTTTCTCTTCCTGGGGTTTTTGTTGCGATATTTCAGTTAGAATGTATCTTTTGGAAGTTTTGTTGAGATTTTGCTCCAAGTTCTTTTTTAATTCCAGGTAGTCTCCTCCCTTCCAGATCCTACCCCTTTATTCTTTTTTTCTCCTTTCCTGTTTTCAAAAGTTTTAAATTATCCAGAAATCTTTATTATCCCTTTGACTTTTTATTTTCAGCATTAAATGCCTATTGATGTCAAAGTGGATTTTTTTTTTCAATTTCTTGCTTAAGTCTCTTAGCTGTCAGTATAGGAAAAGGAGAAAAAACAACAACAAATCTTTTCCCTTTTCTCTCTCCTTCACAGCTTAAAAATCTTCTTAGGAAAAATTTATTGTTTTTTAATAGTTTCAATTCCAGGGTCCCTTATTTGTTGCTTTTGCTGTTTGACCCAGTCAACCAAAACTTTCTCTTCTTATCTTCCTCCTGCATTCTTTTCCGGTTGAGTTCTTCTTTGTGGTGGCCATTTCTGACCACTGCTGCAACAGCCTTTGGGAAAGGGAGTAATGGCCAACTGGGGAGGAGAGATGCGGCTCTCCTCAACCCTTCTGGTAGTCTCCCCCCTCTTCACCACCTCTACAGGGTGACTTCTCCCTGAAACCAGCTGGCGCTCTAGTGGCAAGCACGGATTGAAGCCTCACAGAGACGTGGTTTTAGTCTGTTGCTGAAGAAGCTCAAAGCAGAAGTCCACTCACTTTTCTCTTCTTTATCCTCTGAGCTGATTGACATGGCAGAGCCTTGGGTAGTATTTGGAAAGCTGTGAATGTGTGACTTAGGTGCACATGTGCGCCCACGTGTGAAGTCGGGAAAATTGTAGAATTCCCATGAGGGAAACTGGTAGAATCCTATCACTGAATCAATGCAATATATTCCAAATCAGAATGCTAACTGGGTAGTGTGTACATGTGTATGACACACACACAGAGAGAGAGACAGAGATAGAAAGACAGAGACAGAGAGAATGAGAGAGAGAATCAAGGGTGGGATTCTACCAGTTTGCACCTATTCACTAGAACTGATTATTAACATTCTAAGCAGTTCAGAAAACCGGTTGTTCGAAGAAATTACTGGCCTTATCCTGTAAGGAAGGCAGGAAGGAAACATTCTGGTGTTGCTTACAGAAACTGCCTCTCCGTTAACCCTTATTACATTCTTGGCAGGACGAGACTTCCTGTCTCAGGAACTCCTCTGGAGTTTTTTTCCCCTCCTTTGCTGGCACTTTGCTTGTGTGGAGTGACCATTCAAAGTTACAATGGCTCTGAAAAAAGTGACTTATGACTATTTTTCATACTTACAACTGTTGCAGCATCCCCACAGTCATGAGAGGCCAGGCGAGGAGATGCATGCCTCGATGTGAATGATATTGAGTTGGCCACGCCCAGCCAATAACATGACCACCAAGCCATATCCACCAAGTCACATGACCACCAAGCCATGACCACCACTTAAGCCACACCCACAGAACCACTTGTTAAAAATTTTATTCCAACCCCTGGAGAGAATGAGAAAGAAAGAGAGAGAAAGAGAGGGGGGAGGGAAGGAGAAAGAAAGGGAGAGAGAATCATTTCCAGATTAGCACACAAGTCTTGGCTAGGCCCAATCCTGATTAACTTAAAATCATTGAACCAGTAGTTACACCAGTCAGATCCCACCCCTGAAAAAATCCCTATCAAACATGAACATCTGCTTAACTCAGGCCCTTGGAAGGACTCAGTAGGTAGATAAAAATGCTAAATCTAGTCTATACAATTAGATGACTGTGTGACCAACCATATAACACACTGTCCCAAAAGTTGAATAGAGATAGATTTCCATGCTCTGAAAATTTTAATGGTGGATTTTTTTCGCTCTGCATTGAACTTGTTTCATAATGATGTTCAAATAGCGCAGGATCTTGCAGTGAGCAGTGTAAGTCTCTTGAATTTCAAAGTTATCTGCTTTCAAAATATTCCAACACCTGTTTTGACTGTGGAGATGAATATCTTACAGATACTCAAGATTTTTTTTTTCTGAAATGAATTCTTAATTTGGAGAAGAAAATGATGAAAATATAGTCCTCCCTATATCATCCCCTCCTATATCATGAGATTTCTACCTTATATAATAGGTTCTTAGATTATTTTCTCTTAACCAATATGTTTCTTGAAATGAAAGAATGCCTGTTATAGCAAGGGTTCTTAAAAGTAGTCAGCTAATGTATATTTCATTTGAAGAGTGCTTCAGTGTTACTTCTATCTTTTGACAAAGATCAACAAAAGTAAAACCTTCATCAGAGGTTGGGGAGGGAAGGGGTACATAAACTATAAAGCTGAAAATATCAAAGCATCATAAACTGGGATATACTGTATGTCTGGTATTACATAACTTATAATTGTTCAAGAAAAATTTCTTGTACCCATGTAATTTTTTAGGCAGCCCATCGAAAACCATTATAGGATTTAACATCATTGTACTGATAAGACTGGTGATTTTTCCTGTTAATTCAGAACACAACTGTGCTTGTGGGAAGCATGAATGTGTTGCCTCTGGTTAGAGATACAGGATTGGGGAACAAATTGGAAAGAAAAATTCATTCATGCATTTACTCATTCATGCATTTACTCACTCACTCATTCATTCATTCATGCATGCATTCTGATGCCCAATGTTCATTCATTCTTTCATTCTGTGTGGTTGCCCATCTCAGATTCATGATTCTAGTCAGCTAATAATGTTAAAAGAAAAAAATTATAAAAGCATACAAAACAAAACACAGAGAAACAGCAGTTGGGGTAAAAGAAAAGACTCATCAATCACAAATCAACATAACCAAATCTGTAGCTTCAGCCACCCTGCTAGACCACCAGACCCAAGAATAAACCCAAGTATTTAAGATTTTAGGAAAGGAAAATAGGGCTGGCTGGTTCTCTGGAGGAATATTTCAAAGGGTCGGTGCCATAATGGAAACATTCTGTGGCCTAATGGCCCACAGAACTTGGTGTCAACCCTGAAGTTGGAGAAACTGTGGCCATTTTCTTTTTGTAGCTTTTCTCTAGGGATTTTTTTTTTCTCTTTGCTTCAGGGCTGACACAGCCTGGAGTGAAGGAGCCAGGGAGGGGGGTTTAGAGATAGCTAGGGTGCTGTATCCAAAATAAAATTCTTTCCCATGGGAATCAAGGACATTGATGTAGTGTTTGAAAGGTGGAGACTGAGATCACCTAGCAACTTGGGCTGTATGCTGATTGGACCACAAGACTGGAGACTCTATGGGGAAGTGACAAAGTTTTACTTTTAATGGGTGAAAAAACAGCAGGAATTTAGAGCCCGTTTTCCAGCAAGGATATGCCAATTTGATATGATAAATGAACATTGATAACAATGCTCTTTGAGGAATATACCAGTCTCAGAGTTCTTATTGAATGGGATGCATTACTTGGAACCTTGATACTTGGATCCTTTTCAATTAGATCTAATAGGGGAGATAATTGGGGAGATGTGGTACCTCAAATAATCCACCCAGACCTATTCCATGAAGAGACTTATTGCTTACAACCACCAGCTTGAATTAAATGTGCAAGAAAACTGGCAACCAGTGTAGCTCACAGAGCATAGATATAAAAATGTGCTGATTGAGGAATGCACAGAGCTACTTCAAGGCATTTATATATATGTGTTTGTGTGTTTGTGTGTGTGCACATGCACACACACATGCACACGCAGAACTAGGGAATCTTAAAATATTCTTCATAAGATTAAATTTTAATTGGGATTGTTTTTTTTTTCCTTATGGTATATAAGGTTCCACTCACTTAGGAAATAATTAGAGTGTTCATTTTAAGCATGAAACACAAGTGGGGTAGAGGCTTCCATCTACAATCAACAATTTTAGCAGTAAACCAGCGGGATATATATGTATATATTTTCCAAGCTGCTCAAGCTGTCAAATGGTCTTTCCTACTAAATTTAACTCTTTATTCAACCCAGCATTGTTCATCAGTTCTACCACTGAGTAAAGAAATAGCTGCTCATTTATCAAATATAGCAAGAAGTCAATCTGAAAAAGAAGATTTCAGCCATTTCCCCAAAACAAGGAAATATAGAAATAAGGGAGGGGGTAAATGTTGGATACTTTTCTTTGGTTTTCTTGTGTAATTACTGTTATTATTGTTGTTATTGATCATTGCACAGGCAGCCAGATGTTCAGATTGGGTTTTGCTATATCGAGTCCTTACCAAAGAGCTGGGATAGGCAGATCTGTATGTTTGATGGTGCTACAGATATTGTCACAGGATGAAAGCTATTCCAAGTATATTATTTTTATTCGTAATTTCTAAGACTAGGGATGACATTATAATAGTGTTACAATATTTTTGGGGCTGCCAAAAAGAAGAGGGGGTGAATCTATTTTCCAAAGCAGCAGAAGACAGAAGAAGAAACAATAGATGGAAACTAATGAAGGAGAGAAGCAACCTAGAACTAAGGAGAGATTTCCTAATGGTGAGAACAATTAACCAGTGGAATGCCTTGCCTTCAGAAACTGGAGGCTTTTTAGAAGAAACTGAACAGCCATCTATCTGAAATGGTATAAGGACTCCTGCTAGTACAGTGGGTTGGATAAAAGCTCTCCAAGATCCTTTCCAACTTTGATGATGATATTCTTATTAATGGTTTATTAGAATTTCTGATATTCTCCTCTTAATGACTCATCTGTTAATCAAGATAACAGTGATTAACAAACACAGATGTATTATAAGATTCTTTGTCCAATGAATTCTTATTTTCCTGATTGACTTTTTCCTTTAAAACAGATAGCAGGCATCTCTGTATTTTATAGATCTCCATCAGTATCTTTTGTCTGAGCAGGACCTTTTATTTTAAATGTCTGTGTTTTAGCCTGCACCTCTGTAGATTGTGGGCAGGCTATTATTCTGTGGAAGCAAGGATGTTCTTCCAATGTGTTTGAAATACAGAGGGCAGCTCAAAGAAGTGCTTGTTCAACAACAGCTTGCAAGAGCAGGATACTGGAGTTGGCTGAAAGTGAGCTGAGCCTCACTTTCTTATTTGTTTTCAGTTGTGTTGCAATATGGAAAAGAGACAGGAAGCTAGTTTTTTTTTTTTTTTAATTTAGGAATAACAAAGTAATGAACCATGATGTAATTAACAACACTAAGCTTTTATGAGAGATGGAGATAGTGACTAAGAGAGAAAGGTAATTGCTAATCAGTCATGAATGAAAAGGCAATTTCATACGGGAAAAAGGAAGGATGCTACATTGTCAGAAAATGTGCTAAAGATGTGAAGTCTAGAGATCAAGAACAGAATAGAATCAGGGGTGGGATTCCACTGATATAACAACTGGTTTGGTGATTGTGCGCTTTGCATGTGCATGCACGTTCCATGTTTTTAAAAGCTCTAATGCAGTCCCTGTGAATAAAACAGTTGAGACACAAAAAACCGCGCAAATCAGCTGTGCCCTAAAAAGGAAATAAAGCACAGGAAAGAGCAGAGGTGGGTGGATGAGCCCACATGCTCGTCCCAGTGAACTGGATCACTGCCAGCTGATCTTTGGAACAAGGGGTTCGACCGATCCAATCTGGTACCTGACTCTGTTGTTACATCCTCTAACCCCCACTCCTTTAACCTCAAACTATCCACAATTGTCCTCACCCCATTCCTAAGAGGTCTGTAAGGGGCGTGCATAATTACACCATCGTGCCTACTGTCCCTGTCCTATTGTCCCCATTTATTCGTACCTATTTCCTGCATTCTTACTCATGTTTATACTTATACCTATTATCTTGTAAGCAGTTGGCAAATAAATAAATTAATTAATAAATAAATTAATTAATAAATAAATTTAAAAAAAAATCCCATTCCTGAATAGAATTGAACAGTTTATTGGCCAAGTGTGATTGGACACACAAGGAATTTGTCTCCGGTGCATAAACTTTCAGCATACGTACAAACAACAAAGTAATCTAATCATAGGATACCAATAGGAGAAGATAGTGAAAAATATAACAAGTATTATAATAATGCAGTCCTATTGCATGCATAAATATCCTTAGACATAGGACCGTATTGTGGGAATTATGTGTTCAGAAGAGTGTTGATACAAGGGAAAAAGCTATCTCTGCGTCTAGTTGTTTTGGCATACAATACTATATAGTGGCATCCTGAGAGGAGTTGAAGCGGAAATTGTCCAGGATGTGAAGGATCTGTAGATGTTTTTTCCTTGACCCATGCAGCATACAGATACTCAGTGGCAGGCAAGGCGGTTGCAACCATTTTTTCTGCAGTCCTACCTATCCATTGAGGTCTGTACTTGTCCTGTTTCGTTGTGATGCTAAACCAGACAGTTATACAAGTGAAAATGACAGCCTCATTAATTCCTTGGTAGAACTGTGTCAACAGCCCCTGGGGCAGTCTGAACTTTGAATGCAAAATGTTACTACAGTATTTCTATTGAGCATAGCAAAATCAGAAAAATAACAACAAAAAAGAAACACCTGATGATAAAATGTATATACTGAGAACCTGAGGTGTTTTTTTCCTATTCTATCAGCTTTATCTTTTTATATTTCTTTCTGAACCTGCATATTTCTTGCCTGTTCTCTTTTATTTTTTGTATCCAATGTAAAAAAAAGAAGTTCTATGAGCTGCAAGTCAAATCCCAGCAAATAAGATCATATCATTTTCATGATCATCACAAATGAATAAGATTAATTTTATCTTGGGCAATAAAAACTGTACATTTCAAAAGTTAACTGGAATACAAAGCACATATGAACAGGATGAAAACTTTCTTCTATTGAAAATATTATTCAGAGGAACTACATTCATTGCAGCCATCATATACCTGGGATATTTCTTTTCAAACTCTTGAGGACAAAAACACACTAACATCCACACTCACACATATACAAAGAACATTCTTATCCTAAAAATTAAAAAAAAACCTATCTTTTACAGAAGTGATTTTCAACAGGTTATCCAGAGATGTCTACCAGGAACTCCACCATATCTGCCCACTGTCAGGATTCCAGCGATCACCCTAATTAAATTATGAGCCTTGAGCCAAACTTCAAAAAATGTCAAAGAATTCATTAGGAGCAACATATTGGCATGTCCTGTATGTAGCCGATTCTGAGACACGTAATATACTGTCACCCTTGACTTGACCCTTGTTTTCCCCCATCCCTCTGGGAGTATCATAATTCATATTCTCCAACAAAACACATCCATAGCCAAGAGTCATCAATCATGTTCTCCAATTAGAGATTTGTGAGGCAGAAACTTCAATCACCTAGTTACAATCTCTGCAAGACATGAATGGAATGCACTTTCAATTCCAAACTGCTGCACTGCTCTTTCAAACTCCTTCCCCACTCCCTTTCTGTTGGCAACTATAAAACAGGAATAGAAATGTTCTGTAAGTTGACACTCATATTCACAGAACAGAGCCTCTTCTCTCTCTCTCTCTCTCTCTCTCCCTCTCTCTCTCTCTCTCTCCCTCTCTCTCTCTCTCTCTTTCTTTCTCCCCCTCCCTCCCTCTCTCTCTTACACACACACACACACACACACACACACACCAGACTTCTTCCATCCTTATTCCAACAATCACCTGGCAAGTATTTGCATGTCCTCAAATGTGTACCTTCTGGCACGTCAACATTTCAGTGAGAATGAAGCAGTAACAAAACACTGGATTGTGAAAATGTGTAAATACAAGCAGCAAGAGAAATCCTAAAGTCAGCAGGTGTTCAAAGCAGCTATCAATGTTAAGTCTCTGTGTGCTGTGCTAAGGAGGATAGTGAGCTTGCACAAACATCTCAGAAAGAAAGGTATGAAGAAGAAATAGGGTTACGATGAAAGTGAGATTTGGCTGGACTGCATATCCACTACCTTTAGCATTGGGGGTTGCAATGGCTCATATGGTAAAACACTGGTCTGCAAACCACTGAGGTCAGCATCTTGGCGGCTCAATTCCCATGAGCAAATTAACCATGGAGGGACAAGAAAAGAGCCTCCCCTGATTGCCAGGTGTCCTGCAGGTAAAGATAATATTGCCTGAAAAAAATCTTTTGCAGAGGCAGCTAGCCACTTTGGTGATCCCTGGCTAACACATGTCATACACTAAACAAATAAACAATCCTTTAGCAAAGAATAAAATTTTAAATGAGTTGTCATTATGATACGGGGTATATAAAATAGTCCAAGCAGTAGGTAAATTTTTGAACAAAATATTTTGTTACTAATTTAGCTTGAGAAGACCTTTAAAAACAGAGAGGATAGGGAAATGTAAAGCAGTGTAATGATGGCTAAAAAAATGTAGACTCCCATGCATTGAAAGAAGAAAATATAGAGAGGAGGCTGTTTGTTTAACCAGACCTTCATTTTCTGAATGTCTTTTTTAGTGACCCACAATTGTGCACATTTTCAGAACTGCTGTCCTACTTAGTATTTTATAGCACTTATATTGCCTCAATAGTTTCTACATTTAAATCACCTTAAGTATGCTTATTCTAATTCTAGTAAGTTTTTTTTTTTTTGCAGAAAGCAATGCTCCCATTTTTTTGTCTACAAAGCATAAAAACAGTTATTTTATCTGTCATGATTGTACATCATTATATAGTAACTTAATAAACCAGGTCTATTTTTCTCCATTTCTTTATTTCCTTGCCAAAATTATTTTGGCAAATCTCTCTTACATGGGGCTTGACATTATTTTTTTTTCAAAAAAATTTGACATAAATAAATGCCAATTCTTCTTTTCTGCAAAAAGCAGAAAAATCTATCCAAAATTCTTAATTATACTGCAAATTTCTTTACTAAAATAAGTTTGGCCTCTTTCTACAAAAGGTTTCAGGGTTAAATGAACAATAATGTCTCCAATGTTATAAATTGTCAACAGATCAGCAATAACAACAGAACATTTGATGTGTTCCTTGGCATCTGTTTTTTTTTTCCACTTCCAGTGAGTTTTGGTTCTTTAGAAAGAACATGCTTTGAGAAAAGTTTTTGCTGCTATAGACTGTGACACCAAAGTCTTCAGTGAGAATTTATTAGCATATTTTAAACAGTGTACTATGATTAAGCTTTTGACTGACTCTTCAATTCAAATTCACACCAAATCTAGCTTGTTTAGAGTGCTAATTTGGCTGATATGAATATTGTGCATAGTGGAGGAGGAGATTGTCAACAGGGAAGAACTGATTAATGCAATCAAGGACACGATAACCAAGAAATGAAGTGAAAACCCATGGAATATCATCACAAATCTTAATCAATTGTGAAGTTGGATCTTGCTGTCTTATCCCATGTCATATAGTATGGAGTTGGCACTTTATAATTTCCATCTTTCCCAAAAATAAAGGAATACTTTCATGGGCATCTGTTTGACTCAGATAAATAAATGAGAAGTATTGTCAGAATCTTGTTGAAAAGACAAAGCATAGAATTCTTTTACTGTAGCTTTAAGAAAATTATGTATCATTGGTAAAAAGATATATGTGGCAAATTGGAGTGATTGTGCCAATTTATAATTGTAGCTAACAAAAGAGCTCATTTCAAGGATTATATCCTGTTTCATTAATCAAATTATATTCAGTTAAGTTAAAGTTATGGAAGTAGAGGTATTGTTTATTTGACTCTCAGCCATACAAAACACTAAACCCATCTTAAATATTCAGGAACCATTACTCCTGAAGCAGATCTCTCGGTGAATTAAACATTGGTCTCACTGTACTTCTGTCAAATGCATGAAGTTGTGTTTTTCTAAAATGAGGCTCCTAGAAGAGAAGAATTAACCTCCTTCATATGTTTTATTAATGGACCTACTCAAGGCACCATACATTTCATATACAAACTGAAAAATAAGTAAATGAACATAATGTAATTAATTATGATATAGTGTGCCCTTGATAAATTAATCTGATATATTGAAAACAGAGAAGAAAGATATCAATTCAAAAAAAGAAGAATCAAATCAGTTTTTAAAAAAATCCTACATAACATGTCTCCTCATCCTATTGCCTTCAAGTCCCATCTATTAGAGGTTTCTAATCCCATCTATTAGAGATTGTCTTCTAACAGGACCTGTTTTCCATAACTGAGCCTGCCCACTGGAATACCATACTACTTGAGGTTTGGCTAGCCCCAATTCCATACCTTTCAAAATTAAAATAGTTTTACCAAACATGGAGGCCAGGAGAGAAATTGAGCCCACACTATTGTTGAATTATGGTGCAAGGTATTGTGTGTGTGTATGTGTGTGCATGTTTGAGAGAGGGAGGAGGAGAGGAATGTGGGTGTGCATGCACATAAACTGCTTATAGTCAGATTGGTGAGATGGATGGATGGATAGATATATGATAGATATTAGATAGATAGATAGATAGATAGATAGATAGATAGATAGATAGATAGACAGACAGACAGACAGACAGACAGACAGACAGACATGTATTGGTAATGCTGGATATAATCAACTTCAACAAATACTTTCAGCAATGTCTTTCAAGGTTACCCACTGCTATTTATTTTTATTGTTTGTGCAATAATCTATGTGACCGTATTGCATGAGAGGGAGAAAGAAAAAGAGCACCTACATTTTTCCTTCAATTTAATGCTATTCTTAAACCTCATAACAACAATGGTAGGAAACAAAGAATGGAAGATGCTTTTTGTTGACAAACTTGCTCTATCACTGTCAAATTTGCCATACCAAATCATCAATCATTTTCCTGTGCTGTGGAAGAGCAGGCGTTTATTTTTTCTAAACCACAGAATATATTTGTTATACTACTCTGAAGACTGATCTGACTGATACTCAGATGATTTAAGGTGAAACTCCACAAGTTTCCTGAAAAGATATCACATCTTAACACAGGGTTCAATCAACTTTCACTGACAGAAATAAAAAGAAAATATTTCCCAGTGCTACTATACTGACCCACTAAAACCCGGGAACTTCCTCCCTATCAACATTATATACACATCCTCAAATGCCATCCGTTAGGAATAAGAATGATTAAAAATCACCCAGATAAAACATAGGATAAAATACATAAGAAAACTTTCATTCACTGATTTTCCTTATTTACAAGTAATTGCTGCAGTATGTCAACATAAGTTAAGCATTTAGCATTTAATACAGTCCTAACCTCTTTTTTGGTTTGCTTTTGGTAAAACAAAATGTATAACTCCTAATATATTTATATCAATACATTGATATAAGAAATCAGTTATGTACTGTTTAACTTATACCCATGAGATAAATGAAGATAAAATCATTTCACTTAGCAAGTAATTTTGAAGAATTTAATTCTGTTCAATAAGTTACTAATGTTCTCTCTCTCTCTCTCTCTCTCTCTCTTTTGATAAGTCAAATTATATCCTTTCTTGAACATTTGTAGCTAATGCAAGTTTAAGAATCTTGTAGCATACTAACATCTAACAAATTACAAATCTAACAAATTACAAGCTTTTATGGATATGCATGATAAATGTGTTCATATTTGAGGAAGAACATAGTTTTATTGTTGTTGCAAGAGACTAATAGAGTTACCCCCTAGGAAGCGATTAATATATTATTTCCTTTTCAAGTAGCATAGCAAGATAACAAACATATTCACAAAAAAAACGGGCTTATCTCCAGTAAACAAGAGTAAAAGTTGGTTATAGAAAGACAGGACAGGTAAAATGAGACACCATTAATAAGAAAGTAAACATTTTTGAACGGGAAAAAGGAGACGCGTGGGAATAACAAATCTAAGAGACAGAGAGGATTGATTTTCCAAAAGAAAAATTGTCCATTTCCAGAAAGAAAGGCTGTCCTATCAGTTAGTGAGCTTAAATGCTGGATTTGGCTGAAACATATCGTTGGCAGTCAAAGAGGGTATATGTCATGTCTTTTGTTTGTACATATATACAGGTAGTTTGAAATTTACAACAGTTAATTTAGTGACCACTAAATGGCACTAACTATTGACTTATAGCCATTTTACAAACATTATGTCAACTCATAAAACATTTTGTGTACACATTTGACAACAGAAAGAAGGGAAGGGAGTTTCAAAGAGCAGGCAACAGGGTAAATCGAAAGTACATTCCATTCATATTTTCTTCTAAGACTGATTACGTGGCTGAAGCTTCTGCCCCGAAAATATCTAATTGGAGAGTATGATTGATGGTCTTGGCTGTGGACGCTTTTTGTTGGATGATTGGGGGGGGAAGGAAGCAGGAAAAGGGTGACAGTGAATTAGCATCTCAGAGTTGGCTTCACTCAGATTAGTGCCAGATGGTAGAATGTAATCTTCAAATAAATTGTCTTTAGTTTTGGGAGTGTAGCTCAAGGCTCATGATTTAATTGGAGTAACTTCCAGAACCCTGACACATTGCCATATCCCTTTGGTTATGTGATCAAAATTCAGACACTTGGCAACTGATGCATATTTACGACATTTTTAGTGTTACATTTTCAGTGTAGCTTTCTGTCAAGCCAAATCAGTGGGGAAGCCATTCACTTAATAACTCTGTTATTAACTTAACAATCGCAATGATTCACTTAACCACCATGGCAAAAAAGGTCCTAAAATGAAGCAAAACTCACTGAACAAATCTTTCACTTAGCAACAAAAACGTTGGGCTCAGTTGTAGTTGTAAGTAAAACATCTGTATAGTGTTTAGGTGTGCCAGATACAAATGTATCAAAAAATACTTAGAAAAGGTCCTCACACTTACAATAGTTGCAGCACCTCATGGTCACGTGATCAAAATTTAGATGCTTAGCAACTGACATGTGTTTATGACAGCTGCAATGTCCCAGGTCAGGTGACCACCTTCTGACTAGCAAAATCATTGGGGAAGCTAGATTCACTCAATAATTGTGTTATTAACTTAACGACTGCACAGATTCACTTAATAACCATGTCAAGAAAGATCCTAAAATGGAGCAAAACTCACTGATCAAATGTTTCGCTTAGCAAGAGAAATGTTGGGCTTGATTGTGGTTGTAAGTTGAGAACTGCCTGTACATATCTTCTCTGAATAAGGTGCTTGATGCAATTGCCAGAGACTTGGATGGGAAGAACAAGGAACTGAGGAACAGCTGATCAGGACTTGTGGGAACCAAAATCTAAACAGGGGAACCAAATAAGCTCAGGTGTGAACATGATGCAATTTGGGACAGAATTTCTGAAGTTGGGTGAAATGGGTGAATGAGCAAGGAAGAAAAGCAACATAAGCTTTAATGTGGATTTGTCCTGAATGAAGCTAAAATTTTATCGGAGGATGTTGAGAAGAAACACTTGCAGAGCTGGGCAGAAAAACAATGGTTATGAAGAGAAAAATAACCATGTTATTTCAAGGGGTGTGCATAAGCACACAATCGTGTCTGCTGTCCCTGTCCAATTGTCCCCAATTATCGGTTTCCATTTCTTACATTTAAACTATGTTTATTCTTATTTCTATTGTATTGTAAGCTTTTGACAAAAATAAATAAATACAAATAAAATAAATATTTCTCCATGCTTTGTTAAATCTCTGCATACTTGTAATTACTGAGTTTTTTAATTGCACAGATCAAATTACATTTCTTCGGAACAGTACATAGATTATATTTTACAACACAATTTTATGCCTGTGCTATAGAATAAGCTAAAGTATTCATGGTATTTAATGAAGCTTACTGACAGATTCACATGTGTAGGAATGCACTATTAACATACAAATTACTGAACAGTCTTCGTATTGTATATAGGTATATTTAGATTTGTTTCAAAATAGATTGAGTTGTCTGCCTGTTTGTTCACATCTCCTCCAAATCACCAGAGAAACAGATTTCTGCTTCAAGGAACAGGTCTAATATCACGGGAACCTAGGAATGAAAAAGAGAAAAGGAAAGTAAGTAAGCTATAACTAGTTAATTGGCCAGACAGGAAGGCACAGAACAAAGATGAACGTGAAAAAAGAAACATGCTTAGGGCATTATTTTAGTTGGGCACATGAACAGTAAGTATGCAATTAAAAAATGCATAAAAATGCAATATAGACATGGGAAGTTTGAAGAAAAACATGGGAAGTTTGAAGAAATAAAATATAGACATGGGAAGTTTAATTGTATAAAAATTAAATATGGATTATATCTAATTTGTGTACAATCATTTGCAACCTGCAACTCAGCTTTAACCTTCAACCACAACCCGACCTCAATCACTCCACCGTCACCCAAGACTAGGCACGCATGCCCCTAACTACCTTAATTCCAACTACTGCTGGCCTTAAATGCAAGCTACTCAATGCAAGAAGCTTTGCAAATAAAATACCTGAATTTCTTCTCTTACTAAATATGGCTAAATTCGACATCATATTTGTCTGTGAAACATGGCTCAATGCATCTCTCCCTCTGGGGTGTTATGTGGCAGATGCCTGTCTGTCTGGATTGTGAAGTCCCAGAACAAGCACAGCCAGAATTAATCCCCGGTCTCTTTCTTTCACTTTCCTGCTCTCAGCCATTACCAGATATTATTATAACCTGCTTTCCCTGCTTTATTTTTTTTTAATGCACTGGTCTCTCTTGTAGTCAGCAAGTCTTCCTTGCATATTAACTTCAGTGCATCTTCTTCATTGTCCTTCATATATTATTATTATTATTATTATTATTATTATTATTATTATTATTATTATT
>BLBF01000073.1:18398360-18411073 GCA_015471245.1 Laticauda colubrina
TTATTATTATTATTATTATTATTATTATTATTATTATTATTATTATTGTTGTTGTTGTTGTTGTTGTTGTTGTTGTTATTATTGTTATTATTGTTATTATTGTTATTATTGTTGTTATTGGTGTTATTGGTGTTGTTGATGATGTTGTTGTTTTGTTGTTGCTGTTGCTGTTGCTGTTGCTGTTAATTCTTATAGCATGTATGTCTAAGAAGTATTCTAGGATGAAGCTTTACTTATAATCTATACGACTGGATCAGATTTAAATCTTTTGGCAAGAAATAATGGTTGCTAGGCGAACATTTATAGGTGCTAGCCAAATATTGACTGCTATTATGAATATTATGAAAAGGGGAAGTGACAAAACCATACACTCTGCTTTTTTATTAGCAGTAATGATCTCTGACTCCTTCCAATTGTGTTAATATTGCAGCTAGGAAACACTTTGCATGATTGTGTTGCCAACTATTATTCTCTTTTTCCCTGATACATGTGTTTGTGATCACGTATGTAGCTTAAGTAAAATTGCTACTGATTAATCATATTTAGCCTCTCCTGGTGTGAAAATGTTACTCTCTTAGAACAAATATCTACTGAAACATTTAAAAAAATAAATATGTTAGAGAAATAGCACCAGGTAGGTAGAAAGTGCAATTTAGCAGCAACTTATCTTAAAAACAAGGGGCTTTAATAACTTTTTTGCCTAAGTTAGTGTTTGTGTATTTTATCATTCCCCCAACATGCTTTCCATTTTCCTCATTAATTACTGCATTTGCTGGGCTGTGCAAAAGAAATTGTTGTTAAATTATGCATTACCGATTAATGAATCTTGTGCATTTTGCGGGTTCACCAAAAGACACAGTGCCACAAGTCAATTAATAAATTGACTTCTTTGATTGGGGAAAAGACATTATCTATTTTTATTAGTGGCTGGAAGCTTCTTATTCACTTTTTATTTGAAAATGAAAAGAAATAAATAAACTTGGATTTTATGGTTTGATGATTAGGCAGGATACATTATAAAAGCAAGGGTAATATGATGTGACTTTAGAGATGGAGGTTAAATATATATTTTACTTATAACTACTGTGAGTAATATTAAAAGCTACTTCTTTCTATCTCTTTTCTTTTCTTTCCTTTTTATTTTTCTTTAACTTTCTTTTCTCACATTTTTTTGCTTTTTCTTTGATTTCTTTGTTTTCTGTTTTTTTCACCTTACTATATATTAGCTTGTGTAGCTTGTATCTTCTTGTTTGAAAGCTTTAATACAATTATATACCCCAAAATGCTTGCCTTGTAAATAAATTATAAATGAGTCCATTCAGTTGCACTGCATTTGAATCATCTGCAAACTTTTTTACAGATTTTTGTGTAATAGAATTGATTAAAATATCAAGTGCTGAAAATCTATGAGAGGTGTAAAGTTGGTCATTTTAACTTATGATCCAAGGACCATTTTTTCAGAATGATGTCCTGGGCTTGTACATATTGCATTTTTCTGCTAAATATGAAATGATTCTTTGAAATGATTCTTCCTTCTTTCTATCTGAATGAAGAAATAAGAAACCTGGGCTGAGAAATTGCAAATTTGGATTTCAGAAGTGAATGGGCTGTTTTAAAAATGCAATTCTCTATTTCTCAGTTCTTCAGATATGGTGTAATATCTTCATATGTTAAATGTGATGTATTCATGATAGGACACATATCTCAACCATTCGTAGACACCAATACAGCATTTGAAGGCTCCAAACCTCTATTCTTTCTAGTAGCAGAGCCAATTCTTATTATTAGCATAAGCCTTATTTGGTGTTATATGCAAAGTAAAGTTATTTCTAATGGAGGAAAGAATATTTAGATACACAAATGCTTGCATATAAATAGTTAAATTAACTCAATTTTTTTTCCTTCCAAAAGGACTGATGTTATTTCTTTCAGGAGGAAGGACAATCATATGATGGCACTTTCAGTCCATAAGCCAAAACCTTACTTGTTTGAAAGGCCTTGCAAACTCATATAAACAAAGCAACAGATTTTATGTGAAACATCTAAGATTAAAACTGAGCTGTTGGATTATTTATTTATGTTACAGGCTTTTCTAGTTCACTCAAGATGTTTTCAAAAGAAAGAGAGGAGAAGAGGAGGAGGAGGAGAAAAAACGAAATGTTTTTCTTCTCAGGAAAACAACAACAACAGTCTTTTGGAAAAAAGAGCATCTTTGTGACAATTATGACCTGAATGACTGAGAATATTCGCAGACATTTATTTAACCTTGATGTGTATTTCAGATAGGTCTCTGTGTTTTTTTAGTGTGCATATAATGCACATTAAACATGGTTGGCATTTTAATCATACTTTCATGATTATCATCTTGACTTTTTTGACTACAATTCCAGCTTGTCTTCCCCCACAGGTTCAAAGTCTGATGGGGGCAAGACAATTTTTAGGGTGAATTGGAATCCAGCACTGCTTAAATTTGACTGGACATCACTGCTAGTATGTATGAGTCTGTGCCTGAGTTTGCGTGCTAGTTTTCAAGATGACAGATTAAACTGAGATATGTGAATCCTACAAAACAGTTCCATGTAAAAACTATAAACACTTGGAAAGAAAAGTCAAAAGCCAAATTCTTAATTAAATTCTATAATTTAATGAAAAGGGACATTAAAATGTCATGGCATAATAATATTCAGTTATTGAATGAAAAGTTGCTGATTTGGTTTGTAATTAAAATATGGGTGACATATTTCATGTCATATTTCTATTTCATGATAAGTTTTTTCAACAAAAAGCTAATTATATGACTGTCCAAAAAAAATAATTATATGACTGTTCTCACTTATATAAGTCAGTAGTATTTAGGATTCAATCTGATTTGTTATATAATAGTGTATACCAGTAAACCTCTCTAAAATCAGAATATTTTAAAAGGGAAAATAGAAAACTGCTCTCTCTCCTCCCCACCAAAGAGAATATTTCTAATTCAGCATTACAAATTCTACGAAAAGTTAAATTCAAATTTCTGAAAATCTGATCCTTCAAAAAACAATCTTCTGCCTCTGTACTTGGAAGCAGTTTCTTTTTTTCTCACTGTAAAGCTTTAAAAAGCTGGCACATTACCAAAAGAATTTTCACTTACTAAATAAGCTCTTTAGCATCTCTTAAATTTACTGGATGTCACGAATAGATTTTAAAATGTAAAAAAAATGCACTTGAGGTTTAGGCAAATTGCTTCTGCAACATTGCCCATCGTTCATTTCCTCTAGCAACAATACAATTTGGCTATAAGAGAAAGAAAACACATCCAGATTCTAAAAAAGAAGAAGTATTTACTGGGTATAGAACAATAGAAATCCAGCCAAATCTAAGCAGAGCAGGATTCCAATTCACCTTAAAAATTGTCATGCCCCTGTCAGACCCTGAATCTGTGGAGGAAGATGAGCTGGAATTGGAGTCAACAGAGATTGAGGGGGTAGCTTTTTTGGCTTTGGAAGAAGATGGTGAGAAGCAAGCCCAATTAGGCCAGGGCCTTTCAGGATTAGGATGGCTTGTAGGCAGGAAGGAACAGGGCAGGATGACGAAGAGAGATTGAGCAGGGAACATGAGAGACAGAGCTCAGGTGATGAACAGGGACTGCCCCCTCATGATCCATGAAAGTGAGAGAAGACATGAACAGCGCTGACTGACTTATCTACTCAGGAGGAGAGTGCCCCACTCCTCTTCACAAGGCACACCTGGGGACTGAGATTTAAGGAGATGCTGTAGGGAGGGGCATTTGCCAGGAATAAACACCGAATTCCTGGAGTGTTGAGTGCTGACATTTGAACTTTCATGGATTCCTTCTTGATTTTTTGATTTTCACCTTGCTTCTTGACTTTCTAGACTCTTTGCTGCTGATTTTCTTGATTGCAGCCATGGTGCTCAGAGTATTGGGCTGGACTATTTTCGGCCAGAGGCTACTTGAGGTGTGTTTATGTGTGTGTCATTCCTTGGCTCTGGAACTTGCCAGAAACATGGGAGTGTTTGGGGAAAATTTGGAGCAATAAAGGGACAGTTTGAACTGCCAGCTGCCTGTGTTGCCTCTGTGCCATGCCCCAGGTCATCACAAAAATATAGTAAGCAGTAATATTAAAAAGCATGACTAATTTCATTAGATACTTTCCAACAGACAGAGCAAGAAGAAAGTATGGCTGTAAAAAGAGAATGCATGTGGAATAAGTGTAGAAATGACCACAATGCAGTAAATGGTAAAATGGATGGGAACAAGATGTGTATGTAACTGTCAACATGTGAAATTAGGCATTTTATAGAAGGCCAAAAATGGGGCATCAAAATATGAAATGCTTAATATGTCACACATTTCCTTGGTATTCTATGCAATGCCAAAAGGAAACTACTAAAGTATAAAACATCCCCACTAAAATGCCATTCTAGTCTTTCTTGTTGCAACAAGTAGGTCAACACTAGTCTTTTTTCCAGTAAAAACATCCTGTACCTTATTTTGCATTTCTTCTTTGATTTTCATAAATGTCTGCAAATCTAACCCTTCATGACTCTCTTTTCATACTTTGCCTAAATAGTTCTTGACAGTCTGCATAATGCATAGGTACAGTAGTAGGCAACTAGTGGGCCAGGGACCACTGGTGGTCCGCAAGAAAATTTTGGTGGTCCTCAAAGAAATATCCCCACCAAAGCAATTAATCCAGGCTGCATGGGAACACAAGGCTGTACTGCCCACATGGCCCATCCACTTTCTGGCCCCCACTCTTTGGCCAAGCACAAACTTTACCTTGAGTAGAGCCACATGAGCTAGAACTGGAAGATAAGATCAACTATGGAGGAGGGAAATCCTCCCCGAGTTGGCTTGCTGACATTGGAGGGAAAGTCGTTCTCATATTCCAGAGCTCCAGTGGTCACAAGACTGTCCCTTTGGTCATCTTGGAGCAGCTTCTCCAATCCATGGTAGGCCGGTGCACCAGGGTGAAGGAGCAGCTGCTCTGGATCACCAAAGAGCCAGTCCTGTGACTACTGAAGCTCTGGAATATAGGACTGACTTTCCCACCAATGTCAGCATGCCACCATCAGTCAAAATATATATTAGTGGTCCACGGGATTTAAAATTATGAGTTTAGTGATCCCTGAGGTCCAAAAGGTTGATGACCCCTGCGATATACAATGGCAAGGGAAATTATATAGCATTTTGGTCTATAGAGATTCTCAGTCATCCAGGTCATGGTTGTCCCAAAGGTGCTTTTTCAGGAGGCAACTGAACACCCTTTAAATGGTGTGGGAGTAGGAATGGATTTCCAGAGGAAAAAAATGCAGACTACAGGAACCAGGAGAAATACTCAGGTGACCTTGAAGACACAGATAAGCCTCCAAGTACTTCAACAGCTCTCTAAAAGGATGCAAATGACCAGCTGTCTGCAAAGAATATAAATCCTTCCATTCCCCACTAACCTGTCAGAGCTGATGAAGCTTCTTGGATGAGAAGCAAAAAGTCTTCAAAGAAAAAAAAAAGAAAGTCCAAATATATAGCATTTTAAAATAACATAGAAATTTCATACTTTGCCAAGAAATGTAACAAATTCTGTACCACCTACAATACAATAATTTTGGCC
The DNA here is from genome assembly GCA_015471245.1 of Laticauda colubrina. Lineage (NCBI taxonomy): Eukaryota > Metazoa > Chordata > Lepidosauria > Squamata > Elapidae > Laticauda > Laticauda colubrina. Next base: position 18,403,976 of record BLBF01000073.1, read on the forward strand.
ATCCAAATCCAAGAAAATTCCACAACCATTTGCACTCTGATTTAGGTGACTCCAAGAGCACAAATAAACTCCCAATTGGCCTCAATGGCTCTCAGAGAGAATTGGTAATGACCAATGAAATACAATGCAAAGAAATACAATCCTTCCACACACACACCCATCCTGTTAGAACTTATCTTTCCATCCCCACACCATCCAGTCTCAGCTGTCAGTACCTTCCTCCACCACTCAATCAGAACTGAAGAAGCTTCTTAGATGAGAAGCAAAACATCTTGAAGGAAAAAAAAAAACTAAGTCCAGTTGCCTTTTGAAAAAATATCTTTGAGCCAACTATGACCTGGATGAGTGAGAATCTCCATAGACATTCACACATTCCATAGATTTCCTAGGCATTCTAGGCAATGCTACCTGTTTACACATTCAATAACATATACCCTAGGTCACTCTGCAAGCAAAGTTTCAGACCATCCTAGAAGAGGATCCAAAAAAAACATTTTTAAAAGTTTGTTTCAGTTTTTCCATCTTTAAACATTTGATTAGGTTATGGAATAAAATACAAAACTACAAAAGCAAATAGGAAAACACAGAGGGGGAGGGGAGAGAAGGGGAAAGAGAAGTGGAAGGAGAGGGAGAAAAGGAAAAAAAGGTGTTGACTTCTGACTCCCTCTGTTGTAGTAAAATAAAGCTTCAACTTTGCAATCCTCCACTTTGCAATCCATGAAGTGCAAAGAAAATGAGGCTTTGCCATGCTATGTCTGCCATCTCCCAAATACTTCTGGCTTCATCTCTTTCCACCTCAAGAGAACCCACAAGTCATCTTCCATGAAAACTGTGGCAGAGTTTGTTTTGCATCTCTTAAAGTAATCCTCCCAAAGCTAAGCATTTACTTTTGTCTCCAAAAGAGATTCAGCAAGTTATCTTACTTATATCAGAAACAGATGGCCTAGGCAGAGATTGCCTAAGCAAAGTGTGCAGTTTTATTGCAGAAATTAATACAAACAGTACTGAGTTTATTGTGCTTCCATATTATTTAGGCAAGTTAATCCAAAGAAAAACTGCCCAATTATCTTCCTTACCAGTAAGGAATCTAATTTCAAACTTTATTCTCAGCAGGTTTCAGTATCACAAAGAAATGCCATCCCAGCTTCCAAATTTGAAAGAGTGTTGCAGAGTTGCAAATTTCCAGTGTTTAAAATTCATATTACCTAGCGTACCTGAACACAGCTTCAATCTATAACAGATTCCTGACTATGATATTTTAATTACAATTAAATCTAAATATTTATCTGTCCATATCCCTGTGCCTAAATCAGACACTATCATAGGCTGCATTTCTCTATATTAATAAACATTTGAAATTGAACTTTCATCTGAATGAAATAATTGAAATAAATCCCCTGAAATAATATCATTTGTTCACTTAGACTCCAATCAAACTATGCATCAGTATCAGACTGATTTACTTTGGCCATATCATGCTTGCAATTTTTCTGGAGAAGTCAGTGATGTTAGGGATGATTAGTGGACCCAGAAAAAGAGACAAGCAAGGAAAATGCTTGATAACATCAAAATTGATACAAAGATGAATATCCAACAACTGAAAGAAATTGTGCTTAACAGGGTAACATGCCTATAATATTGCTGAGAGTTGGACATGACTGAATGGTTTCAATAACAATAGACTCATAACATCAATATGATCTCATAAAGCTCTGATTCCTTTTAATAGAATAAATGATGTGAACATTCTAAAAGTCTGAAAGGAAGTGAATATTTTCCTACAAGAATGTACACCTTTAAATCTTTCATGTTCTTGTAATAGCTTTTACCAGTTGAATGTACATTAAAATGGATTTAAACCAAGTCAGGTTTTACAGTCTGGACCCCTGTGCTTTAAAACATACAATCAAATCGAATCGGGTAGGGTAGGGTAGGATTAGAGTAGAATAGAGTAGAATAGAGTAGAGTAGAATAGAATAGAACAGAACAGAACAGAACAGAACAGAACAGAACAGAACAGAACAGAATAGAATAGAATAGAATAGAATAGAATAGAATAGAATAGAATAACAGAGTTGGAAGGGACCTTGGAGGTCTTCTAATTCAATCCCTGCTAGGCAGGAAACCCTGTGCCATTTCAGAGAAATGGTTCTTAAAAAATAGAAATTGCTCCTTAAAAAGTGTTTTAAGCTTCCAGTGTTGGAGCCTTTACAACTTCTGGAGGCAAGTTGTTCCACTGATTAATTGTTCTGTCAAGAAATTTCTTCTTAGTTCTAAGTTGCTTTTCTCCTTGATTAGTTTTCATCTATTGCTTGACTCCCTCTTTTTTGTGGCAACCCCTGAGATATGGGAACACTGCTATCATGCTACAATTCTAGTTAAGATTTTGGAGAGCATTGCAGAGATATGTTAAATGTGCAAGGTTTATTCAATGTCCTAATTTTATACTGTTTCTGTTCACTAACCCAAAGCTTTTGATTATGTCAGTTTCTCCCTCTCTCTCTCTCTCTCTCTCTCTCCCTCTCTCTCTCTCTCTCTCTCTGTATGTGTGTGTGTGTGTCTTTCTCTGTCTCTCTCTCTCTCTCTCTCTTGAATTATGCATCCCATGGATATGGAAGAACTGAAGTTTGGTGTCAAAATCTGTGGAAAGAATGTCAGTGTCCTGAAACCTGCAGAAGGCACTATCTTGACTTCAAGAAGGAGAAGAGCTACAAATATTAATTAGAAATGTAAATCAGGTTGATGAAAAGACCGAGCTTTCTTTGAACCTCAAGGGAACAAAGATAATGACTAGTGGCAAATTAGAAAAAATTAAGATACATGAAATGGATATGCCAAATATGAAGCTGCAGGATTGCATTTGCAAGAACAGTGTAATACAGTGAGAAACAGGACACTTGAGGTGTTTTTCAATATAAAGGCACCTGGTCTCAGCTACAACTCGATATAAGATTTCATAACTAACATGGAATAATATATATATATATATTGTAAATGTTTTATACAGTTTGTTTAATTCTAGCCTTTTTCTGTGTTACAGAAAATTTATTTGTAAATGACAAAATAGATTGCTGTGTAAAAGGACTCTTAACTACAAATTAATTACAGCAGGGGTTCTGTTTTACAACTCATTAAAATCTCCTGAAGTACGGTTCCTGGAGTTTTGCCTAAGCTATATCTCAGGAATTTTATATTGCAACATTTCTCATTTGCTATAAAAGATAAACCACAAGTTATCTACCAACCATGCTTAAATTATTACAGTACATCTATCTTGTACTTTCTGTCATTTACTTCTAAATGGATCTCCATCCTTTGTTTATGTTAATTGTTTGGTTTTAAAATCACCAAGTTATTCCCCTCTCCTTTTTCTCAGAGTAAAAGAAAAAAGAAAAGAAAACACCTATAGTATTTTTGTATGTTGCATTCTTTGAGATCTGTTTGAAATATTGAAATACTAAACTGAATTTCCTGACTCCTATTATCTGAAGTGAACCTATTAATTTATCATTAAGAGCAGCTGCATCTAGCTATTATAACATCATTTCTATTGATTCATCATAATCAGTCTGCAATGAATTAGGAAAAGAAAATGAAAATGATCTCTTTCCATTAAAATATGCCCCAGAAAGGGCAACTTCTTAAATGAGGATTATAATTTTCTTAAACATACATATCCATACAAACCTAAATAAAAAAGAACATGATAAAATGTGTAATTTCTAGTTTCAATATTGTTTAAGAAACCATATAAATAACTGCCTGATCACTTCCTGGATTCCTTCCTGAAAATACTACGATCAAGTATTGTTCTTGTGCACCAGAACAACCTTCTGATTCTGATCATCCCAGCTATATATCCCTCCCAAGCTCTGTAAATTTTAAAAAAACTCAGTATAATGATTCAGACAGTGGTGGGATTCATTTTTTTTGAACTCTGCTTCTGTGGGCATGGCTTGATGGGCATGGCAGGGGAAGGATACTGTAAAATCTCCAGTCAGAAGTGGGAGTTGCTGGATTACTGAACTACTCAAAATTTCCACTACCAGTTCTCTAGAACTGGTCAGAACCTGCTGAATACCACCTCTGGATTCAGATTTGAAATGAAATGGTTTCAATTTTATGCATATAGTTAATGAAAATGGTACCCCCACTCTACCTTGCTACAAATAATATGTGTCAGGGATCTATAACTCATATTTCAGTTCTCTAATATATCTATTGTTATGTGGTATTTCAAAACTATCAATTCTTTCCCAAATTCCTTTCAGGATGACTGAAAAAAAAAACCCTCTTGCTATTACATTGGGGTCAAATGAACCATATCAGATACTTTTGCCTTTCATCTTGTGTCAGTAATATGTCTCATCCATGCATCATTCTAAGTTCATTACAAAGATGCTCCAGTAACTATTTTTAATGGTATCTTTTCATAATATTGTGTTTGTTTAATCTCAACTCCAGTGTGGAGGTAACATTATGTTTCATTGTCCAGTTTGAATGCAGTGTTTCTTCACTTGTCCCAACATAATTTGGGCTCAATGGACACCATTTCTTCAATGTGGTGGATGATTAAAGTTAGGAACTAGGGCCCTTTCAGATCTTATTGGTCATGTCAGGTTGCTGAGGTCTCTTCCTTCTAGTCCATGCCCATTTTGGATTGGGCTATGTGAGGGTACAAACCCCAGGTTTCTACAACTGTAGTTGTCCACATAGTGCCTGATTGTTGCCCTCAGTATACTCACCACTCTTTAGAGGATTCAAACATATCCATTGTTTTCTCCTGCCCATCAAACAGTTTGAAAGCATGCAAATATGAATAAATTAATAGGTACCACTTCGTTGGGAAGGTAACAGCATTCAGTGTGCTTTTAGCCATGCTGGCCACATGGCCACAGAAAATCTCTTTCATAACACTTTGTCCCTCAGCCAAGAAGCAGAGATGAGCACCATACTCTAGAGTTTGGCATGACTGGACCTGGAAACCTTTACCTTTTTACCTGCTCAAATATTGAGAGACTATTAACCCTGTGCTGCACAGAAGAATGGAAATAACACATGCTTTATAAATGCCCAATGCACATAGGGCTCTCTGAAACAGCCCTTCCCATGGATACAATATTTACAGTTTTCATTTTTTTGCCTTTTTTCTTCACCATTTTAACTATGCACTGTACATTTCATTGCACTGGTCACTCCCTTCAATGTCACTCTGTACTGAGTGACATGTTGTAAACTAATAAGAAGAACAAAATCAAATATCTCTGTGTGTGTGTCTTTATTCTTATTAGTTAAAACTAACCTAAAATATTAGCATGATAGAGCTCCTGACAAATCTGAGGAAGTTACAATATAGTAGTTGATGTAAAAATGACCAGTAGATAATACTGAGGTAAAGCCATTCCCTACTCCAACAAATTCAGTTGTTTTTAATTATTATTTGTCTCATTTTCTCATGTACCACAAAGAACCTGGCAATCTTATATATTATTTCAGGATTAATATCAGAAAGTAAGAATTGCTTGTATTGTTGGTCATTATATTCTTTTTTATTAGTCAGGAGTAGGGCAATTGAAACATCATGAGATGCTATGGAGAGAGAAAAATAGGGAGAGAGAAATAGAGGGGGGAGAGAGAGAAACTTTACAGTAGTGAATTGTCAGCTGAACATCTTGAAAATGACTAAAGTATCTTGAAAGACCAACATGAGCAAACCCCGTCCATCCCATGTGTTTAGAAAACAATTATTTTTCTCCCCTATTGACAGGTTTCAGTCTGTGAGAAAGAAAACAACGCCAAGGAAATCCATAATTTACTTTCCTTAACTTGTTGCATACTAAATCTATAAACACAGCCTAATTCATCAGTGTTATTACTGAGTCAGAATGAAATTTTATCTATCAGGCTGATAGAAAATATGCCAGCATACCTTTTGGCTTATTTAAGAACATTTTGATTGTGATATGGGAAATTTCCTACACATTTTCCTGTCTTGTTTAGTTTAATGAGAGAGGATTTGCTTTAAAAATTAGTTCAGAGAATGAACGATATTTTTGCATTGAAACAGATCAAGAGATGATCTAACTTTCAAAGTCTTTTCTGCAATTGTCTGTAGCTTCTCTGACTTCCTATTTCTCCAATAAATCCTAAGAGGAAAAACAAAATAAAACAAAACAAAACCCTGTTAGAATCTTTCCTATTGAAGTTTTCATTACCTTTGAGAAAAAGATAGAGAACTTCTTTATTCCTTGAAAAAAATACAGTCTAAGAAACCATCTACCACTTTATTTGTTCATAAACTTCATGGACCATTTCAAAAAACCAAATTTATCTAACTCATTTTTTTCATGATATAGCAAGCATTCATCAATTTTTGTTATTCAGAATTGTTAATTTTCTTTAACATTATCAAACATAGTATGGAAGACATTCTAGACCTTTCATAGACTATTAGAACTGTCCAGTTAGAATTTTCTGGATGCTTAATAAGGCTAATTCCATCATTTGGCCCTTTCCCATTTAAAGCAATATTTTGGCATATAACGTACTACTTTTTTTGTCACATAATGCTTTATATTATAATGATTAATCCTCATAAAGTGGTAAAATATGGTGATTTTGCATGTGGTTAGTGAAGATGACAGAAATGGCCAAACTGATTTAAAGAAAAGACAATATCTGAATTTATTTCTGACTGGAAAACCCTTATGGTTTTTTTTTTTTTTTTTTTGCATGAAACAGAAGGAAAAAATAACTTTTGCTCTAAAGTTTTGGTGATTAGTTGATGATTAGATAGAACAAATTATAGAAAGAGAACAGTCATACCATAACTTAGAGAAAAAATAACTTCACAATTTTGTTTATAACAGGGATTAAAAAAAAATCACATCTTTATGTCTTTTATTGTCTTTTTTTCTTCTATCTTTATTTTGTGTTTTAACTTTGTCTGCTATATCATGATTCTTTTTTTTCTTTCTCATTTTATTATAGTTTGAACTGATTTTTGCTCTTGTGTTTAAAACTTTCAATAAAATTATACAAGAAAGAAAGAAAGAAAGAAAGAAAGAAAGAAAGAAAGAAAGAAAGAAAGAAAGAAAG
>BLBF01000073.1:18411083-18425375 GCA_015471245.1 Laticauda colubrina
AAGAAAGAAAGAAAGAAAGAAAGAAAGAAAGAAAGAAAGAAAGAAAGTAAGTCATCAGACCCAAGTTCAAAAGTGAAATGATTTAGAAGCTAATTTAAGGGGTTTTTTTTCCATATAGCTTTCTTCATACTGATGAAATGCTTTTATATTTTTATATTGATGCTTATGGACTGTAATGAACTGAAGCTGTTTTTCCCCCCTTTTGGTTGAATGTGGCAATAAGAACAGCAAATACTGAGGGTGCCTCTTTCTACAGGTGGAGTGAAAATGCTCCCTACTTCCATTTATATGATCTTCAGTTTTGAACTGCTATATCTATGATATTTAAACTATGGTTTTGTCATGAAGCAGTTATGTAGAAGGGGAAAAAAGACAATAACAAAACAATGAACTTGGGAGATGTGCTAGTGAACAGCCCTTCAACTTCTGAAAATTTTCCTCATACTCAATTTGCTTAACTTGGCTTTCACAGACTTGTCTACTGAACATGGAAATTAAAGCCATGCCAGAAAAGCAACCCAATAACTAAAACATATATCACTTTTATTGTAAGATTACAGTAACAGAATCTTGCACATTCAAAAGCATTTCTTCCCTCTCTTTAGTATATTTTCCAGAAAACTAGAGATAAAACTTCTGAGATACTTCCAATTCCTCCTTTACTTCTGTGAGCTGAAATATCTTTTTCATGACAGTTGTCTCAAGGCTGTGCTTCTTCTTCCTGCCTCCTAATGTTATTGTCACAGCTTTTTACATGACCAAGTAAACCTTGTCAATTCAGAGATGGCCATGATACACAAAAATAAATGTCTGTTTGCATTTCACAGTATTAATGAAGAATCAAGTTTCATCATGTTTCTAAGCAATGGGTAAATATAAATGAGGATTAGAAGTCTCCAGTTCAGTTATTTATTCTTCATTTGACTTTGAGTTTGTTCTGTATGGAACTTGGTAGGTTCCAAGTACTTCATTCTGATTGGCTGAAAAGGCCACTTACGGATTGGTTTGCTAGGAACCAATCCGGGAAGCCACCAAACGGCGGGAAGAATTAAATAACTATCATTGGCCACAAGCTGGCAGGCTAGCTGCTATATAAAGGGCTGCTGTGGCTTGGGCTATGTTCCGTTTCTTTACCTAGTGGTTTGAAATAAAGAGTTGTTGTTTGGAACCCGGTCTTACACGCTTCTTTCCGCTTTTTTACACGCTTTTTTCTTTCTGGCAACGAGGATGGGATCATCATAGAAGCACGCCGAAGCACGCGGCAATCTGAACCAAGTAAAAAGAGATGGCTGGTAACAACACACCTCCCGCACCCTTCAATCCAGATGTGGAGGATTGGGAATCATATATCGATCGCTTTGTTATGTTCTTAGAAAGCAACGAGATGGAAGAAATCTCAGATCAAAGGAAGAGGGCTGTCTTCCTTACACACTGTGGACCGGCCATATTCAAAATGGCGAAGGTGCTGGTGAAACCCAGAGATGTCAAGCAGATGACCTGGTCTGACCTGAACCGAATGCTCCGAACATACTACGCACCGGGGGTCTCCAATCTAATCAAAAGGCACAAATTTTACAAAAGGGACCAGAAGGAGGATGAAACCATTGCAGACTTTGTGGCAGCTTTGAGACACATTAGAGGGGCAGGTGAGTTTCAAAACATGGAGGAGGCTATGAGAGACCACATAGTCCTCGGCCTGAAAGACTCTACCCTTCAGAGCAAACTACTCAACAGGCCAAACATAACCATGGCCGAGGCCATTGCTGAGGCAACCACCGCCAAAGCAGCGAAAAAGTCAGCAGCCACCATGCGGAAAATGAACACAGTTCCTGACCTGCTGACCCAAACCAGGGAGAAGAAGGCAGAGGGAGGAAAGAAACAGCCCACAGCGACAACCCACCATGAGGATGTCGAAACCCATAGTGACACCGAAGACGACAACGAAGATGCCCATAGACTCTATTCAGATAGAAAATGGCTTGAAAAGAGGTAGAATCAGCGAGAATTTCAATGTGCGGGCTGCGGAGGCAATCATCCATGGTATGAATGCAGGTTCCTTAACGCAATATGCCGGGCTTGTAATAAAAGGGGGCACATCGAAAGGGTCTGCTGCAACAAAAAGAGCTACAGTCCAAAAAGACGCAGCAGCACACACCACCCCCCCCCCCAGACACAATGACAGACAAGCTGGCAACCAATGGAGCCGAAATAAAAGAACCAGTGACAGAGAAGAAATACATCAGACAGTCACCATCGATAATGCCAGGGCAGAAAGCGGAAAGAAGGTTTGGATAGAGGTGAGCATAGAGGGGAGACCCTGCAAGATGGAAGTCGACTCAGGGTTGTTCTTATCGATGGTATCCTGGAATACCAACTGGCGCCTAATTCCGAACATCAAGCAGAAAGAACTAAAGAAACAAAAACTTGTGGTAAAAGACTATCAGGGAAATCGAATCCCAGTAGTTGGCCTTGGACATTTTTTAGTTGAATTTAAACAACACGCCGAAGTCTTGCCTCTGACTGTCGTTGACCGTGACCGTCCCAGTCTGCTAGGAATCAAATAGTTCATGCCTCTGGGAATCAGGATGACCGGGATCAACCACATTGCTACTACCAACTGGGAGGAGAACCTAAGTCCACGAATTCCAAGATGTATTCGATGGGACTCTAGACAAGTACCAGGGGACCCCAATTTCATTTAGCCTAGACCCGAAAATAGCCCCCATTCATTTAAAGGCCAGACACGTTCCATTTGCGCTTAAACCAAAAATTGACAAACAGCTGAATAAGTTGATAGTGCAAGGGGTTTTAGAACCAATCGACCACGCCAAGTGGGAAACCCCAATCATCACATCGGTAAAACCAGATGGGTCAGTGCGCATCTGTGGGGACTATAAGGCAACCCTGAACCATGCGCTCCAGCAAAGCACATACCCAGTGCCAGTAGTGCAACATTTATTGCACTCGCTAGGGGGAGGAAAAATATTCACAAAACTCGACCTAGCACAAGCTTATCAGCAGCTACCCATTGATCCAATAACAGCAGAGGCACAAACGATAGTAACGCATAGAGGGGCATTCAAATGTAACCACCTCCAATTCGGTGTTAGCGTTGCCCCAGGCATTTTCCAAAGCCTCATGGAATGCCTACTAAACGGAATCAAAGGTGTCGTCCCATACTTCGATGATGTACTGGTCTCAGCAAAAAATGCCAGCCAGCTAGAGACCAGGTTAAAATAAGTCTTAACTCACTTTAGAAAATCAGGCCTAAAAGTTAAGAAGGAAAAATGTGAACTGGCCACTAACTGGGTCAAAGTTTTGGGCTATTTAATTAATGAGCAAGGCATTCATCCAACCGAAAAGAAGGTGAAGGCTATCCAAGACACTCCCAGATCAAAAAACAAAACTGATCTCCAGGCATTCCTAGGCCTCATAAATTTTTACAATGTGTTTCTACCCCATAAGGCAACAATAGCAGAACCCCTACATCGACTGCTAGATTAAAAAAAACTGCTTTGACATGGGGCCACTAGGAACAGAGAGTCTTCCAAGATATTAAGGACCTATTAACGTCAGACACCGTTCTTATCCAGTTTAGCAACCCCCTGTCTCTGACGGTCACTTGCGATGCTTCAGCTTTTGGGGTCGGCGCCATCCTGAGTCACCAGCTCCCAGATGGCAGAGAGGCACCAGTCACCTTTGACTCAAAGACACTCTCCAAGGCGGAACGCAATTACAGCCAACTTGATCATGAAGCCCTGGCAGTCATCGCCAGGGTCAAACGATTCCATGAGTACATTTACGGTAGAACTTTTTCTATCGTAACTGACCACAAGCCTCTCCTTGGAATCCTAGTGGGAAACAAGCCAACCCCAAACATTCTGTCTCCTAGAATGACGAGGTGGTCTGAATTCCTTGCTGCCTACTCCTACACGCTACTCCACAGACCAGGCAAAGCCATCTCGCATGCCAACGCCCTGAGCCATTCCCTGTTGCCCATCACAGAAGACGACCCAGCTCCAACTACGTCCACATTCCAACTTGAGACCTGCCCAGAGCTACTGCTGACTACAGCCGACATCGCGAGAGCCATAGCCAAAGACCCTTTGACAGCGCGCATACTGAACTGGGTAGGTAAAGGCTGGCCGGAGGAAAATAAAAAAACTGAGACTTTTAAAACTTTCCGTACCAGACAGACTGAGCTGTCTATTGAAAAGGGGTGCATCTTATGGGGTGACAGGGTGGTAATCCCAAGCAGCCTTCAAGAAACTGTCCTAGGTATGTTGCATGAGGGTCACCTGAGCATAGTTAAGATGAAAGCCCTGGCCAGGAGTTATGTCTGGTGGCCAGGGCTGGACAAAGACATTGAACGCTGGGTTGCAACATGCCACGTCTGTCAGAAAGCGAGGCCTACCCACCTACAGGCACCAATACGGGACTTGGAAACTCCCTGGGGTCCGTGGTCTAGGGTGCACATTGACTTCGCTGGGCCAACAAAGGGGAACACCTTTTTGATTGTTGTTGGTGCATACTCGAATTGGTTGGAAGTCATCCTTATGGCTTCCACAACCACCAAGGCTGTCATGAAACAACTCGACAAACTGTTTGCGACGCATGGGCTACCAGATGTACTAGTTTCAGACAACGGGCCTCAGTTTACTACCTTGCAGTTTGAACAATACCTGGCTGCCCAGGGTATCCGTCATGCCTTAACTGCACCGGCCCATCCGGCTGCGAATGGCAGGGCCAAGTGCATGGTTAGGTATACTAAGGAGGGCCTAGAGAGAATGGACAAGGGGGACGTGCAGGACAATCTCAACTGACTCCTAACCTTGCAACATATTACCCCTAGTAGCACTACAAATAAAAACCCAGAGGAACTGTTAATGGGTAGGAAACTATGGTCCTACCTGGACAGGTTACACCCCACCTACACATGGGACAAGCCCCCCAACTCCTCCAGAAAATACTGCACCTTCGAAATCGGTGACCTAGTCTTTGCCAAGAACCTTACCGGGGACCCTCTAGGGCTGCCAGCCACCATCACACAAGTCACAAGCCCCCGGTCCTACTGACTAACGCTAGACGATGGGAGGGAATGGAAGTGGCACATAGACCAGCTTCATTCCCACAATCTCAAAAGAAAAACTGCCGCAGAACCAAAAAAAATAAATTCCGATGAAAAAACAACCAAGGGGGGGGGTACAAATAAATAAAATAAATAAAAAAGGAGAGATGAACCTCCCATAACAAGACAACAAACTCTGCAAAATGACAATCTCACCAAACAAAAAGAGCACTCACGGTTAGATGAACCCGAAGAAAGAAGTCCGAGAGCAGGAGAGAGAAGTGAGGCATTCATGGAAGGTGGCAGCCAGGCCAGCTCAACCAACCCGGCCAAACCAGGAGTGAGTGGCGGAGCCATCTCAACTGGCTGGAGAGACTCAGGTGGGAGTGGCATGGATGACTCACCCTTCCAGGAGGTTCCATGGAGAAGGTCGAGAGAAGCAGCAATCCCGTCCAAACCAGTTGAAGACTAAAACAAGACCGCGCAGGTCAATTAGAGCTAGGAAAAGCCCCACCTACCTGCACGACTACATCACCCATGTTGGACTGAACTAAAGGGGGAGGAGTGTTCTGTATGGAACTTGGTCGGTTCCAAGTACTTCATTCTGATTGGCCGAAAAGGCCACTTACGGATTGGTTCGCTAGGAACCAATCCGGGAAGCCACCAAACAGCGGGAAGAATTAAATAAATGTCATTGGCCACAAGCCGGCAGGCTCGCCGCTATATAAAGGGCTGCCACGGTTTGGGCTATGTTCCGTTTCTTTACCTAGTGGTTTGAAATAAAGAGTTGTTGTTTGGAACCCGGTCTTACACGCTTCTTTCCGGACGGAACAATTCTTTAACTCAGAGTTAATGAAATGATGAATTGAAGAGAAGAAGACACTAATAATAAGAACTTTAAAATATCATTATTGTGCAAATCAATTAAAAGGAAAGTCTGATGATACAAATCTCAGTCCTTTACTTCTTTGTTCATGATGGAACAAGAGCCCAAGATGGCAATTATGAGCATGTCTTCAGTGGAATGGAGTTTTAAGTACATGATTGGACCTACCATTTTAGTTTAATGTTCCCTCAACCTATAGATGCCTCTGTTTTTTTGAAGAGGCTCTCTATAACTCCAGTCATGTACTATGACAGGGTGCAAAAATACAATGTAAAAACTATGTGCAGCCCACTAGAATCCTGAGTAAAGAATGAAATTAAGTATTTTCACTTTGGAGGAAGAAAATTTAAAGAGGACCTTTAAAGTTTGTTGAATGTCTTCTGGGCCAAAGCACTCTACAAGGCTTATGACATATATTTCACTCTTTAAAAATCCTGACCCAACACATGCCCCCCCATAGAGGTATTTAGTTTTGCTATGTAGCCTGATCACATGAATCCTTTTGTGACTCTCAAATCAAAAAAAGCTCACATTCCTATTTGGTTTGCTTTTTGCATGAAAAACTGATAATTCTTTTTTTTAAAGTAAAATAAAAATTATGTCTTATGGCATACAACAGTAAACAGCTGAAGGGCAGGAAGAAATTCATCAGTTTTAAAAGAAATACAGGCGTGCAAAGTTTTTATTGCTTCAATTTTGCTATATAACTTCTCAGGAACAGAAACCAGATATGTTAGCTTCCCTTGCAAATTTGCCTCCTCTAATCTCATTCTCACTCACTAGCTTTCAAATGCTGACATGAGTAATTTTGAACTAAAGGTGATCAGGGAAAACAGTGATGATAACCAGCCTTGGCTGATGTCAGTATTGAAACCGGATAAATCGCAGATGCATTCAGTGTACTAGCTGGAAATGTTTCTGGAGAATATCCTACTAAACCAGAGAGAATAGAGCTCAGTCTGATTATTTGAAAATTGTAGGCTACGTATTTCCTGATTCTTTTGGGGTGATTTGCAAAACCACCTGTGTGTCACATTGCATTTATAGGCCAATTTCAAATGAACTTTTTTTAACTACTTTCTTGGGAAAATTCAAGATTGGTAGCCTGTGGCTATTATTGACTATTTAAGTTGACATTCAGGAGCATCTGTCGAGCCACAAGTTGTCGTTCAATAATTTGGGTGCTACATCATCACATAGCTCAAGAAGCTTAACCATTAAAATTAACTTTTTCTAATATTGTTTGAATCAGGGATTTTTAATTCCTTCGTTAACCTCATAGCAGTCCAAGTAATAAAATCTGATATATATTTTTGCCAATGTTAAGATGTTCCACAGCCTAAAACACCAACTTTTGTGTAAGTGATGCAACATAATTCAATCATTGCTGCTCAGTCTAAAAAAGTATTTTTAGATACTTTACATACATGTATATATTATACATGCATGTATAATGTATGATTAATGCAAAACTACTATAGGAAATTCACGAATAAGTAAAGCTTAATTTGGAAACTCCAGCTCATTCTAATTTCTTTCAAATCCCTCCAAATCTTCCTAGCATCTTTGAGCTATTGCTTTTTGTGGAGTAGATACCAAACTTCTTGACTTCACTAATGTCGTTGAAATGCATTTGGTTTATTTCCCTGTAGATCAATAATAGTAATAGCAGTTAGACTTATATACTGCTCCACGATGCTTTATAGCACTCCCTGGGCAGTTTAAAATGTCAGGATATTGCCCCCAATAATCTCGGTTCTTATTTTACCGATCTCAAAATTTCCATTACCGGTTCTCTAGAACTGGTCAGAACTGCTGAATACCACCACTGGGATGCAGATTGCAGAGACTTCTAGAAGCAGCCAACAAGCATACATTTCTTATCTTTTTGTTTCATAACACTTATTCTAAGCATAGCTTTATTTCATGAATTACATTTTCTACTATTTTCTTTCTATAATTTTTTTTTATGTTCTTGTTCTTCAAAAAAGCTGAGAAGTGGCACTGCAATATTTCTTCCAGCAATTTTTGGAAATTGGAAATTGACTCATAAAACAATTACAGATTAAACAACTCCATGGCTGAAGTCATAAATTATGATTTGTTTGTAAACAAAGGTTAAACACTAGGGAATAGTGTTTTATTTTATTTAGTGGTAGAATATTTAGTGTTAAAATGCTGATGGGTAGCTCCCCCATAATAAAACTAACATTATTTATAAGGATGATGCTAATGTATCTGTCTATAACTGATAAAAGCTTCTGCTGGAAAAAATCAAGTACCTGTAGAAGAAGGGTCCCTGTAAAACAAGGTTATTCCAGTGATAGCTAGCATTTCTCAGGTTCAGTCAACTTTGTATCAAATGATAAGCCCATTTTAGTACACGTGATTTGAGATGATGCAATGCAATATCTCGGAAACAGGATTTTCACTCATTTAGAACATTCAGAACACAGTGATTACCTATTTTATGTCTTAAATATTTTAAAACAAAAATATGTTTGTATTTTTGGCTTTTGTTTCTTCACAATTTCATTAGCACTATATATAAATGGTACAGCAACTATGTGCTTTAAAACATATCAGAAATCTTAGACAGAATACGGCATCCTGAAAATCATTGAGGTGAGGTTGAGGTGAGGTGACACATTTTGGTTCTGCTTCAGATTTAATATTTTTAATAGAACTGCAGTGCACTTTGGGACTCAGCAGAGTGAACATCATGCCAGAAAAGACTACTTGTATCAAAACACACAATCTCATTTGGCTTTTATTTGGGAACAGCACAATGATGATATCATAAGGTATCACTCCAGTCAAGTCTTGGAGTTTGCTTTAATTAGAGGAATTTTATTTGCTACATATCTTCTTAGCCATCCTTCTCTAGGAAGGTTTGGGTCAATAAAGACTAAAATAATGATATGGAAGTAATTTTATTTACTATATCTCAGTCCAAACTTTGCCATGTTAGATTCATTCTGACACTGATATTGAGCAGGCAGACACTGCTGGAAGAAAAACCTGTCATCACCACTACGCATATGAGTTCTACAAGATTGCCAGGTGAACAGCATACGAATAATAACTGATTCAGAACATTTAAATAGTTTCCATATGCCTGCAAGCATAACTAGTGCTGGTACAATTTATCCATGGCATAAGGTTAATTCTTATATCTCAGTACCAGCAGCTCATCTATTGAATTCTCTGATTTATTCTGTGATTCCCACCTTGCAGCCAATTCCCCACCTTTCAGTCAGAATTGAAGAAGCTGCTTGGATGAGAAATGAAACAAGAAAACATGAAAGCCCAATTGCCTTTTGGAAAAGCACCTTTGTGAAAATATGTTTGCTTGCTTCTAGGTGTTTGCTGATCTGTTGCTTGATTATATTTTCCACAGTCTTCCTCAGGTGTCAAGGTATTTGGTGTCAAGGCTCCAAGTATCAAGCTTCCAATTCATTAGTCAGAGCATTAAGAAACAGGTTAATTGTCCATAGTTTCAGGATCCTTTTTTTTTTCTTTTTTAAAGATTGGAAGCACATCAGCTCTTTTTCAATGTTCTGGTTCCCCAGTGTACCAGGATCTTTGAAAAATGTGGTTCAGAGGTTCCAAGATCAGGTCTGCAAGGTCCTTCAGAACTCTGGGATATAATCCATCTTGTCCTACTGATTTGAACTCACCTGTGAGTGGGTAGGAATTGTTACAGAACACACCTTGCTATTATCCAAACATAGGAAGGAAGGTATAAACTATTTTGGACTGCAGAGATAAGAGGCAAATGTACTAGTGAAAAGAATATGTACTTCTTTGCAAAAAGAAACATTGGAACTTCTAAAATCTGTGCCTCTTTTACTGAGCAAAGGTATTTCAATTGTAGATAGCAGTTTCATTTATTATCCACATGCAAATATCACAGAAAGGCATAGATATGACACACTGGTCTACCTACTCATTATGTGAACTTTCATTTCTCAGGTCAACATTGCCTGCAATGCATATAAAGATGCCCCTAAACATTTCAGGAAGAATGATTAAGTGTGTGGGAGGACAGGACATGATTAACAAGGCCCCTTTTCTCAAACATGCTTCTTCACATTTCCTCCCCCCCTAAACCTGAAGGGAAGAGTTATTAAAAACAAATTAAATGTAAGTGCTATTAAACTTTTAAGGCTGACACATTTGACATTTATTTCAACATCCCCATATATTTCTTCAGAAATTCTAGCTATTATCCTACCATGTATATTCCTTCAAAACTACCCTTTTCATAATCATGATAAAAAAGTTATTTCCTTAAGGGTGGAGACCATCTCATACACTCTGACAGTGAATAAGAATGGAACATTTCAGGTGAGGCAAATGCTTATTAAAATGAATCAGAAGATACCTCTCTGTCATTTGAAGTATACTTTAATCAGTGGTATCAAATCGGCTGTTGTATAGGGCATTGTGGGGGAAAATGATGAAAATTGGGAGGCATTACCATAGATATATATCAAGGACTTGCAAGGCCTCAACGGGTGAATTATATATAATTTTGCACATCCTGCTTTACAAGAAACATTGGAAGATACAAGATAGGGCAAAATAAATAGAAAATGGGCTGCTGTAACTAGAACTATGAGTATTGAAAAAAAATAGGTTTATATTCATCATGGATGGGACAAAAAGAGACAAAACTTGGATTGATGCATATAAAAGGATTAGAGATGTGGAGAGATTGTTATGAAAGTATTCCAGTGAGTAATCTTCACCAGGGGAGAAAATTGGATTCCTAAAAGTGAAAAGTCCAGAGGAGAATATATTTTAAAAATGCAGAAAGTTATCTTTTAGTGCAACTTTTAATATGTCAGAATCAGATGAGTCTATTAATGAAAAGTCTCAAATGTATTCACAGAATCATATCAATTCCAGGAAATTATTTATTTCTTCTTCACCCAGGGAAAAAATACCTTGGAGAACTTATTGCTTTGTAAGATAAAAGTTGGACCTGTTCAGGCAACATAATGGAAAGGAAAGACGAACAAAATAGAGTTAATGCAGTTGGGGGTATTAAACTTTGACAAGTAGTTTCATATGTGGAGGTTAATACTTTTCATATGTGGAGGTTAAGACTTTCCGAACTCTAAACAAAACAGATTTTAGTGAAAAGCTACAGTAAGCTCAGGGTTTCAGAGGAAGTAAGTAAGTAAGTAAGTCCTGAGCTTGTTTCCAGAAGCTGTGAATGTTCCAACACTGGGAGTTTTTGAAAAGATGTTGGATAACCATTTGTCTGAAGTGGTGTAGGGTCTCCTGCCTAGGCAGGGAGTTGGACTAGAAGATCTCCAAGGTCCCTTCCAACTTTTTTGTTCTATTCTATTCTGTTTCTTCTTGGCTGCCTGTTTGAGATATTCAACAAGTGTAGTTTTTTTGACATTGCTTCTTCATCTTGTATCTTATTTTCCAATGTTTTATAAAGTAAAACTATATATATTATTACTAATACTCCAAAATAAGATGATATGCCCTAGTTAGAATTAATTACTTTGAAGAGTAAAAAAAGTTTTTAATGTATTTCTTAACTTTGATTGATTTCTTCCATGCAGAAAACAAGGATTCCAAAATATTCAACTTTTATTGAATCATACAAAGATATTTATTAATTAGGCTTATTTGCCATGTTTTATGTTTCAAAAAAGGCCTGTTGTAAATCGTGAGACATAATCTAAAATTCAAATATCCACTAATTACAAAGAAGACAATGGGATCCATGTCTATGAAAACATAGCTAGAATGACATATATTAGATCAAACAGAATGGCTTTTCAAAAGTATGACATTTCAGAAGTCTTTATTTATGCTCTAATTTGTCTCGTAATTAGTATTACCTTGTATTATCTTGGTTTGTTTACCATTTGTGATTGTAATCTATCCTGCTTCCCTCCCTCCCTCTTTCTCTCTTTCTTTCTCCTTCCTCCTTTCTTTCTTTCTCTCTCATCATTTCATTTTAATTTTTGCCCCATTAAAACCCTTTTTAGAGCCACTTTTTTAGCCAGACCAATAAACATTAATGGTTACATGCTTCCAAGGCTTCTAAATAAAATGTTTTCAAATGCTTTAACGAGTTCTTAACAGAACTACAGCTTTTTAGAAAGAACCATGGATAGTTTGAAATGGATTGATATGATAGTTCTGGCTTAACTTTCAAATAAAAGTTGTTAAAACATTAAAAGAAATCTAATTAATTTCTTTAGTGCAAGATTTGGCAAATTCTTTGCCATATCTTGGCAAACACACAAAAGGAAAGCACACAGGTTAAAATAATTTTATTTAGAACCTATACTATGAGGTCACACATTCAGCCAGATGTACAGCCACGTATCAATTCCTTCCAAAGGACCTAAGATAAGAAGATGTTGCTTGAGGTAATTAAAGATGTTGCTGCAGATGTAAGTTGTTTCAAGCAAAGCTGCCTTTTGCAATTGACTGATGGTGATTTTATCAATTATTATTATTGTTTGTTGTACAATTAAGCAGATGTTTAGGCTAGATTTGGCATTTCTGTCCACCTATTAAATCCTTCCCAAGGACCTAGAATAGGCAGATGTGGATGTTTGATGGCGTCAAAAGAGGAAAGCTGTTCCAAATTATTTTATCCCATTAGCCCTAAATTGAGTTCAGAGCAGTTTTTACAATGTTGCATTTAAATCCTCACACAACCTTCTCATGTATGTGTGTAAGACAGAAGAGCATTTCATGGTTGTCAAGTGTGTCGTGCAATACACAGATAATATTTCCATGAGATATATTTTTAGAACAGATTGGAAAAAAGAAATACCTATGTGGTAAGCTACTTTTCATTGGTTATTAATAGCTTTTTCACTGTTCCTAATTGGCTTTCATTAGTATGAGGACAATAATAAAAATGCTACTTGTAGCATTTTGCATTACTGCTTTGCTTTTATGTCAATGTATATAACACCCACTTCAAAGACTATAGGCAGCTGTTGTCACTGTTTCCATTTCTATACTACTCTTCCTAAAAAGCTCAAAACAGTTCATATTAAACCCCACTAGTAGAATGCAATGACTACTTGTTCCTTTCTTCCCAAATCTCTCCAGGTACATCTTTATAGGTGCTAGAGAAAAACTGTTATTTAGCTATTGCTAGAAAAAAAAAAAAGATGGTTGGAGAGGGGAAAGATGTGGAAAGAGAGAGGGGAGGCCATAATTTGAAGCATAGTTAAACTAAAAACAGCCAAGGGAAAGCTTTTCTAGGATAGCTGCTTTAAACATCTGCTACTTCCAATATGTTCATTGTTAATATTTGTAAGTAAAACCATACATATATACACATTTATGCATTGTGTGTGTGTGTGAGCAAGAGAAAGAGCTCAAAAGCAGAAGTGCTTAGAGACTGGGTAAAAGCATCTGAAAAACATTATAATAAGAAGCCAATTTTCTTTCATGAGATGCAAAATAGTCTTTGAATGCTTCTTGTTATTGAATGCATCTTGAATGCTATATTGTTATTGTCATCATCATCATGTAAACAATGAAGGAAGCTCTTTATAAATAGAAAAAAATAAAAGAGAAAAATGTGCCCTCTCTTTACAAATGCCAATATTCACTTGATTTTGATTTGGTTTCTAAAGCAATTTTCCTTAACTCAGCACTTTACAGATGTCTTGGAGAACTCAGAATTCCCAGCTAGCATGACCAAAGGGATATGTAGTACCATTCCAAAGATTTGGTTTGCTTTACAAGCTCATACCCTAAATATCCAGTTATCATTCGTAGTACTTTCTCACACTTTAGTGGATATGAGAATGAAGAAATCCTGTAAAATCTCTTTTTTCTCCTTGGAATTGATAGGATAAACCATTCTTTTGAAAGAATAAGAACCATTTAGGCATGCTTTTCCCTAGCCCCCAGAAGTTAAAATGATGCAATCCAGAAAAGGCACATTTCCCAGCAATGGTGTCCACAGGGAAGAAGGGAAAAGCTGAAATTAGTGTTTGAGGTTGGAACACAACCATTTGTTACTCCATTGTGACACTGTATACAATCCATATTTATAACTGATGAAGCTTATGACATGAGATTGTAATTCTTCTTTAATCATTCTGATGAAATTATTATTTTACAGATACTCTCAATGCTCCTAGCTTTCCCCACCCAACTTGTGTACAACCACAACACTGATATGCTGCCTTGTTTTCATCTCATTTCTACCTCACAAATCATTCTCAGTGGTGCCAGTATTAAAAAAGGATTTTTACTGGTGTCATTTTTAAGCCCATGTCACACTGAACCAACGGATGCAAAGAGGATATAAAACGGACAAAAAAGCTTGCCA
>BLBF01000073.1:18436009-18446785 GCA_015471245.1 Laticauda colubrina
TTATTTATTTATTTATTTATTTATTTATTTATTTATTTATTTATTTAACTGAATGACTTGTTACCATTGGGATACCCATTCCCAACAGAGTTTCCATTTGTGGTTACTTTCCAGAAAGATAACATTGAGAGCAAGAACATGCTTACAAGATTAACTTCTTATATTGTTCCCAGATCTGAAATCTGACTGAAAGAGACACAGATAATCTGCTTAAGTCAAGAGATTTTGGAGTTGTAGCATGGCCTTTTTCTCAATAACCTTCCTTAAGAAAATAAGCTTGGAAACAAGTTGAAAATAACCCAGCATGGTTGAGCCCAGTGATGGTTTTTTGATGGACAGATCCTGAGACTTTTGAAAGAAGAATTTACCAATATTTGGATCCACCTCACAAGAATCTTAACTATCTATGAGAGTCACAGATCTCAAAGAGAGATGATGCATTCACAGCACCAAAGACCCGCTCCTTTCCTCTCCATCAAGAGGAAACTCCAAAGAACCTGCCCCATGTGTTCAAGTGAAAACTAGTAAATCTACCTAACAGATGTTGTGAGGAATCCTTGCAGTTGATCTTCCAGCTAACTCTTTCTTAAACAAGCACTGAGCCACCTTGAATATGTCTGCTGAGTAACAATTAAGGGATGAATACGTACAGCAAAATACCTCAATTTAGTTATTCATATCGCCATAATATAACAGTTAACCAAATCTCTTCCTCATGTTCAGTCACTCTTCATTATTTCAGGTTATGTGGTCATACATTACTGTCAAGCCTGAGTTTTGAATGAAAAATATGAGATAATAAAAACTATCATACTGAATTCATGCTGAAGCTACCTGAATGCCTACAATGGGCACTTCAGATAAGTCCTCTCTTTCTCTCTCTTTTTAATGTGTGTTTGTGTTTCAGATACAGAACCTTTGTGAATTAAATGGGTTAATTAACTGCCTGAAAATTGAAGATGATACTCTTTTGATAGGGCTTTTCCTGTTGGAAGGCATAATAAAACTATGTTTTGATATAAAGAGAGAAAGACATGTTTTTAAGCCCATGTCACACTGCCCAACGGATGTAAAAAGGACACAATGACAAGCAAAATGTTCCATCCATTGTTATCCGCTCTCAAAAGGGGTAAAAATTTGCAAAACCAGAGCGGATAACACGGCCGCGGGGAGGATGCAGGGCGGATGCAAAGCGGATGCGGAACGGAAGCCCAGCAGATGGAAGCGGATGGGAGCGGATGGCATATCCGCGAGGCTTCCTGGGCACCACAGCAAAGCGGATGCGGAACAGATACAGTGGATGCAGAGCAAATGCACAGCGGATGAAGCAGATGCACAGAGGATGCACAGCGGATGCACAGCGGAAGCCTAATGGATGCCTGGCGTTAATTGCGCATGAGGGGAGGATGCATTGCGTCAGCCCCGTGGATATAACAGAAGCAGCTCGGAAGCAGGTCGCCATTCAGAGGAAAGACCTGCTGCCGGATGGATTGGCAGCCTTGCCTGCCCTGCCTGCATGTCTGCCTGCAAGCCTTGCTGTCATCCTTGCTGCCATCCTTGGTACCAGCCTTGGTGCCTGCAAGCCTTCCTGCTAGCCGGTCTGCCTGCCAGCCTTGCTGCCTGCCTTCCTGTCAGATTTGGTTCATGTCTGCCTGCCAGCCTTGGTGCCACCTTGCCTGCCAGCCTCCCTGCCAGCCTTGGTGCCTGCCTTACTGCCAGCCTTCCTGCCAGCCTTGGTGCCTGCCTTCCTACCAGCCTTGCTGTCTGCCTGCCTGCCAGCCTTGGTGCATGCCTGCCTGCAAGCCTTCCTGCCAGGCTTAGTGCCAGCCTCCCTGCCAGCCTTGCTGCCAGCCTTGGTTCCTGCCAGCCTCCCTGCCAGCCAGCAACCCCACAACCATGCGGAAGCACAGCAAGCCTCAGCCATCTGCTGCCAGCTCTGGCAAGAGGGACAGGGCTACCATCCCACCCCCTGGCCCTCACTTTGTTCTGCTGGGGCTTCTGCAGCACGGGCTCGCTTTTCTGTGGCTGGCGCTTCTGCTGCTTCTGCTTCTGGAGGAGCTGATGAAAAGCACTCCAGCACCAGCCAGCTCCACAGCACCTGCACCCTTCACCCCTGAGACTGAGCGAACAAGAGGAGTGCCAGAGACTCATTTTTGTTGTATAGCTTGTTGTTAATAAAGTCTATTTATGATTCACACACTTGCTTCATTTCTCTTTTTTAATAAAGTCTTGGTGGAAACTTTTAGAAATGGTTTAAGCCTTTGCATGCTTGTGGGATGGGTAAGGATAGCTTTGGGATGGGTTAGGATACCTGTGGGATGGGTAATAGCAGTGGGATTGATAAACCTCCAGTGCAAGCATAGTGGGACTGTAGGGTCCACCCTCCCAGGTGCCACCCCTATGGCCCTTTATTATCAATAATAATGAAATAATTATCCACATATGTCAACATAAACACAACTCTTTATTAAACTCCCTGTTCATTGTAGGCCAACCAAACATATATGGCCCAATCTCATCCATGTGATGAGACAGGCTGAAGGAAGCATCCATTAAGCATTTACCATCCTGTCTTGCCACTCCACTGCTCCAGCTGGGGAGGTGCACTAGTGTTTCAGGAGGTTGCGCTGCTTCTTCGCCTCACGTGAGGCTCTGTTGGGGCCTTGCACATCCTCAGTGTCTATCAGGTTTTGCCCTTGCCTCCATTCCCCAGGCTCCATGTCCCCATTGCCTTGTTGGAGGTCCACAAGCCTGTTCTGCAAGACTGGGTAGTGGGTGCGCATGAGATTGTGCAGGATGCAGCAAGTTTCCACGATCCTCCTCATGGTCTCTGTGCTATGCTGCATGTTGGTGAGAAGTACCTGGAACCTGTTGGCCAGGATGCCAAAAGCGTTCTCCACCACCCGCCTTGCCCTGAACAGCCTGTAGTTGAAGATCCTCTCTTCAAGGGTGAGGTATTTGGAGTTGTAGGGCTTCATGAGGTCGGTTCTGAGGGAGAAGGCATCATCCCCCATGATGAAATAGGGCACATCTTGCGTGTCGTTGGGCAGGGGGTCTGGATCTGGGAAGCCCATGATGAGTTTGCCTTCCAGCCCCTCCTTGAGGTCACTGGCGTTGTATACCTGGGCATCTGAAGATGACCCGTTGCCTGAAGCATCGATGTACATGAACTTGTATTCAGCATCGACCATGGTGAAGAGGATGATGCTGAAGAAGCTCTTGGAGTTGTGATAAATGAACCCCGACTTGGCTGGAGCTTTGCAGGCCATGTGCTTGCCATCTATGGCTCCAACGGTGTGTGGGAAGTTCCACTTCTGATACCACTGCTCTGCAACTTTCTACCATCCTTCTTCAGTGGAGGAGTACTGGAGGAGCTCTTCCTTGTATTCTTCGATGATGGCCTGCACCACTTCTCTGACCACAATGCTGATGGTGTTGGGTGGCACCCTCCAGCCGTACTGCATGCTCCTGTAGGTGGTCCCTGA
Organism: Laticauda colubrina; assembly: GCA_015471245.1. NCBI lineage: Eukaryota > Metazoa > Chordata > Lepidosauria > Squamata > Elapidae > Laticauda > Laticauda colubrina. The sequence goes on from BLBF01000073.1 coordinate 18,439,495, forward strand.
GGCCAGGTGGCACAGAGTGAGTGGGTTCCCAGGTTCCAGGCTGGGCCAGAAGTTGGTGTTTGTCTTGGTCAACCTGGGTGTCAGCTGCTGCACAAGTTTATCAAACATGGCTGGAGGCATCCTCATGAAGTTCTGGAATGCCTGAGTGTCTTCGCTCCTGAGCTCCACCATCAGCTTGTTGTACAGTCCATCCTCTGCTCTTCTGGTGAACCATCTTTGGACCCAGAGTTTTTTTGGGTGCCTCCTTTTCTTCCCGTAGTAGAGTTCACAGAGCCTGTAGATGGTTTTGCACTGTTGCAGAACGATGGTGGCTGCCAAAAGTTCTTTGTCACAATCCACAGTGGACATGACTGGATGCTGTGGAAGAGGAAGAGTCAGATGAAGGCTGCAGAGGTCTGCACCACTGGGCTGCTGTTCTGAAAGTGAGATGCAGATGAGTTGCTCCCCCTTTTTATAGGAAATATAGGTTTTCCACCAGGTATCCTCTAGGCATCCTCTAGGCATCCTCTAGGCATCCTTAATATCCGAGATAGGTCCCCTCTGAGAACTTTTTTTCCATTTTAAACGCTTTGTTTCCATGGTGCATCCATTCTGCCTCCGTTCCGCTTCCTCCCTGCGTCCGGGTGGATGCGAGTTGCGCGGATGTGGAACGGATGCCTAGCGGATATAGCGGATGCATAACGGATGTGTAACGGATGCGTAATGGATGCGTAGCGGATGCGTAGCGGATGCAGAATGGACGAACTGGATACATTTTCCGCGCAAAAGGTTTGGGCAGCCCAAAACTTTTGGAGCGGATGAAACGTCCATAAACGGATGCTGGACGGATAGAGAGGAAGCAAAATGGAGGCAGTGAGTACATCGCATTTTGCAACGGATGCAAGCTTTTTTGTCCGTTTTACATCCTCTTTGCATCTCTTGGTTCAGTGTGACGTGGGCTTTAACCTTCAAAAATGAATATATTTATCTTTATTCATTTTTTTGAGGTTAAAAATGTGTTTTTCTATCTTTGTACTAAAGCATAATACTAAGTGCATTTTAATCCAAGTGTGTATTGAAGGCTAATAGTTTAAACAAAATAACAATGCACAAAAAGTTATTTTGAATGGACAAACCACTCCATTCAAAGGCTGATTTAGAATTGCCTGCTACTACCAGTAGCTTTGGCCACATACCTACATGGCAAGGTGATAGATAGGAATTGAAGATGATAGAAGACTGCAGATGGGAAGACACAAACATCTCCTGAATCCCAGCTGCAAATTGTATGAGCCCTGCATGCTGATTGGTTAATCTAACTTTCTGTTCTGTTCTGTGCTTTGCTGTTTGAAAGCACCCTAGCAAGAATGGATGTCTGTGTAATTGTTCCTGGATTATGGACACATACTTTCCCTCACATTCAGTGAAATCTGTTCAGTGCCGAAATCTGTTTAAGAATACATCTGATCTGTTATTAAACTTGATGCCTTGCAAATAATGCTTTTTTGCTTCATAAAGCCACCAAAGAAAAGACACACACACACACACACACACACACAAAACCAGCCCTCCAGCATGCTTTACCTTTCCATTACTTTACCATTCACTTGTTTGTTAACTTGCCAAAGAAATCCATGACATCCCTCTTTGCTATAGATTTCATTTGGAAATGCAACTGCCAAATATTCATAAATCAAAGAAAGGAAACTACCCATACTTTTGTCTGCCATTATGTTTAGAGAAAACAACAACAATCTATCAGCAACTGATCATCCACTTTCTTTGGAATTGTTCTAGGCATTGTCACAAGTTAGAAACAAACAAACAAAAAATCCAAACAAATAAGAGTTGAGACCAGATGAAATCAACAACACCCATGCTTCCTTGTGGAATATTTTGTGGGTAATCTTCAAGTCTGTAATAGTCATATCCATTCAGAGACACATAGACTGTAAAAAAAAACAGAAAAAAATTCTATTGGGTAAAGCTTGAAACTTACTAAAGTTTTATAAAAAGCCCATTGGTTCCCTAAGGTAAAGGTAAAAGTTCCCCTCGTACATATGTGCTAGTCGTTTCTGGCTCTAGGGGGCAATGCTCATCTTTGTTACAAAGCCAAAAAGCCAGCGCTGTATGAAGACGTCTCCATGGTCATTTGGCCAGCATGACAAAACGTCAAAGGCACACAGAATGATGTTACCTTCCCACCAAAGTGGTCCCTATTTTTCTACTTGCATTTTTACATGCTTTTGAACTGCTGGATTAGCAGAAGTTGCGACAAGTCATGGGAGCTTACTCCAATGTGTGGTGCTAGGGATTTGAACCACCAAACTGGTGTCCTTTCTGATTGACAAGTTCAGCATTTTAGCCACTGAGACACCACATTCTCTAGTCATAGCCAAAAGACACACATAGGTTCAAATTCAAGTTTTTCTGTATCTGGAATGGTATTCCTCATTCTCTTCTCCAAGCTTGACCTGAAAGAATATTAAGCCATCTTATATCTTAGGGAGAATTTAAACTTCACTTGTTCATTGAATATTCTTTTTTTTAAATTCATATCTTCATAACCCTCTGGGTTCTTAGTGAAGCAAACTTAGCAAAATCAACCACTTGGTTCAATCCAAGGAATAGGCAGGGGATTCTAGCTGATGCCCTTTTACAATCTATAGCAAATATTAAATCTGCTTCTTTTGGGAACTCTGCAAAGAGCTTTGTAAATTTGTACATTATACAACAGTAAGAAACGCCTTCAAATGTAACCTACATGCTGAGCAATGGTCTTTCTGTTCAACATTTTAAAGCCAGGAAATCTCAAACTGATTTACATTTTTCTTCCTCTCTCAGGATTTCAGTGAAACAATGGCAAAAAATGGAGAAAACCATTGACTTTGCAAAGAAGTTATTTATAACCATGTGCAGCATTTGTATTTATGATATGATAACTTGATGGGGGAGAGGTGAAGCAATTTTACAGAAAGGAATACACCCTCTCTGAATAATCCTTTCTTCCAATAAATCAGAGGTGATTGTTTCTATAGACAAAACAGCACCAACTCAACTGTACACAGGAAGATAAGAACAAATATATTACTTTCACTTTCACTCTAACCTTTATTCTTCCATCCTATATATCCCGCATCTTAATAATTTGTGAAGGTTGGTAAATTCTTATATACTGTACAAAAAAGAATCAGACAAAATTATTTATCTTCACAAGCAAAATCCAATCATTACTGTAAAATAAGAGTGCAATCTTTTGATTCAGTGATTTGAAGGTAATTTAATTCAAACCCTCTTCATATCACATTAAGTGCTTTCAACTTCCTTTGGAAAGGTCTGTTTCTTGTCTACTTTTCTCCACATCAATACCATGATTTCTGATTTATTGCTAACTTCTTTAGTGACTTTGCTAGTTAAGAGAGAGCTGTGAAGCTCATGGATGGCGATCAAATGATCACAGGACACTACCATCATTATAAATATGCATCCTTGTGAAGTGCCCAAATGATGATAGCAATAGCAATAGTACTTAGACTTATATACCACTTCACAGTGCTTTACAGCCCTCTCTAAGCACTTTACAGAGTCAGAACTTGTTGCTAGTAATATAGTTGTTAAGTGAATCTGGCTTCCTCTTTGACTTTGCTTAGCAAACGTCACAAAGGGAGATCACATGATTGCAGGATACTGCAACTCTGAAAAATATGAGTCAATTGCTAAGCATCTGAATTTTGATTATGTGACTATAGAGATGCTGCTCCATGGTGTGAAAAATAGTCATAAGTCACTTTTTTCAGTGTCATTGTATCTTTGAACAATTACTAAATGAACTGTTATAGGTGAAGGACTGCCTGTAATGTATCAGCATTACAGCTTTTGTAACTGATGGATAGAAATGTCACTGCACAAAATTTCTAAGAGCCATCTAAGATATTTTGGTATGGTAGCCATTGTGCTGATAATCACTGGGATTGCTACAGCTGATTTATGCTGTAATTTTTCTTCAATCTCGATACTTTATGATCTTCTACAAATTTTTGTCTTCTATTCTACTATCTCCTGGTATTGCCTCATCCATTATCCACACTTACTTCTTTCCAACCATCGTTAAATCTGGTGAATTATTGTTATTGCTAAAGTAAAGAGCTTGTTGTACTGCTTTATGCAAAGTTAACATACTAACTTCCATGATGGCAACAGCAATAGTACTTAGACTTATATACTGCTTTATAGCCCTCTCTAAGTGGTTTACAGAGTCATCATATTGTCTCCAACAATCTGGATCCTCTTTTTACCCACCTGGGAAGGATGGAAGGCTCAGTCAGCTTTGAGCTTGGTGAGATTTGAACTGCCAAAATGCAGTCAGCTGGCAGTCGGCAGAAGTAGCCTGCAGTACTGCTCTCTAACCACTACACCACTGTGACTCATTTATAGACCTCTCTAAGCAGTTTACAGAGTCATCATCTTGCTCCCAACAATCTGGGTCCTCAATTTCCTGCCCTTGAAGGATGAAAGGTTGAGTCAATCTTGAGCAGGTCATGATCAAACTGCTGGCAGTTGGCAGAATTAGCCTGCAATACTGCATTCTAACCATTGTGCCACCATGTCTTTAAATTAGGATTGAAAATTTTAGCACTGTTTATTTTTATGCAACCACTGCAATACTGGCCATGTTTTATATGGCCTTTGGTAACTTGAGACAAAAAAAAAAAACTTGCTCTTTTTTATATGTTGGTGACTTTTTTTAGTACCAATTGTATGAGCCATAACTGGCTTTTACAAACAAATCTTTGCTAATATAATGAATTATGAATCTGTGGACAGTATATATCAGCTATGTCTATTGATTTCCTATGAATTAAGAAATAAATCTTTTGAATGTCAAGCATAATCTCTGGTGCTTCATATTTACTGTGTAATCATGGAATTTTATACTAACAATTATAATTTATTTTACTACCAGTTCTCAGCTACAGCCCTGATATCTCCTGCCCAACCTTGCTTAGCTTCCAAAAATATTAATATGTGGTCAAGGCAGTAGCTAAGGCCAATGGTCTGCTGTTATCATGACTAATGAACCCATTTACTTACAATTTAATGCCAGCAATTCAGTTAAGACTCATGCATAAATTTGGCAACAATAATTGTTAAGCAACTTATACTGATATTCTTTTCAGCAAATATGGCTGCTCAACTAAAAAAATCAGGGTTTGTACAGTTTGGTTCATCCTGAGTCAGCCTTAACATAGACTAACTGAATAGCAAATTAGCATATTGTCTATTAAAGTCTTAAAAAGTATGTATGTGTATGCTAGTTTTCAAAAATGCCATGTTCGTTGCTCTAGCTGCATTCAGAAAGAAGTATAGAGAAATATTTTCTAAATGAACAACCTGGGAACAATTAGGCTTCCCTGCCATATGTGTTCTCAGTCCAGATCAGGTAACTGCACACGTATTGATTTTTACTTGATGTTCTGAAACTTGGATTCTAATGTGTTGAAATTTCAGATTTCATGCCATTTTTCTGAAGATGAGCAATATGAGATTGCTTAGATGTTAATCCAGAGCAAAGAATGAAATGAACAGCAATGGCATTTATGTTGCTTATTAATTATGAGTAAGCATTTCAGCTCACTGAAAACCTAGCCCTGTGTATAACACCAATTCAACTTTTCCCAGTTGGATACACAAAATATAAAGGATTCTTCTTAAAGTCGTAACAAATATCGCTAATTTAAGAGCTGCGGTGGCACAGTGGTTAGAATGCAGGCTACTTCTTCTGACTTCTGGCTGACTGCAATTTGGCAGATCAAATCTCCTGGCTCAGGGTTAATTAAATTTTTCATCCTTCCAAGGCCAGTAAAATAAGAACCCAGATTGTTTTGAGGGCAATAGGCTGACTATGTAAATCACTTAGCGAGGGCTGTAAAGCACTATGAAGATAGACAGACAGACAGACAGACAGACAGACAGACAGACAGACAGACAGATAGATAGAATTCATTATTGGTCAAGTGTGAATGGACACACAAGGAATTTGTCTTGGTGCAAATGCTCTCAGTATACATACAAGAAAAAATACATTCATCAAGAGTCAAGAATCATAAGGTATAAACAACACTTAATGACAGTCATAGGATTAATGACAATAAGCAATCAAATCAGACTAGGATACAGTCAGTATAAATTGTAAGAATACAAGCTTCTAGTTCTTCTGATGTGCAGTGCCCTATAGCAGCATTTTGAGGGCAGGAGTTGAAACAGTTTATTTCTGGGATGTGACAGGTCTATAAATATTTTCACAGGCCTCTTTTTGACTCATGCAGTATACAGATCCTCGATTGAAGGAAGGTTAGTAGTAATCTTTTTTCTGCAGTCCTAATTACTCTCTGAAGTTTGTGTCTGTCTTATTGGGTTGCAGAGCCAAACCAGTTAGAGATGTGCAGGTGACAGATTCAATAATTCCTCGGTAGAACTGTATCAGCAGCTCCTTGGGCAGTTTGAACTTTCTGAGTTGGCACAGAAAGAACATTCTTTGTTGTGCTTTTTTGATGACGTTTCTGATGTTAGGTATCCATTTTAGGTCTTGTGATACAATAGAACCCAGAAATTTGAAGGTCTCTACTGTTGATACTGTATTGTCTAGTATTGTAAGAGACGATAGTATGGGAGGGTTTCTCCTAAAGTTGACCACCATTTCAATGGTTTTGAGTGTGTTCAGTTCCAGATTGTTCTGGTTATACCATTAGGCAAGTTGTACAATCTCCCATCTATATGTGGACTCGTCATTGTCTCGAATGAGACCAATGACTGTTGTATCATCTGCATACTTCTGTATTATAATAGATTATCATTTGAAATGCAGTGATTGGTATATAGGGAAAAGAAAAGTTGAGAAAGCCTTGGGGGGCCCTGTGCTAATTGTACAGGTATCAGATGTGATTCTGCCTAGCTTCACCTGCATAGTGGTATATAAGTTGGTATTGCTATATTTCATCTGGTATTTTTGATCCTTGAATCATGGACATGGATCCATGAGCATATTACCTTAATTAAAATGAGATATATTGATTCACTTTATGTATAATTGTATTTTCCTCCTTCACAACAATGTTACAAACCAAGAAAATTGGTTTGTTATAAATCAGAAGCAGAGCTTGATGATTTTATTTATGATCATGCTGATAAGAGCTTCTTTCTCTTTTGTAGCAGTACTGATAAAGTTAATCATCTGGATCTTAACAAAGTTCCAAAAAGAAAGAAAAAAAGAAAGAAAGAAAGAAAGAAAGAAAGAAAGAAAGAAAGAAAGAAA
>BLBF01000073.1:18446795-18488688 GCA_015471245.1 Laticauda colubrina
AAAGAAAGAAAGAAAGAAAGAAAGAAAGAAAGAAAGAAAGAAAGAAAGAAAGAACTAACTTCCAGTTTGCAGGGCTTCGGCAGCAGGCTGGAATCCGTGATCATGTGTGGTTTCTGCCTGGGCATGCCACCGGAGTGCCCTGAGCCAGCTGGCTTTGGGGCTAAGCCATCCCATAGAGGTCGGTGAAGACGGGAGATTCCAGCAGGGTTGAGGAAAGCCGCATCTTTCCTCCCCAGCTGGCTAAACTCCCTTTCCCAAAGGCAGTAGAGCGGCGGTCAGAAATGGCCGCCTCAAAGAAGCCTTCATCTGGAAAAGAATGTGCAGGAGGAAGAAAGTGCTGAAGTGAAAGTTTTGGCTGACCGGGATAAGAAACAACAATTAAGGCATCCTCAAACTCAAATTTTAAGACATGATACATCGCTCCCAAAGAAGTAGCAAATGCAGCCGGAAGCAGCGAATGAAAGTGAAAAGGAAAATAAAAATATTCACTCTCCTTCCTTACATTGACAGCGAACAGAGATGAATGAGAAATTGGAAAAATCTGCTTTGGCATCAACAGCTATTTAAAATGGAAAAATTAATGCCAAGGGGATAATGAAGATTTCTGAATATAAAAGGGGGGAAAAAAAGAGAAGATTTTTTTTTTTTTATTTGCTGTAAGTGGGAAGGGAGAGGAAGAGAATAAGAACAAGATTTGGAAGGAAGAGATAGCCTAGAATCTAAAGAATCTAAAGTTAAATTTTAACAGGACTTCTAAAAGATACATTTTAACTGGAACTTTGTAACTAAATACTAACCCCAGGAAGAGAAAGTAAAAAAAGGAAGAAGGTGTCAAAAGAAACAGTTTGTGTGTATTTGGATTGCTTGCTGACTTTGGAACTTTTGGAACTATATTTGAAGGATTTGGCTGGTTGTTTAAAAAGAAAAAAAAACTCTACAATGGCATCACTTGTGGATGAACTGAAAATAGAATTTTAAAAACTGAAAGAAGAGGAACAAGAAGGGAAGGGCTCTTTTGGTTCCATTTTTCAATTCTTAGAAATGACGATCTCTACCTATGAGAAATTACAAGAAAAGACTACACAACAAGAAGATTGGGACAAAGAAGCCATTTTAAATGAACAAGTAACTCTACTTGGGGAAGAAAGGGGAAAGAGGGGAATGAGAATGGAGAATTTGAGACTTAAAAAAACAACCAAAAAAGGGAAAAATAAGGTGAAAAGTGGATATTATGTGAGAAAGCAACAGAAAAAGGGAATACAGAAAAGAGAAATTGAGGTAGAGAGACAAGAGGGTAAAAAGGGAAGAGAGAAGAAGCAAAGGAGGAGGGAAGGGAAGAGAACCTACAAGGGTGTGAAGCAAGATGTAAAGAAACAGGACTTATTTAGAGATAATGGGTAAAAATTTAATTGAAAAAGTGATTCTGCAAAGGTACATATGATTGTATTGTTATATTTGTATTTAGAAATAATGTTAGAAAATTGGAAACAATGTATGATTTAGTGAAACATTTGTGAATAAAATAAAGGGAATGAATTAAATGAGAGAATTAATTTAGAAAGGAATGGGAACATTTTAATGACATAATCTTTTAAAATGCAAGTGAAGTAGGAGGGAAGTAATTATGGAAAGTTTATAAGCGTTCCCATAGAAGCATGATCCTTACTTGAAAAGTAATGTGTTAAATATTTAAAATTTAAATGAATATTAACATTAATGACAGAATAGAATTGGTATAGATCGTTGTTTTAATTATATTATATATTAATATTTTTCTTTTCTTTTTCTTTTTAAAATGTAGCATGTAGCTTTAATGTACTATGCAGAATTCGAATGGAAGTTATGTTCTATATTAAGTGGGAAAGATATTTAAGGGAAAGATATAAAGGCATCATACTCCAATCAGTGACCACAGGAAGAATTTTGTTTAATGAGAAAAAATAATAAACAGCTGAAATAGGACAGACAAAGAATATAAATATAATTATCTGATTTGAGATGAAACAAATAAAAATAAAATTAAGAAAGTTAAAAGAGGGGAGAAGCTATATAGAAAATATGGAATGGTAATAAGATATGGAATGGTATATAAAAATGAGCATTATATAACCTATAACCATTGTAGCATCCCCAAGATCATGTGATTAAAATTCAGAGGCTTGACAACTAACTCACATTTACTGTATGACCGTTGCAGCCTCCGGGGATCATGAAATCTCCTTTTGCAAACTTCTGACAAGCAAGGACAATGGGGATGCCAGATTCACAACCCTGTAGCCCAGTAACCCTGTTACTAACTGAACAACTGCAGCAAGGAAGGTTGTAAGATGGGGGCAAAATGCACTGAACAAACATTTCATTTAGCCATTGAAATTTTGGTCTCAATTGTGGTCGTAAGTCGAGGAGTACCTGTACAGATTTACATGTGCCTATATTTCAGTCCACTTCATACTCATGAATAATAAAAAATTGGAAATCATGGAGATGTTTTGCTGGATAACATGACATGACAAATAGTAAAGAGAAATATAGGAGTTCATGTTGCTGCCTTCAAACACACATGCAGAGAGAGAGAGAGAGAAGGGAGGGGGAAGGGAGAGAGGGAAAGGGAGAGAAAGAGAATGAGAGAGAAGAGAGAGAGAGAGAAGGAAAGAGAAAAAGAAAAAGAAAGAGAAAGAGAAAGGGAAAAAGAAAAAGAAAAAGAAAGGAGAGAGAAAGAGGGAGAGAAAGAGAATGAGAGAGAAGAGAGAGAGAGAAAGAAAGAGAAAAAGAAAGAGAAAGGAGAGAGAAAGAGGGAGAGAAAGAGAAAGGAGAGAAAGAATGAGAGTGAGAGAAAGAGAGAGAGTAAGAGAAAGAGAAAAGAGAAAGAAAGTGAAAAAAGAGAGAAAGAGACTGTGTGTGTGTGAGAGAGAGAGACATGCAGTGGTAATTGAAAGTTTTCTTTTGCTCATGTGCAACACTGATTGAGCTCATTAGAGCACAGCTATTTCCTGTGTATGTTGTTTGGGCCTGCAGGTATTATAATTGCAGTTCTAATCACCATGACTATTATTTTTAACCCACCCAATAATCTCAATTCTTTCAGCTGATTATGGCTCTGCTTATTTCTTCATCAGTTTGCAAAAAAGATAAAATAAAATAAACAAGCTATATCTGATGAATGATAAATTTTACCGATTGACTGATAGGTAAGCAGGAACAGATCCCAACACACTTCTTTTCACAAGATCCCTCTTTTTGTTTGCAACATCACAAAAAGGAGTCAGAAGGTTCTTCCTTCTGTTGTTCCAGAGGAACTGTATAAACCATCCAATGCTTAGCCATCCAGTCAAGAGTTAGACAAATCATGAACTTTTTGCTCTTCAGAAATCTAGCATGCCACCCCAACAACAGATCATGTCCTTTTAATGTCAACAATCTAGTATTTCTTAATGTTATCCATTCCTTAACCCACATCCAATTTATAGCTTGATAATACAACTCACAATTAGGCAAACCAAATCCTCCTCTCATTCTGGCATCTCACAAAAGTTTTAACTTTATTCTCGCTTTCTTACCTTGCCATATATATTTCAACATGATTTTATTTAAATCTTCAAAATAATCTTTTCCAAGCCTAACTGGAATTGTTTGGAGCAAATATAAAATTCTGGGTAGTATATTCATCTTGATTGTTGATATTCTCCCTATTAATGACAGTTGTAAACTTCCCCATTTTGCCAAATCTAGCGCTATCTGCTGCTTAAGTTTTATACAATTATTCTCTTTTAGTGTACTACATCTTGCTGTCAAATGTATCCCCAAGTACTTGATCTTATTCATGACCTGAATTTTCAATACAGCCACCAGTTCTTGCTTTTGTCTTGATAGCATATTCTTTGTCAAGATCTTTGTTTCATCTTGATTTATTTTCAAACCAGCCATCTTTCCATATACCTCAATCTTTTCTATCAATTTTAATGCTGTTTCTAGTGGGTCTTCTAAAATGAAAACTAGATCATCTGCGAATGCTTGCAACTTAAATTCTTCCTTTTTAATTTTCATCTCTTTGATATCCTTTTCTTCTCTAATATTTCTGTTTAGCACTTCCAAGGTTAACACAATCAACAAAGGTGATAGTGGCCACCCTTAGTGTCCAATAGAGTCTGTCAGTTCTCCCTCTATCATTACCTTTGCCATTTGGTTATGATATATAGCTTCTATTGCTTGAATATTTTTTTTAGCAAAGGCCATCTGTTCCAGTTGTAATAACATGAATCACCAATTCACATTATCAAATGCCTTCTGTGCATCTAAAAATATCAAAGCCATTTGTTTTTCAGGGTGTGCCTCGTAGGATTCCAAAGTGTCCAATTTTACTCTCATATTGTCTTTAATTTGTCTCTGGAAGAAATCCATTTTGATCAGGATGGATAAAATTGTTTAAGTATTTTTTAAGTCTTTCTGCCAATATTTAAGCAAAATGTTTATAATCTGCGTTTAGTAGGGAAATAGGTCTATAGTTCTTGATTTGTAATGGATCGGCCTCCTCTTTTGGGACAAATATAATATAAGCTTCTGACAATAATTTGGGTATCTTCTTCTTTAATATAACTTCATTCATAGCTTCTAGCAATGGAAGGTTCAACGATTCTTGTAGTGTTTTATAAAATTCTGCCGAAAGTCCATCTGGGCCTGGTGCCTTTCCATTATTTTGTTTCTTAAGTGCTTCACTTAACTCCATCATCGTTATACTGCTTTCTAACATTGTTTCAATCTCTTTAGGTATCTTGGGTAGATTAGCATTCTGTAAGTACTGTTTAACTCTTTCCTCATCAATATTATTCTGTATGTATAGTTTCCCATAATAGTCTTATAATTCCCTTCTTCTCTTTACTATCATAGCAGACTTGGCCTTGGTCATCTATTAATTGCAATATTTTCTTTGATTCTTTCTCCTTTCTCAATTTATATGCTAACCATCTACCTGGTTTATTTGCATCTTCAAAGTAGTTCTGTTTCGCACCTCTGATTTTCTGTGCTAGTTCTTCTTTTTTCTATTAGTCCCATTTTATGTTTAATTATATCTGTTTTTAACTTAATGTCCTTTTTCTGTGGCATGTTCTGTAGCTCTTTTCCAAGTCCTTTATACTCATCCTCTAATGCCTTAGAGGCTAATCTTTTCATGGTATTTCTTTTCCTTGTATAGTCCATTATCAAGCCTCTGGCATATGCCTTCATTGTATCCCATACATTCTGCATTGATGTATCTTTTTTTTTTCTCGAAAGAAGAAAGCCAGTTCTTTCTCCATCCACTGTGTGAAGTCTTTTTTCTTTAATATAGTATTATTTAATGTCCATCTAGATATTCTTCTTTGTCCTTTCCATTTAATTGTCATTGGATTGTGATCTGCCCAAGTACTTGTTTCAATATTTATTTCCTGAATATTAGTTAACAATTCTGTTGACATCCATATCATATCTATTCTGGACCATGATAAATGTCTATTTGAGTAGAAGGTGTATTGTTTGGTTTGAGCATTTCTTTCTCTCCATGTATCTTTTAAGTTTATTTCATCTACCATTTGAAAAAAAAAATATTTGGAGAGAGTCTTTCTGTTTTGCGTTGTTGTTTTCTGTGCTGTATAGTCCAATATATTATCTAGAATTCCATTAAAGTCTGCCTTCTTCTTCTTCTCGAGTCACTACACAAGTCCTGTCCAGTGCAGAGCGCAGGATCTGGCTTTGGTGTTGAAAGTCTCCAGGTCATTGACAGTGCATGGCTCTGGTAGGAGGGGGCAGACCAAAAGATGTTGCATTGTCTGATCCTGCCCACAATCGCAAGCAGTTTCTCCATCCCTATTGTAGCCCCATTTCTGCATGAGGACTTTGCATCGTCCTGTTCCTGTCCGTAGGCGATTCAGGCATGACCAGATGGGCCATGCCTCACTTGAACCCGGAGGAAGTGATTCACTTGGTTCATAGGAGAGCTGATGCGTCACAGACTGGAGGTGGTTGGACCATAGGGTAATCCTTCGACCGTGGGCGGTATCATCAAGGGATTCGGTTAAATGGAGAAAACTGCGTCTGGATTTGAGTCTCTTTTTAGCCGGTTCACGATTGTAGAGTGGGTGGCGAGGGTTAACTTCTTGCTTGGTTTTCTCCATCTGTGCTGAGACCTCTCGCCTGATGTGTGGTGGAGCAATACCACACAGTAAGTAAAGGTCATCTACTCTTGTTGGACGCAGACATCCAGAGATAACTCTGCAAGCTGCATTCAGGACTGGGTCGATCTTTGCAGCATGGGATGACCTACACCAGACAGGGGCTGCATATTCGGCAGTGGAGAAGCATAGAGCAAGAGCTGTGGTGCGGATAGTTTTGGCATCTGTTCCCCATCTTGTATTAGCAAGCTTCTTCAATATGCTGTTCCTTGCTCCAGCTTTCGCCTTTGTCTTGGCAATGTGCTCCTTGTAAGTAAGGGAACGATCCAGTGTGACACCTAGATAGATCGGCTTATTGGTGTGTTTAAGCCATTTTCCATACCATCTGACCCTCAGTTGTCGGTTAGCATCTCTGTTCTTAAGGTGGAAGACACTAAGTTGAGTCTTCTCCGGGTTTGCACATAGGTGATTTGCGGCATAGTAAGGAGTTAGACCTGCCAGAGCATCACTGAGTGCTTTTTCCACCTCTTCAAAGGATTGCTTCTGTGAGGCAATGCAGAGATCATCGGCATACAGGTAGCTCCTTGTACTTGGATGGATTGGTTGGTCATTCGTGTAGATGTTGAAAAGAAGCGGGGCAAGGACGCTTCCTTGCGGGAGACCGTTTTTCTGTCTCCGCCATCTGCTGTGGGTACCATTCAGATTCACATCGAACCGCCGGTTTGAAAGCAGGTTCTGGATCAATTGTGTCAGCTTGACATCCTTGGTCATCTCAAAGACTTTCCTTGTAAGAATCCTATGGTTCACTGTATCGTAGGCCGCAGAGAGGTCAACAAAAGCTGCTCCAGTTATCAGCCCTTCCTCAAATCCATCTTCGATGTACTGTGTGAGATTCAACAGTTGGCCAGTACAGGACTTTCTGCCATCATAACTATATTAGCATAGTCCAGTTCAGTTATTTTCATATTAATTTTTTTATAAAATTCTTCTTGATTGTCATTCGGGGCATAAATTGCAATCAGGAGTGTTTTCATATTATTGTCCATTGTTTCCACCATTAGTAATCTTCCATCTTTATTGGTATAGATCAATTTCATTGGGATAATATCTTTAATGTATCCAACCACTCCTCTTTTCTTGCATTGTGTCAAAGAAGTGAATATTTTCCCTAATTTTGGCTGTATCAGCAATTGTTCATGTTGCTTTTTAATATTTATTCTTGTAGGCAGATGATATCAAATTTTGATTTCTCTAATTTATGGAAAGTTTTCCTTCTTTTAACAGCTGAGTTAAGTCCATTTATGTTAATTGTAATCAGTTTTTTCTCTTCGATAGTTATATTTTGTAGTTAGGTTTAGCAGCTCTCGTAGATCTTGGTTCACGTTGTTCTTTGACTATTTGGCAGTCCTCTTGGAATTCAATTAGTGACATTTTTTTTCTGCCTCCTCCTCTTTCCCTCCAAAATATTCTGTGTAAAATAATTCAGATTTCTCAATTGAGTCAATTCTATGTCTCTGTTCTTGCCATGTGAACATTAAACCTTCTGGAATCAGCCATCTATAATTCACCTCTTTTTTAAGTAGAATTTTAGTCAAAAATTGGTATTCTCTTCTCATCTCTCTCACTCTTCTGGGTACTTGTTTCAGGACCACAATCTCCTTGTCTTTATATTTCAGTGTTTTCTCTCTTGCCACTTGCAGTATTTGTGTTTTAATGGCTTTCTTTGTAAATCTGACGTGAACTTCTCTTGGTAGGCTATTTCTCACTGCATATCTTGTGAAGACTCAATAAAACTCATCTATTCCATCCATCATCTTCTCTTTGGTTATTTCCAGAGCTTCTGCCAAAATTTCTATCATTGTCTCAGCTAGGCTTTGTCCCTTTTCTTCCTCTAAGTTTTGGAATCTGAGATAAAATTCTGCTCTGTCCATCTCCCATCTCAACATCCCACTTTTATCTTGTTCAACCACAGTTAATCTGCTATCAACATCTCCAATCTTCTTATCTCTTTGTTTATCTTCCTCTTCAATTTTTTGGAATCTCTCATCATACTTCATCATCATTTGTTGAATGTTCTCCACCTTTTCATCAGTTTTTCCTGTTCTTTGTTCAATGTTCTCTGTTCTCTTTTTAATATTCTCTATTCTTATTTGTATATTTTGAATTCCTTGCATAATCATCTGCAGCATCACTTTTTCCTGTTCTTTTTCTTGCTGTAACATCATCTGTATTGAGCATTGTACTCCAGATGGTGAAGAGGAAGAAGTAGTGGTTGAAGAACCAGGGTCTGTTAGTTTCCTACTCATTTTGGACAATTCAAAATCTTCAGGTTCTTCCAGACCTTAATTCACTTGCAAAATAACCAACTTTACTTCCAAGTAAAAATAGTGGGGGGGAAAAAGCCAAACAACAACAACAACAACAACAACAACAACAACAACAACAACAACAACAATAATAATAATAATAATAATAATAATAATAATAATAACAATATTTTCAGGTTCTTCTATACCTTAATCCAGTCCATTGGTCAGATAGCAATAAAAATTCAAAAATGGAAGAAAAGACCATAAACATACAAAAAAAGAAAAAATTGTTAAATCTTGGAAAAGGTGGAAAAGTAGAAAATAAAAAACTAAAGAAAAGAAAAGAAAAATTCTTCAGGTTCTTCAACACCTTAACCCAATTAAAAAGTCTCAGGTATAAAAGAATGCATTAGAAAAAAAAAAGAAAGCCCCCTCACCCCCACACACAAAAACAAACAATTTGGAAGATAAATAGAAAAAAAATACAAGGGAGGGAGAGAGAGAAAAAAAAGAGATGACTCCCTTAAAAAGAAAAAAAAAAAGGAAGGAAATCATTAATATTGAAGCTTTTCCTTTAAAATAAAATGAAAACGTAAAAAATAGACTTCAAAAATAAAAATAAAAGCAAGTTCCAAAAGGCAAAAAATCCAAATAGCTATTGCAAAAAGTAAGCTAGTAAGGAGAGGGTTTGTTAAAGTAAGAAATAGCCCAGTTTTAAAAAAGGAGAAAGAGCACACTGCACCTTTTTTAGTTATCCAAGGCGTTTGTTAAAGTTTATGATTCTCTTCTCCAGAGTCTTATCACCATTTTTTTCTATAAACTTCAACACCAGACTCCAGCTATTGATAGAAAGCCAGAAGAGCAACTGCAATAATATTCTCCCATGCTCTTCCCTCTATTTTATCAAACAGGCAATGTCCTTGAAAAGAAGTCTCAGTTCTTTCTCACCTTTGTCTAGTCAAGAAAAAAAAAAAAAGAGATACAATATTTCCAAGCCTCTCATTACAAAGTTTCTTCTGCTTTCACTTTCCCCCTCCTTTTCCAAACAAAATATAATAAAAATATAATAAATATATGATAAAATTAATTAAAAAGGGGAAAAGATATTAAAAAAAACTAGAAGGGAGTCTCTAGCCTAAAATATTATAAAGTCAAAAAGGAGAGAAAGGATAGATGGGAAAAAAAAAAAACAGTCCAGTTTCAAAATATAAAATCATGTGTACAAAATCCAGCAATGATAAAAATAAATAAATAAAAATATTACTTTGATTCTTGTTTAAAATCACCGCTTAATCACTTCTGTCAAAACTTTTACAGATTCTTTTTTTTCCTTAGGGTGTCCTTTCAAATCTTAAAGTTAAAAAAAATTCTCACCAAACCGGTACACTCTCTCTTTCCATTCTCTTTCGTTTCGGAGCTGTCCCAACTTCAGCACCTTTAATGGCTGCCTCTTTGCTGCTGGCAAAAAGAGCTTCTCCTGGATCTACTAGGAACTTTGCAGTGACCTTGGGATCAACAGGATTCACTCTTTATATTCACCGTCTCTTCAGTTTAGATCCATTTGGACCATCCAGGAGCAAAGATATCGGCAGTGATATCAGACTTCCAAGACCGCATGCCATATTATTGTGATGCCAGCTCCGCCCAGGCCTTATGTGGCATTTTTATACACTGTGGGTTGTGTTTTGTTTTTTTTTGAATCTCCGTACAAATGTTCCAAGAATAATTCTTATTATGATGAAACATATCCTTCTGCCTATTTACTGAAGCTCTTGAAGGATTTCATAGGTCATGAAATTTGCAGTCTTAAGAGCTCTTTGACTGTAGCAATTAATATACTGTCTAGGAAAATTACCCTGCATCTTAAAAGCTAAATTAATGGTTTCATTATCATAGTTAAAATATATATTATGTATATATAAGAATCCCACAGGGAAAAAAAAACATTCTCTCTTGCAATGCAACTTCCTCTTCCTTTGAAGACATTTGACTTTTTTCCTGTAATTCAGATGAGTGGAATAGTAAAAATGTTTTTACTAATTCTTGAAAAACAGCAAATATATAAATCCTCAGCTGCTGGAATATTTGAAAGATATATATATAACTGTTTAGATAAGTGATGTTAATGCACACACCTTACATTTCTAGAGTTGCAATTTCCATATTCAATGAAGGACACAAGATCAGAGAAGACACCAATTACAGGTCTGAAATCAGAGGTGGGATTCTATCAGTTCGCACCTATTCACTAGAACTGGTTATTAACATTCTAAGTTCAGATAACCAATTGTTAGAAGAAATTACTGGCCTAATCCTGTAAGGAAGGCAGGAAGAAACATTCTGGTGTTGCTTGCAGAAACCGCCTCTCTGTTAACCTTTATTACATTCTTGGCAGGACTAGACTTCCTGTCTCAGGAACATCTCTGGAGTTTTTTTCCCCTCCTTTGCTGGTACTTTGCTTGTGTGGAATGACCATTCAAAGTTACAATGGCACTGAAAAAAGTGATTTATGACCATTTTTCACTCTTCCAACTGCTGTAGCTTCCCCACAGTCATGAGAGGCCAGGCAAGGAGATGTGTGCCTCGATGTGAGCGATATTGAGTTGGCCATGCCCAGCCAATAACATGACCCCCAAGCCATGCCCACCAACTAAGCCATGCCCACAGAACCGGTTGTTTAAAAATTTGAATCCCATGCCTGTCTGAAATGGGTCTCAATGGGAAAGAGCAGCCTGAAGTTGAACCGAGGTAGGACAAAATTATTTTTACAGAATAGTAGAATAATGGAATTGGAAAGGACTTTGAAAGGACTTTGAAAGTCCTTTCCTGGACTTTCTAGTCCAACCCCCTGTTTAAGCAGCATATCCTATAGTACCACTGCCGACAAGTGGCTGTCTAGTCTGTTCTGAAAAGCCTCCAGTGATGGAGCAGCCACAACTCCTGAAGGCAAACCATTCCTCTGGTTAATTATTCTCACTCTTACGAAATGTCTCCTTAGCTCTAAGTTGCTTCTCTTCTTGATTAGTTTCCATCCATCGTTTGTTGTCTTGCTTTCTGTTGCTTTGGAAAATAGAGTGATACCTTTCCTTCTGTGTGACAACCCCTCAAATATCAGAACATTACTCTAATGCCACCTCTATTCCTTCTTTTCTCTAGTCTAAATAGCCTCCAGCCCAGGAGTGGGATACAACAGGGTTAACTACTGTTTCAGGATTTACTTTCTTGCATGCTGTGAACTGCGCGCCTGTAAATCGTGATCAGCATGCTGTGTGCAGAGATGCAGCCTTTGAAAGAGCCCTATTTTCCTGCTTTTTAAACTGCAGCTGTGCCTTCTTTGGTAGCTGAAGTTGAAAAATCAGAAAATAAAGATGAAGTAAGAGCCCAGGTGGGTGGGTGGGCAAAAACATCAGCAGACATAGAACCGGTTCTATGTCTGCTGCTCTTCAGAGCTACTGGTTCTACAGAGATGGACAGAACCAGTAGAAACCCAACCCTGCTCCAGCCCAGTGGTAGGATTTTTAAAAAAATTACTACCGGTTCTGTGGCTTGGTGGGCGTGGCTTGGTGGGTGTGGCAGGTGAAGGATACTGTAAAATCCCATTCTCTCCCCACCCCACCAACTTGCTTTCCAGCTCCCTTCTCCTATGCAGGGCAACAAAAGAAAACCCAGCCGATCAGCTTGGACTCAAGAGGCAGAGAATAGATGGGGCCAGGGCCCGTCAGAGGTGGTATTTGCTGGTTCTCCAAACTACTCAAAATTTCTATTACCACTTCTCCAGAACTGGTCAGAACCTGCTGAACACAACCTCTGCTCCAGCTTCCTAATAATCTTGTTGCTCTTTTTGCACTCTTTCCAGAGTCTCCACATTTTTTTTCATTATATGACAACCAAAACTGTACGCAATATTCTAAATGTGGTCTAACTAAGGCTTTATAAAGTGTTTACTAATACTTATTAGTATTAGTTATAAGTATTTACTTCTTAGTATAAATAAATATTAGTATTTACTAATACTTCACTTGACACAGTACATCACAAGTTTTCGACACTAATCATCAGACTAGATCACAATACAGTTTTTGCACAGATACTGGTGTTATCTCTGAAAGGCAAGCAGTATCCGGGAAGGAGCAGAATTGTGATTTGAGACTCCTTGTAGATTCATGCTCCTGCTTGAACTTCAGGGAGTAAAATATGGCTGCAGGAACTTTTGAGCAGCTTTGGCTAGTGCACCAATTGTAACCTTTATTGGTACAGGAAGATATGGCTTCAATCACTCATCCTTGTTTAGGCTACTGGAATATATTTTATATGGGGATTTAAAGATTTTAAATACCACTCAGAAATTACAACTGGTCCAGAATGGAAAAGTTCAGGAGCTCCAACACCTAGTGGGATCCTTGTTGATCCAAGTGACAACTGATCTGGTCTCGGTACTAAATCTCATCATATGGGTCCAAACAGCCTTGAGTAACAGCAGCAAATCTTGGCCATAAAATGCCTTCTTCGGCTATTTCTAGAAACTTACTATCTACAGGTCACCAGGTGGATCAAAATTCTGTGTTTAAAGTTTTACTGTGCCATAGGAACTCTCGTTTCCTGTGGTTTGCTGAGGTGATTGCTATTAACCGTTTGAAGCCTCCCTTGAGCATGCAGAAATGGCTTTATGTCAATCTAAGCTTCCCTCGGGCATAAGGCTTGCCATTGGTTGCTTTCCTGCATACATTATAGGCTTAATTAATGTTCTTGCTAGATCTTATATTTGAGACTGATTTTAACTGTGTTATTGTAATGTAAGGTACTGATGAGTCAATAGGAAATGTTTGCATCTACCTCTGTTCATCTTTTGGCTGTATTGTTTAAATTATTAAAAGGGACTAATTGTTTTAAATCTCATCATATTGTTTATTGGGCAGAACATTCCAGTGAACACACTTCATTGGGAAATGATTTTTATTTAAATTGATATGCCACCAAACTCAGAGCTCGTGTGGATTCTACATTTTCTTCAGGCAAATAATTCCAAATTTGCCTCAAACATTTGGAAGAAGTAGAATCAGCTGGCAATTTTCCTAATGCCAACTATATTACTCATTTTTATCAAGAACACAGCCAGGTGCAGGCCAAATTTGTTTAGCAATATCATGACATTTAAAGTTTCATTTTCACACCAGAAAGGAATAATAAGCAATAAAATACATAACTCTATAATGCCTTTTAAAGAAAATGCCAGCAAGCAATAGAAAACATTTTTGCCACTGGAAATACATGTATAGTCGGCTGGCAAAACTTTCCCATCATGTGAAGCTGACACAAAAATGCATACTGTGGTTTTGTGTTATATTGTTACTTATTCATCTGGAAATTTGGTAGAGTTTCTCTACCAAAACATAGTTAATTAAATAGAGTAGATCACAGGAAAAATTATTTATATATAATATATTTGTGGATAAATATCTCATCAAGACTTGATTCTAGAAATGAACTTCAGTATTAAGTCACCAAATCAGGACAAGAAGAGATGGTAAGCCCAAATTGAAATATATGTTGAGCCATATTTAAACGTGGAATTAGCTGGAACCAAGCTCATTATCAACAATGAGTCACAATCATTAACTTTCCTCTATTTTACAGCAGTGGTTTGCTATGAAAGAGAAAATTAACTACTTTGCAGTCTCTACAAAGGCAACTTTTTGGGATGGGCAGCAAGTGAGGTGGCTCTTCTTCAGTTTTTGGACAGGATGTAGGAACTGCAATTTCCAGGCAGCCTATGCCTGAAAATGCTATGTTCCCCAGGAAATTTATATCTTCTCTGCTATAGACTGTCTGTAGTCTACAGACTGTAACACGAAACATATGGGGAGACTTTTGAGAAGTAGAATTCATTACTTGCTTAGATACCTACACATAAGCAAAAATCCATCCTTTCAAAAACAGTAAGCAAAAATAACAACTTCAGGCACAAACAGCACTTTCCCTGCTAGAAATTTTTAAGTTCCATAGAGGGATGAACAATGTGTGCAGTTGTCTCTCACAGCTACTATGATTTCCTGCAGTACTGGAACACTTCCAATTAAATGACCTGGATACATTCCTAAGAATTCTGTGACTACACATTGGGGAGAAAGATAAATGAGCAAACATGGGGTTTTGGATGTGTCTGAGTCTGCAACTTGTCTTTCTCTCGATCACAAAATACATGAAGAAGAGGAGAATTGAAATGGATCAGGAATAAGCTCTTTTTGAGCACTCTAAAGATATATGCAGAGTCCTGCAATTATTCAAAACATCTGCCAAACCTCAACAACCTGAAATCCAGTTTTGTAGACACGTAGCTGTTATTTTCTTAAGGGGTAGAGTGGAGGTAGGAAGGGTTAAAAACAAAACAAAACAAAGTAGTATGAAATTCACAAGCACCTCTTTTTTTTTTTTTTTCCTTCAGGTTTCAGATTAATTTATAGTTCTCTCATGCTGTTGTTCCCCAAATGAAACTTCAAAGTATCTATATTTTATGAAATTATTTAACTGGAAATACAGCAACACTTGAAGAGCAGTGACATGTGAAGTTTCGCCTTCAAAAGACTCAGCAGTGTCAGATAAAAGAAAATGAGACTTTTGTGCAAATGTACAGATACTTTATCTCTCTACCTTCTGACTTTTGACCCTTTTCATCCTTAGAACTGCTATTCTTATGTTACTTGGTTCCTCCTTCAAAGGATGGGCTGGATGTTCATTTTGAATTCAAAAAATAAACAACATCAACACAGAGAAGAACCGAAGACGCACAATCAGCCACAAAGAGAGACAGGAGTAACTACAAGACAAAGAGCAAGAGTCAATTAGGTGATGGATGAAGAAAAAAAAATACTATCAATTAACATAAATGGCCTAAACTCTAGGATAAAAAGGAAAAGAATATTAACCAAATTAATTAAACAAAATGCAGATATAATATGTTTACAGGAAACTCATATAAGGAAGGAAGAAGAAAAATATTTAGAATGCCCCAAGCTCGGGAATTTGTACATGTCACCAGCAGATTTCAGGAAAAACAAAGGGATAGCAGTATATGTGAAAGATGATATGAAAGCAGAACCAATTTGGATCGACCCCAATGGAAGAATTCTGATGTTACAAATTTGGATTAAATCAATTCTAATTTTACGAGTGGTAATCTATGCCCCTAATGATAACCAAAAGGAATATTTTTAACAATTACATGACAAATTAGTGGAATTAGATAAAAGGAATATTTGTATCTTGGGAGATTTCAATGCTATTGTGGACCACCAGAAAGATCACAGTGGGGGAGAGGGAGAGAGAAGAAAAAAAGAGAATTACCAAATACATATGAAGAAACGATGATTGAACTAAATTTGATAGGCGTGGAGGAAATTAAACCCTGAGAAAAAGCAATTTACATTTTATTCCAACCCTCACCAATCATGGACACGAATTGATATGGTGTGGATGAATGGTGAATTAGTAAATGAATTAAAAGAGATTGAAATCTTATCAAATGAATGGGCAGATCACAATCTGATTCAGATAACATGGAAAGGCAGGAAGAAATCAAGGAAAAAGGTGGAAGAGGAGGACCTTAAATACACAGTTAATTAAAGAGAAAGAATTTATGAATAAACTTGACGAAGAATTGGACTATTTTTTAAAAGAAAATAATAATGAGGCAACTACAAAACATAATATTTGGGATATAATTAAGGGAATAATAAGAGGCATAACAATATCATACACTGCTAAAAGAAACAAAGAAAAATATGCCCAACAAAATAAGTTAGAACAAAGAATCAAAGAATTAGAAATTTAGCTGCAGAACACCCCAAAAGATTGCAAATTGAAAAAACAGAGTATAATAACTAAACATAAATTAAATTTAATCGAACAAGAAGGAATGGTCTCAAAGTTAAATACAGCCAGACAGATATTTTTTGAACAGGCCAAGAAACCAGGAAGGTGGTTGGCCTATCAACTTAAAAAAGAAAACAAAAAAGATTGATCTACCAATTAATAGATGAAAACGGGGATGCCCAACAAGGGCTAGAACAGAAAAAATAAATTGCATTTAAATTTTTTGAAGATCTTTATAAAAAGAAGGAGGTAAATGAGTATATGATAAGAAACTATTTGGGTATTACTAAAGATAAAATAATTGAGGAGGAGATGAAGGAAATGTTAATTAGAGATATTACGTGGCCAAGTTAAAAGCAGCAATAAAAAACCAAAAGAACAATAAAACCCAGGACCCGACGGGATACCAGGGGAACTTTATAAAAAAAATAGGAGAACAAATAAGACCTCTAATGGTGGAAGTATATAATGAGGTACTACTTGAAGCAAGAATGTCGGATTTATGGAAGGAGATATTGATATTGTTGATTCTGAAAGAAGATTCAGATTCATAACATATACAAAACTATAGACCAATTTCCCTGTTAAATACTGATTATAAAATATTTACTACAATTATAGCAAATAGATTGAAAAAAATATTGAATGAACATATACATAAAGATCAAAACAGATTTCTTCCAAATAGATAAATCAGGAATAATTTAAGGATAGTATTAAATGTTTGGGAATACTACAAAGCCCACCTGGAAAAACAAATAGCCATTGTATTCTTGGATGCACAGATGGCCTTTGACAATTTAAATTGGCAATTCCTAATTCAACAAATTTACAATATGAATCAAGGCACTAAGTTTGAAAACATCATGACTACAATTTATGATTCACAAAAGGCAAATACAATTAATGGAGAGTACACACGCTCAATAAAAATAGAGAAAGGAGTTAGACAGGGATGTTCTTAATCCCCCCTGCTCTTCATATTATCTTTGGAAACATTGCTTACATGAATTATACAGAACTCAGGAATAAAAGGACTAAAAATTAAAAAAGAAGAATATAAACTTCAGTCATTTGTGGATGATATGGTATTTTTCATAAAGGAACCAACTGAAATAGATCAAAAATTACTGAAAGAGTTAGATCAATTTGGGGAAGTTGCAGGTCTTAAAATTAATAGGGAAAAATGAAATTAATAACTAAAAATTTAACAGAACAACAAAAACTAAAATTGGAAAGGATAACGGGATTACAAATCGTAAAAAAAAGGTACTGTATTTTCTGCACTATAAGGCGCACCGGATTATAAGGCACAGTCTCAATTACGGGGTCTATTTCTGTACTTAACCCATACATAAGGCGCACCGTATTATAAGACACAAGCTAAAACATACGGTCTACAAAAAAAAAGGTAACAAGCAAAACATCGAGTTTATTTGAACTTCATTCTACTATTTAACAATATACTCACATTATTTTTTTAATCAATCTTCTCCCACAAATCCATCAAAGTCCTCATCTTCTGTGCCTGAATTGAACAGCTGGGCAATTTCGCCATCAAACATGCCGGGTTCCCTCTCATCATTGTCAGAGTCAGTCTCGTTGCCAGGTGGCTGTTCAGCAATGATGCCAGCTTTCCCGAAAGCTCAGACAATAGTTAAAGCAGATACCTTAGCCCAGGCATCCACAATCCATTCACATATGGTGGCGTAACTTCCCAGCGCTTCCTCCCAGTCTTAGTAAAGGTGTGTTTTCTGTCTGTCATCCATCGTTCCCACACCGCTCGCAACTTCACTTTGAACGCCCTGTTTACAACAATGTCCAGCGGTTGGAGTTCTTTTGTTAATCCTCCCAGAATGATGGCAAGCTCTGAATTCATTTGCTTTACTTGGTTTTTCACAGTAGCGGTGAGATGGGCGCACATGGAGTCGCAGATCAACAGGGATGGTGATGCATGGAAAAAAACATCCAGTCTCTTTACATACACCTCTCTCAGCCACTCTCTCATTTTGTCATCATCCATCCAGCCCTTTTGATTGGCCTTAACAATGACTCCGGCTGGAAACTTTTCTTTTGGCAGCGTCTTCCTCTTAAAAATGACCATAGGTGATAGCTTCTGTCCATTACCGTGGCAACCAAGAACAACAGTGAAAGCCGATTTCTCATGCTCCATGTGCGTATCGATACCATGCTGGTCCCCTTTTTCTCCACAGTATGGTTCACGGGGATGTCAAAAGTGAGGGGGACCTCATCCATGTTGGTGATGTGGTTGGGCTGGATCTTTTTGTCAGTAATCTTGTTACTGCAGTAGGTGTGGAAGATGGCCAGCTTTTCTTTGTAATCCACTGGCAGTTGCTGCACCACGGTAGTCCTTGCGCGGATGGAGAGATGACACCTTTTCATAAAGCGAAAGCACCAAGACGGACCTCACTGAAAGTGTTCAAACTTCATGTCTTGTGCTATCGTTATTGCCTTCAGTCGAATGGTGATTGTAGAGACGCTTCTCCTGGCTGTTCTTTGTTCAATAATCCATTGTTCAAGTTGGTCTTCTAACTGTGGCCACCTTGCTTTATTCCCACGGAAACTCTGTTTCGTCTTCTTAACTTGGCGCAGTTCATTTTCTTGCTTCCTCCACTTCTGAATCATAGATTCATTGATGTTGAATTCTTTTGCAGCTGCTTTATTTCCATTTACAACCACATAACTGATAGCCTATAGTTTGAATTGTGCCTCGTAAGCAAGTCTCTTCACTGGTGCCATTTTCGGGGGTCCTTAGACAAACAAATGTTGTTTTGCAGTATACCTACCCGAGGCGTGGCGGAGGTACTGGTAAGCGTACCGGTATGTACTGTACCTATTACATAATGCGTACGTACTGCATGTATTACTTAATGTTCTCTGATTGGTTTATCGCTGCCAGCGTACATAGTGTATGTATTACGTCCCGCTGTCAGCAGGAAATGGTCTGACAGTCAATCAAGTGGAGCACTTACCAAAGTCGCACAGCAACATTTTTACAGATTTTGGAACTCAGTGCACACATAAGGCGCATTGTATTATAAGGTGCATGGCCGATTTCTGAGAAAATTTAAGGCTCTTAGGTGTGCCTTATAGTCCGAAAAATATGGTAAATACCTAGGAATTTGGTTGACAGCTCAATGCAAAACTGTAATGGAAAATAATTATAATAAATTATTACAGCAAATTAAAAAAGATTTAGAGATATGGGTTAAATTGCAAATCTCCTTATTAGGGAGGATTGCCATTATAAAAATGAATATTCTGCCCAAATTTATCTACTTATTCCAAACAATACCAATAAAAATACATAAAAATTACTTCATGGAACTTAACAAGATAATCACCAAATTTATCTGGCAAGGGAAAAAATTGAGGATAAACCTAAAGGCAATGCAAGATATGAAGGGAAGGTATGGCACTCCCAAATTTGGAATTATATTTTAGTGCAGCCTTCTTACTCTGGTTGAAAGAGTGGGTAAATCTGTCGAATAAAATGATCTTATTTTTAGAAGGTCATGATTTACAGAGGGGATGGCATGCATTTTTATGGGACATTGGGAAAATTAAGCAGAAGTATTTCCATAGACATATAATTAGAGATTCCTTATTGGCTAATTGGAACAAAAAAAAACACCAAAATATTATTTAAAAATCCCAATTTGGATCTCAACAATGGAGGCAATGATACATCCAAATAATCTAGATCTTAACAAAATGATAAAATACAAAGTATTTTGCACAATGTTTTAAAAGGAAAGAATATGACCAAACTAAGAAGCAAGTAACACTCCTAACCTGAAGCAAGGTACAAGAAATTATCTGCTAGAATTACAGAACATTAAAAAAAATTATCTTCTTTGCTGCCTATCTTTGTCCTTTCACGAATCAAGCTGTCACTCTTTGTGAAGTAAATAGGTAATTGAAAGTAAATGTGTTTTCTTTGTAAAGTTCATTTGAAGCCTCCAGGGGTACAAGAAAGGAGGAAAAAAATGATAAAGAAGCTAACTTCCACCTTATGTATATGTATTCCTTGAATTTCCACTGACATTTCTGCTAAAAGCACTCTCAAGATATTCCTTATATTTATAGGAAAAAGGAAAATCAAATGCAAAGTATTAAAAAATATGCTATTCCATGTATTTTGAAAGTCCTCTTCCAAAGGTTGGTGCGCATGAACATTACTGCTGAGCTAGATTTCTGATAGAGAGTAAGGTTGTAGGGATTGGTGTTGACCCAAATTAAATCACTGATTCAATTTAGTTCATCAATTTGATCTAATTTGATGATTTGGAAAATCAAGTCCATTTGTTTTGATACTTCCATTTTCTCTGACTGGAGTAAATCTGATGCAGAGGCAACTAGCTAATCAGAGAAGATATCAAGCTTTGTTAAGTACAGTAAGCATGTGATTGATATTATACTGTCATCTTGAAAGAAACTGCATTATTAAGCATCATAGGAACAACATTTGAAACAAGTAAATGGGATAGCTATTTCATCCATCCAAGGATATGGCACAATACATGATGCACAATTCACAGCACATGATGCATGATGCAAAATGTATGTTGTATGGTATATGTTGTATGATATATTTATTGAAATTATTTAAATTTGTATATATAGGTGTTTATCTCACAGCTAAGTATAAATGGCTCCCAATCAAAGTTAAAACTGCATAAAAGTCATATTAAAATTATAAAACTAAACACATTTAAAACAACAAAAACCTGACACCAAGTCAAACTGCTGAGGGGAAGTCACCCAATCCTATCCCATTGTTTGGGGGGAAAGCCAGGTTTTCAGGAATTTAAGGGAAAATATTCCATGCTCTGGTTTAATGGATATTCAGTCGAGAAAATGAAAAATGTTGACATAATTTTTGTACTATCTAAAAATTTATGTTTAAAAATGTATAAATAACTTCTTCAGGAGAAAATGCTCACTTTTGTAATGGGGTTTATCAACATTTGATACTTGGTTCACACATAACTCTAAGCTTCAATTTATCAAACCCTGTTTTTCCTAATAAGCCATCATTATATATTTTCAAAACCTACAAAGAAAAATGAATACTTTAGCATAGCCCATTTAGTCAAAATCAAATGGAACTCCCCTTTCCCTTGATTTTCAGCTGAATCATTTTCAAATTTAATATTTATATAGTATATATAAAATTATCTTGTTATTAGCTCCTTCTTTTTTACCTTTTCCTCTTTAAAAAAAAAAACCTAAAGAAACACCCTTTAATATTTGGAACATTTTTTGAAAGAAATAATTAGTTTCAAAGTTGGACATCAATATCCAAGTTTGAAGTTTGCCATATGAATTTATTACAAATTTGTGACAAGGTGAAAATTACCTTTATGCCCATGTTAACTAAATTAATACTCATCACAGAGCATATATAAGTGTTCAGAACTATACATTCTCGTTTTGGAATATTTATAAATGCCTTCAGTATTTTATTTTTTTCTCATGCTACCTGAAAAAGGTTTACATACAATCTTAAAAAAAAAAACAAATTTTATTGCTAACAATATTTAAAAACATTGAACATCATGGACTTCATTGACATATATTTTTGTCCTAACATGTCATGCAAGATCTTATATGCATTTATATACATAAGGTCTTTATATATTCTAAACCATTTTGGTTACATATCAGTTGAGTCAATCATTTTGTGAACTGCCTTTCTGTTCCCTCCAATAATAGAATTTATTCCATATCATATAGTAATCAGATTCATCTTTATCTTTCATCTCCAAGGTTAATCTATCCATTTCAGTGCAGATCAAGATCTTATCTATCACCTCATCTTCACTAGGTATTTCTCTAGCCTTCCATTTCTGGGTAAACACCATGAGGTTTACATACAATCTTATTTTCTAGTTTGTTATTGATGTGAAAAATTGCATGCTATATTAAATGAGTGGACAAATGCACACATACATCTTTCTGGAGTTATCTTGTGTTAGGATATTGAATTTAGTAGTTGGAACAGAAAGTATACAATAGGCCAGAACATATATTTGTATTTGATTAATTAGAATGTACTGTCTCATGCATGATACAATCTATGCTATCATTGGTCGCTGTAAGTATAAAGGGGGAGTTTCCTTTTTGTCCCCCCCTTTTTTTTCCTTCTGTGTGTTCTGTATCCTGTTTTAGATTTACCCCATGACATTCCTGTGTTCCTGACTATCTTATCTTCTTCCTTTTCTGGATGATGACAAAGACTAAATTTGAATGTGAAATATATTTATATAAAGAATACAAGCTTGTATCAGTGTCTCCAATGTCATCTGGACAGCTGCTGTGTAGTTCCTTGACATACAGCAGATAGGCTTAAACCCAATGGTCCTGTTTTGCTTAAAAAAACTAATGACAGCACAGAAGTTCTAATTCAGATCACAATCATTGGGAGCAAAGCGATCATGTTTCCAGAAACTTTCTTAGAATCTATAAGTGTGGAGGTCTGCATTTGAAGGGGAATCCACCCAGCATTTTGTAAACTGCAGTATAATGCCAAGTAAATTAGCTGTTATTATTCCGAGATATATTAATAAGGCAAAATTGCTTTAATTGAATTCAGCTAATTAGCATCCTGTTTTACCATAAAGGAATTATTAGAAACATGACTTTCTTTCAAACAGCCTTGAATAAACTTGAAAAATATTATGCTGTTAATAACCCAATCAAACAATGATATTATTGCATTGTGACAGTCAAGAAAATGAGCCATTGCATCTTTGGCTCAAATTTAATTCTGCCTTGAACTCATGGAGCTTGGGATCAGTTAGCAAATGCAGATAATGAATTATCTTGGCTAAATCTACAGTAAATTATTTTAATCTACAGAAAAGGTATATTTGATTTGGGAATATGATCCTTAAAAAGGGATATTACCCTCTCCTCTCATTCTCTCTTTCTCTGTTTTGATATTTGTACATTAGAAATAAAATAAAAATATAAATACATAAAATATATTTTCCAAGGTTATCACACATTCTTTCCTCCAGCAAGCTTTCAGATACCATTCAGGCAGATTTTGATCCAAATAAAATAACTCCCCAGTTGTACATTTTTCAAGGATATTCTCTTCTTTGCCTTATAGATCAGCTTGGCAGCCCTCTGTAAGATTTTGTCAGTATCAGTGTTAATAAATTTGCCTTTTGTTGTCCTCTGCTCATTGGGATTTATTTTTATTTATTGCTGTTTATTTTGTTTTGTGTGATTTTATATCACTTTTCTTAACAAAATTAAATTGAGAGACATAACATATAAGCCTTTAAAGACACATTATCTTAGTTTTAAATCTTTTTTTAAATCTTCCTTTCCCCCTCCCAGTTAAGGAACCAACTGGGACCAAATTTTTGAAAAAGTTAAAATTCAAAAATGAGTGAATGAAATTATAATTATCTGCTGTTCTGAAAATTGCATATTCCATTATGTATAAAATGAATCAGAGAAGCATAAAATAATTTAATTTCTAATTTCAAGAATTATTAACTATTAGGGAACTAGCCCTGGAAATACACTTTAAGGTAGGGCTGTTCTAGCAGACAATGTTTACAACTGAGCTTATAGTCTTATGAAAAATTCCCTCAACAAAAAAAAAGCAGCAGCAAAAAAAAAGCAAAAATATCTTTGGGCCCAGAAAATCTGGGAAGGTGTTCAAAGAAATCTTTGATGAAATGCCCCCAGCTTCTTTCTTCAACTGCCATTGTATCACATTATCTCCATGAATGGACCACCTCTTGAAAAAAAAAAAAACTGTCATAATCATAGCTGTTTTAAAATGTAGCTGAGTTTTATGATCTCTAGCTTTTGGTCATAAAATTAAAACAAGGAAATAATGTTGAGAAAACAAAGCAAATTGGGCTGTAATGTTGAGATATTTTCATTTGGCACTTCTTTTTTGCAACAGCTGTTATTCATTATGCACTAATAAAAAGCGTGATGTTCTACAATGCATATTTGATTTGTATTGTGGATACCTCAATGAATTATGTTGCCTTCTCTGGACAAAATGATTAAATCAGCCAACTTAATGTTGAACTTCCCACTTAAAGAATGATATTTAATAAACTCTTAAATATATACTTTGATTATTTAAAAAAAGAACTCAATTGCCTACCAAAATACTGTAATTTAGTACTGCATATAGTTTCTAGAAAAGCTGAATACCAGATTTTACAGAAATGCAAAATTCCTAGTAACTTGCCAGACTGGTCTACTTTGATGAAATAATATATCACATAATTGGAAGTTCTAAAGATTCCATTGGAATCTTTTTTTTTTCTTTTTCTGGATATGTCTCTATTTTACCAAGTTTCAAAACCATTCCTATCAGGTTTTGCTCCACTGTCTCTCCAGAGTTAACAGAGGGATACAATCAAGATCAGGTGGAACATTAGTATTGCTTTTTTAAGCTGTAGTAAGGCCATACTTGGAATGCTGCATCCAGTTTTGGTGTCCATGTTATTATTATTTTTTATTGAATTGAATTCTTTATTGTCATTGTACATATATACACAGTATACAAACAATGAAATTCACATAACACCCAAACCATACTCAACATGCACACATACATGACAATCCCCAAACACCTCCCCACCCACCAAAATTTCCTGCCTCCTAAAAACACACAAGCATCCACACAACAGACCAAGTAATACTGTCCAATAATTCACTGATGGTGGTCCTTAAGTTCATTGTTAGGTGCAATTATAGTTCTGGGATAAAAACTATTCAGAAAATGTGTGGTCTGAGTTTTAATTGTTCTGTATATCTTCTGCCAGAAGGCAACAGTTCACAAAGATTGTAAGCAGGATGGGAAGAGTCTCGGAGAATGTTGTGCAACTTCCTCAAACAGCGAGATGTCATCCAGGACTGGTAGCTAGAGCCCAATGATATTTTGGGAAGTTTGAACGATTCTCTGTAGAGCTTTTATGTCTGCTACAGAGCTGCTCCCATACCATACAAGAATACCGTATGTCAGGACATTCTCAATGATGCTGCTGTAGTATGACAGAAGTAGATGCTAAGTTAGATTTATTTATTTAAAGATGCAGAGAATTTGGAAAGAGTACAGAAAAGAACAACAATGATGATTAGGGGCCTGCAAGAACAATGATATGAACATAAGAACATATGCAGAATGATTGCAGGAATTAGTTTGACCAGTCTAATGAAAAGGACTAGTGAGATGACAGCAGTCTTTCAATATTTGAAGGACTGCAAAAAGAAGAGGGGATCAACTTATTTTCTAAAGCACCAAAAGCAAGATAAGAAGAAATATGAAAATTAATCAAAGAGAAAAGCAACCTAGAACTAAGGAGAAATTTCCTAACAGTGAGAACAATCAACCAGTGGAAATGTTTGCCTTCAGAAGTTGTGGGTGCTCCATCACCGAAGGCTTTTAAAAACAGATTGGATAGCTATTTGTATGAAATGGTATAGGGTCTCCTGCTTGTGCAGAAGGTTGCACTACAAAACCTCCAAGGTTCCTTTGTTAATCTTTTAATTAATTCCCTTTTTGTTAATTCCAAAGTTAATCAACTTTGTTAATCTGCTATTATGACTCTCTCTCTTAGAGTCTGTCACTTCTTTGCCTTTAGTTTCTGCTTCTAATTTAACTATATTTTATGGACTGATCCTATTTATTAGTCAATACTTTTAAAGAAAATTTGGCAACTTATTTTCTACAAATGGTATTGACAGGAAGACAAGCAAAATTTCAAGTGGAGAGAAATTACAAACTTGGAAGAAAATATTTGTTTTTTGAGATCAACAGAAAATCCTTGAGGGATTCTTGGCACTTTAAAAATTCTCTAAAACCACCCCTACCAACACCGACAGGGCAAGGCACTAGAATATAAACTGACAGCTCTGTTATTGTTACCTATTTTGGGTAATGAAATGTCTGCAAGAAGACAACCAAGAGTAGAGAGTACCAAGAACCCCTCATTTCAACCCTAAGCTACAAATATTCTCCATTATTGGAGAAAATCCTTGCTTCATGTTAGATTTACAGGAATCTATTTATATCTTTATTTAGAGGGAGAGAAATTGGAGAGATTATAAAGTGTTCTTGCTTAATTTTAAAGAATTGCCTAGTGCTACATTCTACTACTGTGAATGAATTTTGTGGAATAGAAGTACATCATGATTACTCAAAAGTATTTCCTTAGCCACATGATACATTTAATATGTTGTCTGTACTTGCTCCACAGTTTGTACAAATCCTACATAGAATAGGATATTTTACTATATTGTTTATTTAAACTTGGACTGATAAAGTCTTGAATAAATCATTTTATACCAGCAAAGTATCACAATAAATTGTAATTTGTTACTGCAGTGGCTGCAGTAAAAAGCTATAGATTTTTGTTATTGTTTGAGCATTATAAAATATGTGATCTTTTACTATTGACATTGTAATTTTTTTACAATGTATCAAGAACCAGAGGACAGTATTATGCCTAAATTGAAGAATCTGAACTATCTTTAAAACATCACCAAAAATGAAATTTAGTAGTCAGAGTGGAAACTTATAAAGGCTGATAAAAGAGTTTTAGATATTTATATATTAGAAGAAGTCTAAGCAATATATATTGTGCACTGACAAAAACATCTATTAGCCTAGACATGGGTGCCAGAAAGGAGGATAGTTGTAGCTCAGAGTTGAAATGATGGGTCCTTGGTGCTTTGACTTGTTTTATTTTGTTATCAGATCAATCTGATTTTACTTCTTTGACTACTGCTAAGTACTGCTCTATAGTTTTGGTATCTGTATACATGATATTGTAACTTTTCTGGGATTGATGTGTAACAATGACTACTTACTGTAACTAAAGCCCATGTCAAACTGCCCAACGGATGCAAAAAGGACACAACGGACAAGCAAAATGTTCCATCCATTGTTATCCACTCTCAAAAGGGGCAAAAATTTGCATAAGCAGAGCGGATAACATGGAAAGGAACTGAGGTGGGGAGGACGCAGAGCAGATGTATAGAGGATGCAGAGCGGATGTATAGAGGATGCATAGAGGATGCATAGAGGATGCAGAGCAGATGCAGAGCGGATGCATAGAGGATGGGTAGAGGATGCAGAACGAATGCGTAGAGGATGCAGAGCGGATGCAGAGCGGATGCAGAGCGGATGAGCTGCATCCGCTTTCATCCTTTCTCCATCCGTGCTACTAATGCTGCGCGTCCGTTCTGCTTCCTCCCTGAGTCCGTTTACCGCTGGAATGGATTTAATTGTGCGGATGCACAGCGGATGCCTAGTGGATATAGCAGATGCGTAATGGATGCAGAACGGATGTCCCCCGTATGCCTAGAGGATGCAGAACGGATGCATTGGATACATTTTCCACGCAAAAGTTTTAGGCAGCCCAAAACTTTCTGAGCGGATGAAACGTCAATAAACGGATGCTGGATGGATAGAGAGGAAGCAAAACGGAGGCAGTGAGTACATCGCGTTAACCAACGGATGGCAAGCTTTTTTGTCCATTTTACATCCTCTTGGCATCCGTTGGTGCAGTGTGACATGGGCTTAACATCTTCAGAACTTTTTTAAAGTTGGGCAGTCTGTTTATTACTTAATTATTCCCTAAAATGTATTGATTGAAGTGGTCATTTCAATTATTTTTATTATAATATTTTGTTTGTGAAATAAACCAAATCTGTATCAAACTTTGTTGTTACTTGTTCATTCAGACTTCATGAAGTTCTGCTAACACTCAATGGCAAAGATATGCAAAACAGCTATTATATTCAAGAGACTAAAACAAATTTTCATAGAAAAATAGATGGCAAAAGTGCGATAAATCTGTTCCCTTCTTTTCCCAGGAATGGCTATAAATATATAATGTGTTGTCACATTACTATATTATAATTTCTGTTGTTTATTTCAATGATCACAAGTGAGGTAGAACTGAGACTTGGAAATTCCCAGCATAATTATATATTGCCAATATAAAAGTGTTAGAGAGAAACTGATATTTTTGGCATCTTTTCAATTCCAGCCTAGTTAATAAAAGAAGAGGGGAGGAAGCAAAGAAGATCAGAAATTCTATGATTGATATGGTTCTCCAGATCATCCATCGCTAAAAGGCCAGGCAATTCTGAAGTTGAGATTTCATGAGAGCATACCAAATAGCCATTTAAAAAGGCATAAAATCATTCTGATGTGCAGTGCAAAGGCAGACAACATCTATTTATTTATGCTTGGGATGCTAGAAACAAATTACAGAACAGATGGCTGGCAATGCCTTGACAGTGATAGAAGCAAAAAAAAATCTGTTTTAGGAAACAAAGGTAAATTGTAATCTCCCTCCTACCCATTCAATTAAAAAATTAATAGCTAGTAAAACAAGTTAGATGATATTTATAGTGCTGCTCAGTATAATATGGTTTACTAGGCCCTACAGTTCTTCTTCATTCAGATTCATTTAATTAGTTTTAGTTTTCAGTCTCTAAAAGTTGTGTTTTCTAATCATTTCTAATAGCAAAGGCTAAAGATAAGGGCCATTTAAGATTTATTATACTTAATATTTTTGGAAAGAGGTAAGGTGGATGAAGTGTGGAAGTTATGGAGAAAAATCTATTGAAAATCGGAAGTTAAAAATATTGCATTTTTGTATTGTATTTTATTCTATTTTTTCAACAGAATTCTTTGCCTTATTTTTTTAATCATATGCAATTTTACATGCTCAGCTTGCCTCAAGATAATTGCTATCTTTCTGTCTGCAATAAAATAGTGGCTCATTTTTTCAGCAAAGCCATTTTTGAGAGTTTTAAAACAATTTCTGTTTTAAGAGATAAATTCTCTGTGGATTATAATACACTTTGAAGCAGGCAAATTATCGAGAATGGTATGTATGCATCCATAGGAAACAAATATATAATCACAGGATTTTCTTCCTATTATGGCAAAGAGATTGTTTTATATACCTATTGACACACGAAATTCTGATAGTCATACAAAAATTTAGTTTGGGAGATTTCAAGGTGTATGAATTTCTATGAATTGAAATACTGGTTTTTAACTTCAGATGGGGTATTCAGACAGTGCAATTATTTGCTGATGGTGGGCTGCTGTCAAGAGCGCAGAATGAGGTAAACGTAGGAGAATCATGTTGGTCAAAACTATGCAAAAAAAAGATCTGTAACTTAGATGGTATGCAGGAATTCTACAGGTTTTCTTGACAAATGTTCTCTAAGGAGCATTGTGTTGCTGAAGGCTGGTTTATATAAGAAGGAGATATAGAAAAAAAAAAAACTTTTATGTTCCTATGTGGTTAGAATGCAGTATTGCAGGCTAACTGCCCGCTGCCAGGAGTTCTGTCTTGATCGGCTCAAGGTTGACTCAGTCTTCCAACCTTCTGAAGTCGGTAAAATGAGGACCCAGATTGTTGGGGACAATATACTGCTCTGTAAACCACTTAGAGAGTGCTGTAAAGTAGTATATAAGTCTATGAAGTGATGAAGTTATGAAGTGGTATATAAGTCTATGTACTGTTGCAGTTTGCTAGTTTCCAGTTGATCCAATGCATCATTAAAAGGCTTCAAGTTCTGTAACATATACTGATATGAAGCCAATGAAATAGTTTTCCTCCTTAGCATAGCAATACAGAAATTCCTAAGAATGTCTGAAATTTAACAATGCAAGCTCTTCATGATATTGGGGGTATACATATAAGGAGGGTGAGGGGTTAAAAAATCAGGATGGTAGCTGTGATGGTTGCTGTGCTAGATTTTTTTTAAATCTCTGCCATGGATGACAGTCTACTCTGTCCTTATAATTTGTGCTAAATAAATGATCATTCAAAAGGCAGATCAAAGTCCTGATGTATTACAATTGACTTACAATACATTTGAGACCAGATTTTCCATTGCTAAGCAAGGTGGTTGTTCAATGGGTCATATATGATTCTACAACCTTTTTGAAAAGGATTGTTAAATGAATCACTGCAGTTGTTAAGTGAACCATAGGATTGCTAAGTGAATTCAGATTCCTTGACTGACTTTGCTTGTCAGAAAGTCTCAAATGAAGATCACATGATTCCAGGATGTAGCAACCTTTGCAAAAACCTGCCAGTTGCCAAGTACCAAATGTTGATCATGTAACCCTGAGGATGCTGCAACAGTTGTAAGTGTGAGGTCCTGTGGTTAAGCAATTGAGAGAGGGCTGTAAAGCACTGTGAAGTGGTATATAAGTCTAACTGCTAATTGCTATTTTTTTCAGCACTGTGGCAATTTTGAATGGTCATCAAACAACTGGTTCTAAGTCAAGGACTACCTATAATGACATCATGAGGGTTTTTGTTTTAAAAAAACTAATATATTCCTGCATGATATGTCTGAAATTCCAGGCACACAAAGACAGAAGGAAATTTTATCATGACATGGGAGAAAGTTTTCCTCCCAGCAGTAGGACTGGATTATTGGGAAAAGAAGTGGGCTCACTCTTGAATTGGATTGTTCAAAGAAGGCTAGACAGTCTGGAAAGGTTGACCTGAATTCCAGAACTTGTCTGCCTTTAAATAAAGATAAAGGTTCTCCTTGTACATATGTGCTAATCATTTCCGGCTCTAGGGACGGTGATCATCTATGTTATAAAGCTGAAGAGCCAGCACTGTCCAAAGATGTCTCCATGGTCATGTGGCTGGCATGAATAAATGCCAAAGGCACACAAAATGCTGTTACCTTCCCACCAAAATTGTCCCTATTTTTCTACTTGCATTTTTACATGCATTCAAACTGCTAGATTGGCAGAAGCTGGGACAATGGGAGCTCACTCTGTTATGCAGTGCTAGGGATTCAAACCACCATTTGAATGGTGTAGGGATTCAAACCACTTATCTGATTGATAAGCTCAGCATCTTAAGGCCGTGTCACACTGCCCAACGGATGCAAAGAGGACACAACAGAAGGGAAAAATTTTCCTTCCGTTGTATCCGCGCTCAAAAGGGGAGAAAATTTGCAGAATTGGAGCGGATGAAACGGAAGCGGGGAGGACGCAGAGCGGATGCGAAGCGGATGCGTAACGGAAGCCCAGTGGATGTAGAATGGATGGCACGTTCGCAGGGCTTCGGGGGGGTCTCAGGAGAGCGGACGCAGAATGGAAAAAGCGGATACAGAACGGATGCACAGCGGAAGAAGTGGATGCACAGCGGAAGCCTAGTGGATGCATAGCGGAAGCAGAACGGATGTCGCACGTTAATTGCGCATGCGGGGGGGATGCATTGCGCAAGCCTCCCGGATATAAAGGGAAGCAGCTCGCACATGGCCAGCATTCCGAGGGAAGACCTGCTGCTGGACACTTTGAGTTCCTTGCCTGCCCTGCCTGCATGCATGGCCTCCAAGCCAGCCTCCAAGCCTGCCTCCCAGCCTGCCTCCCAGCCTCCTGGGCAGCCTCCTTGCCAGCCTGCCTTCCAGCCTCCCTGCCAGCCTCCCTGCCAGCCTGCCTTCCAGCCTCCTTGCCAGCATTGCTGCCAGCCTGCCTTCCAGCCTCCCTGCCAGCCAGTCTGTCTGCCAGCCTTGGTGCCTGCCTTCCTGCCAGCCTTCCTGCCAGGCTCCCTAACAGGCTTC
Source organism: Laticauda colubrina (assembly GCA_015471245.1). Classification (NCBI taxonomy): domain Eukaryota; kingdom Metazoa; phylum Chordata; class Lepidosauria; order Squamata; family Elapidae; genus Laticauda; species Laticauda colubrina. The sequence continues at coordinate 18,478,747 of BLBF01000073.1, forward strand.
CTGCCAGGCTTGGTGCCAGCCTTCCTGCCAGCCTTGGTGCCTGCCAGCCTTCTTGCCAGCCTCCCTTCCAGCCAGCAACCCCACAACCATGGGGAAGACGCGAAAGGCTCAGCAACCTGCCGCCATCCCTGGCAAGAGGGACAGGGCCACCCTCTCGCCCCATGTCCGTGACTCTGCTTCTGCTGGGGCTTCTGCTGCTTGGGCTCGCTCTTCTCTTGCTGGAGCTTCTGCTGTGGCTGCTCCTGGCAGTGGTGCTTCTGCTGTGCACTCTGCTCCTGGTCCTGCTCGTTCTGCTCGTGCTCCTGGTCTTGCTGGTCCTGCTACTGGTGCTTACTCTGCTGCTGCTCATCCTGGTCTTGCTGCTGCTGCTGATGCTGCTGCTGCTGCTGCTGATGATGATGATCCTGCTGGTGATTCTGCTGCTGCTGCTGATGATGATTATGATCCTGCTTGTGATGTTTCTGATGATGATTCTGCTGCTGCTGCTGCTGCTGCTGCTGCTGCTGCTGCTGTTGATGTGGAGGAGCAGACCCTACAACCTCTAAGTCCCTCTGATGAGGGCCCATATGGCCCTGCCAGAGGGAGGAAGAGGCAGACGCGTCAACGGGAGAGGAGGCAGTACTTTATTGAGGAGGCGCACGAGGATGAGGTGCTGGAATGGCTGAGAGAGAAGGACTATCTGTGGCGGAAGGGACACCGGCTGTACAGGGAGACCAAAAGGAAGCAGGCTGCTTGGAGAGAGAAGGCGGAGAGTCTGGGCTACACTTCAGAGGTGCTACTCGGCTGGTGGAAACATATGCACACCTGGTACGGAAAGCTGCACCGCAAAAAATCTGGCCAGGCCGCCGTCAAGCTGACGGACAGAGAGAACTACGTCATGGCCAGGTGCAACTTCCTGGAGGGTGAGATCCACCACCAAGCAGCACCAGGAGCCCATCTGTCTACCCTCTCTCTCAGGTAGCCTGCTGCGACCCAGTCCTCTTCCAGCCGAGAGTCAGTCCCTGTCTCCAGGCAGGTTTCGGTGGAGCGTGCCATGGTGGAGAACCCCCTGGCAGGTCTTGAAAGCTGAGGAGGAGAGTGAGGAGGAATCCCTGGTATGGTGGGAGAAAGGAAACATCGAGTCCACCACTGCCGAAGTCCCATCCACCCACACTTCCGCCTCCACAGGAAGGCAGAGAGCCAGACCGCAGGAGGGGGAGAGCCACAAGGTCCTGGTGGAGATCAGGGACACCATCCACACCAGCATAGGTCTCCTCTCTCAGCTAGTCCCCATCAAATCCTCCTGCTCCAACCACAAGCCCTTCTTCAATTATTTAAACCAGACCCTGAAGGAGATGCCGGATGCCCAGTACCAGCTGGTGAAGGAGAGGATCTGCACTGTTAAGCCTGGGTTCCCCAACCAGGGTTAGGTAGACAAGCTAAACAGAATGTGCAGCGTTAGTCAGATAGGCACACAGATAAATGAGTGAGCTAAGTTTGTATGTTTATTAATATACAGTAAAAATAACAGATACGCTTGTGCTATCAAGAATATATTTTATTCCAGTATAAGTTTATAGCATAGTCAAAAACAGTCCAATATTCAGTTACCATGTAGTCAGTCCATTCAGGGATATTCAGTTAGCAAAGTCCATGTAGAATATCCTATTGTCAGTTCACATAAATCAGTCCGTTGTTGTCTCTCCCGTTCGAGCAATGCAGTCTTGATTCCAAGCAGTAATCAGGGATCATCAAAGCCAGAGAGAGAGAGAGCAAGCTGTAGCCTTGCTACTTTTATATGGTTTTCATAACCACACCCACAATTGCTATTTTACATTTAAAGCTGCATACACTAACTATGATTCATAGTTAGTATTTCACCTAAAACAGTTAGGGTGAACAATGTTATCCCTAACATGCACGCTGCTTAACAACTCTCCAGTCCCAGCTGAACCTGCTTACACCCAGTCCAGGTCTGCTCCTCAACCCCAGGTGATGTCCCTCCCATACCAAGGCTTCCAACAGCCCCTCACCTACCAGGGCTACAGCTACCCAGAGGTCCAGCAGCACAGGCAGCAGGCCTTCCCAGGCCAGGCACAGAGTCATCGGGCAGCACTGTTGCCAGCTGTTCCACTGATGCCACCCACGCCACCCATGCCAATGATGCCACTGACAACATCGATGCCAGCCATGCCACTCCTCAGCTTGCTGCACAGCAGGCAGTCCCACTACACTACTCCTTCCTCCATCCCACAGCCAAGCCCGGCCTCAGTACATCTGTCCTCGGTACTGGGGCTGACACCCCATGGCATAGAGGAAGGACCTCTCAGCATCGCGGGGATGATCCAGCTGTCCGACACCTTTCTGAACACACCATCCCCTGTTGTCCTCTCGGGGCCAGGTACTCCATCAGCACCTCAGACCAGCACTGCAGCAGCACCCACCTCCAGAGCACCTGCACCCGAAAAATTAGACTGGGCACACACCTACGAGTGACCAAGCAGAGTACCAGAGACTGGCTGCCTGTATATTTTTGGACTTTATTTGGACACTTGACTTGGTTCATGTTTACTTTTCAGGTTTTTATTAATAAAGTTTATTTTTGTTTCACACGCTTGCTTCATTATTTTTTTTCTAAAAAGTCTGGGTGGAAACTTTTAGAAATGGTTTAGCCTTTGCATGCTTGTGGGAGTAAGGATAGCTATGGGATGGGCAGGGATACCTTTGGGATGGGTTAAGATAGCTATGGGATGGGAAGGGATACCTGTGGGTTAAGATAGCTGTGGGATGGGCAGGGATACCTTTGGGATGGGTTAAGATAGCTGTGGGATGGGCAGGGATACCTTTGGGATGGGTTAAGATAGCTGTGGGATAGATAAATCTCCAGTGCAAGCATAGTGGGACTGTATGTGCCACCCCTATGGCCCTTATCAATTACAATGTAAGCATTGTACCACCCCTATGGCCCTTATCAATTACAATGTAAGCATTGATCCACACATGTCAACATAACTCTTTATTAAACGCCCTGTTCATTGTAGGCCAACCAAACATACATGGCCCAATCTCATCCGTGCGATGAGACAGGCTGAAGGAAACATCCATTAAGCATCTACCATCCTGTCTTGCCACTCCACCGCTCCAACTGGGGAGTTGCACCAGTCTTTCAGAAGGTTGCGCTGCTTCTTTGCCTCACGTGAGGCTCTGTTGGGCCCTTGCACATCCTAAGTGTCGATCATGTTTCGCCCTTGCCTCCATTCCCCAGGCTCCATGTCTTCATTGCCTTGCTGGAGGTCCACGAGCCTGTTCTGCAAGACTGGGTAGCGGGTGTGCATGAGATTGTGCAGGATGCAGCAAACTTCCACGATCCTCCTCATGCTCTGTGGGCGATGCTGCATGGTGGTGAGAAGTACCTGGAACCTGTCGGCCAGGATGCCAAAGGCGTTCTCCACCACCCGTCTTGCCCTGGACAGCCTGTAGTTGAAGATCCTCTCTTCACGGGTGAGGTATTTGGAGGTATAGGGCTTCATGAGGTAGGTTGAGAGGGATAAGGCGTCACCCCCCACAATGAAGTAGGGCACATCTTGCATGTCGTTGGGCAGGGGTTCTGGATCTGGGAAGCCCACCATGAGGTTGCATTCCAGCCCCTCCTTGAGGTGACTGTCATTGTATACCTGGGCATCGGAAGATGAGCCGTTGCCTGAAGCAAGTACATGAAGCAAGTACATGAACTTGTAGTCAGCATCGACCATGGTGAAGAGGATGATGCTGAAGAACCCTTTGTAGTTGAAATAAGTGGACCCAGAGTTGGCTGGAACCTTGCAGGCCACATGCTTGCCATCGATGGCTCCAACAGTGTGGGGTAAGTTCCACTTCTGATACCACTGCTCTGCAACTTTCTTCCATCCTTCTTCAGTGGAGGGGCACTGGAGGAGGTCCTGCAGGTATTCTTAGATGATGGCCTGCACCACTTCTTTGACCACAAAGCTGATGGTGCTGGGTGGCACCCTCCAGCCGTAGTGCATGCTCCTGTAGGTGGTCCCTGAGGCCAGGTGGTGCAGAGTGAGTGCCACCCTGAGCCCAGGTTCCAGGCTGGGTGGGAAGTTGGTTTTTGTCTTGCTCAACCTGGGTGTCAGGTGCTGCAGAAGTTCATCAAACATGGATGGAGGCATATTCATGAAGTTCTGGAACGCACGAGTGTCTTTGCTCCTGAGCTCCACCATCAGCTTGTCGTAAAGTTGGTACTGTGCTCTTCTGGCTAACCATCTTTGGACCCAGACTTTTTTTGGGTGCCTCCTTTTCTTGCCATAGTAGAGTTCACAGAGACTATTGATGGTTTTGCAATGATGCAGAAGGATGTTGGCTGCCAAAAGGATTTTGTCGCAATCCATGGGGGAGATGACTGGCTGCTGTGGAAGAGGAAGAGGAAGAGGCAGATGAAGGCTGCAGAAGTCTGCACTGCTGGGCTGCTGGGCTGAAAGTGCGAAGCAGGTGAGTTGCTCCCCCTTTTTATAGGCAATATATGTGTCCCTTTGCATCCTCTAGGCATCCTCTAGGCATCCTCTAGGCATCCTCTAGAGATCCTTAATATCTGAGATAGGTCCCCTCTGCGAACATTTTTTCCGTTTTAAATGTTTTGTTTCCATTATGCATCCGTTCTGCATCCATTACGCATCCGTTCTGCTTCCTCCCTGCGTCCGGGCGGATGCGAGTTGCGCGGATGCATAGCGGATGCCTAGCGGATATAGCTGATGCGCAACGGATGCAGAACGGATACGTAACGGATGCGTAGCGGATGCGTAGTGGATGCAGAATGGATTAACTGGATACATTTTCCACGCAAAAGTTTTAGGCAGCCTAAAACTTTTGGAGCGGATGAAACGTCAATAAATGGATGCTGGACGGATCGAGAGGAAACAAAACGGAGGCAGTGAGTACATCACATTTTAGAACGGATGGCAAGGTTTTTTTTCCGCTTTGCTTCCTCTTTGCATCCATTTTTGCAGTGTGACAGGGCCTTTAGCTACTGAGCCACTACGTCCCCCTGCATTTAAATGGCCTCTTCCAAATATATCTGTCTACAAACCTGTTCTGAGGTATTAATGGTGTTTACAAGGTCCTTTTGTGAAGAAAAGTCACGATAATGGACCGTGGTGGGATTCAATTTTTTTTTTACTACCGGTTCTGTGGGTGTGGCTTGGTAGGCATAACATGGGAAGGATACTGTAAAATCTCCAGTCAGAGGTGGTATTTGCTGGTTCTCTGAACTACCGTATATATTCGCATATAAGCCGACTTTAGAATGCTTTTTTTTTCCCCAAAAATTTGGGGGTCGTCTTATACGCGAATAAATCTGGCTGCCCGACTTTGCGCGATGAGAGCCAAGACTCTCATCGCCTTTGCGGGCAGCGGCTTCACGCGATGAGAGTCTTGGCTCTCATTGCGTGAAGCCGCTGCCCGCGAAGGCGATGAAAGTCTTGGCTCTCATTGCGCGAAGCCGCTGCCCGCGAAGGCGATGAGAGTCTTGGCTCTCATTGCGTGAAGCCACTGCCCGCGAAGGCGATGAGAGTCTTGGCTCTCATTGCGCGAAGTCGGGCAGCCAGATTTATTCTTGTATAAGCCGACCCCCAAATTTTTTGGGAAAAAAAAAAGCGTTCACCATGGTATTTGGGGGTCGGCTTATATGCGAGTTTTTTTCAAAAATCCTCATTTTGGGGCAGTTTTTAAAGGGTTGGCTTATATGCGAGATCGGCTTATATGCGAGTATATACGGTATTCGAAATTTCTGCTATCGGTTCTCCAGAACTGGTGAGAACCTGCTGAATACCACCTCTGGTAATGGATTTGTGAGAGAAAGGCACACTTGGCAGTGGTAAAATTGCCTACAGTTGTCAGAAAGTCATAAGCCTTTGCTTGGTTCTTTTATGTTACTGTAATCATATGTATTTCTTAATTGCTTTAGGAGTAGAGATACATTCTCACTGCAATCCAGAATAATACCATTTTTTTATGACTGGTTCTGTGGCTGTGGCTTATTGGGCATGGCAGGGGAAGGATACTGTAACATCTCCAGTCAGAAGTGATATTTGCTAATTCTCTGAACTACTCAAATTTCCCACTACCGGTTCTCCAGAACTAGTCAGAACCTGCTGAATACCACATCTGCACTTATGGAATATTTGGAAGTTTCATTCCTGGAGGGTTCATGAAGCTGTCTCCCTCTTCTCAAAGTGCCAAGCTCTCAGACTCCTTCACCACCAATAAAGCTAGATGATCAATGAGTCTTATTAATCAGATTTATTTAAAAATGCAAACAGGTTAGGTTACAGAATCATGGAAACTAACAATCTCTGTTTTACCACCTTATTTAGCAGTAAATGCAGTGGAGTGTGGATTCATTGATTCCCCTGGCTGATCAGGAGGGAGGGTTGCTACCTTCTTTCTTGATACAGGAGAAATGTGCAGATGTTCTGGACCTGTAACATTTAGCAAATCTTTTAAATGTTATGCAAATGTTAAACCCACCATATTACAATAGATTTTCAACTGTAGACATTTGGTTTGTGATGTTTGTGATGTTGGATTGGGTAAAACTGCTTAATTTTATATTCAGATGCTATAGCCTATGGATTGGGTGTATCATAAACATTGCAAACAAACAACTATGCTCAAATTTTGCACTTAGTTTTACACTTAGGCAAAAAAACAAAACAAAACAAAACAAAATGTACAGGTAGGTGAAATTTGGCTCATCGACAGTAACTGTGAGAAGGATCTTGGAATCCTAGTAGAAAATCAAACATGAAGCCTCAATGTGCTGCAGCTGCCCAAAAAACCAGTGCAATCCTAGGCTGCATTATCAGAGGGATAGAATCAAGATTACGAGAAGTGATATTACTGCTTTATAATCCGGGGTAGGATTCAATTTTTTTAATAACCGGTTCTGTGGGTGTGGCTTATGTGTGGGCATGGCTTGGCGGTCATGTGACTAGGTGGAAATGGCTTGGTGGTCATGTTATTGGCTAGATGTGGCCAACTCAATATCATTCATATCATATCTGTCAGCTGTCGAAAATCAAGACAGAAGGAAAAGGATATAATAAGCTTGCTCCATAAATTCTTATAACCTCCCTATAATCACACTTCCCAACTGTTTTGATAAAAGCAACAACACCCTCCAGAAAAATGCCTTGAAAATCTAATTTCCAACAAATGAATCCAAGGAAAAAAAATCATATATTATGTTTGGATAGTCCTAGGATGGTTGCTAGCTAAATTTAGCAAGTTGTGCTTCTGATTCAATCAATCAGGTATTAATGTTGTTCAAAAGATTTGATTCATTTTCCTGTTTAAAACTCAGGGCTCATGGGATATAGATGTTCAAAAGACTGTGTCTCACTAGATTTAACCACTGCACAGGCTTACAAGCAGACTGTTGGATATAGTACACTTAAAAAATGATCATAGAAGCCCTCTAGATATTGACTAGTACAGCTGCTGCAATTCCCTTCCCATTTAATATTCTTGCCATTGGGTAGGAACAAGGGTAGGATTCAAATTTTTTAACAACCAGTTCTGTTGGCATGGCTTAATTGGTGGGTGTGGCTTGGTGGTCATATTATTGGCTGGGCATGGCCAACTCAATGTCACTCACATCGAAGCACGCATCTCCTCGCCTGGCCTCTCATGATTGTGGGGATGCTGCAACAGTCATAAGTGTGAAAAATGGTCATAAGTCACTTTTTTCAGTGCCACTGTGACTTTTATGGTCACTCTACACAAGCAAAGTACCAGGAAAGGAGGGGAAAAAAACTCCAGAGAAGTTCCTGAGATGGGAAGTCCAATCCTGCCAAGAATGTAATAAGGGTTAATGGAGAGGCAGTTTCTGTAAGCAACACCAGAATGTTTCCTTCCTGCCTTCCTTACAGGATTAGGCCCGTAATTTCTTCTAGCAACCAGTTCTCTGAACTGCTTAGAATATTAACAACTGGTTCTCGCGAATAGGTGTGAACTGGTAGAATCCCACCCCTGTTTATAATGCTTTGGTAAGCATTATATAATGTAATACTTGGAATACTGCAATCAGTTTAGGTCACCACAATATAACAAAGATGTTGAGACTCTGGAAAGGGTGCAGAGAAGAGTAACAAAGATGATTTTTGGAGAGCGAGGAGGGCTGAAGGCAAAAAAAAGAGCATTTGCATAAAATTGGGTATGTCTAGTTCAGTGAAAAGAAGGACTAGGGGAGACATGATAGCAGTATTTGAATATTTGTAAGTAAAGGTAAAGGTTCCCCTCGCACATATATGCTAGTCGTTTCCAGCTCTAGGGTGCAGTGCTTATCTCCGTGACAAAGCCAAACAGCCAGCACTATCTGAAGACGTCTCTGTGGTCATGTGATTGGCATGCTGAACACTGTTACTTTCACATCAAATTGGCCCCTATTTTTCAACTTGCATTTTTACATGCTTTCGAACTGCTAGATTGACAGAACCTGAGACAAGTAAAGGGAGCTCACTCTGTTATGCAGTGTTAGGGATTCAAACTGCCAAACTGCTGACCTTTTCTGATTGACAAGCTCATTGTCTTAGCCTCTGAGCCACTGCGTCCATAGAATATTTGAGGGGTTGCCATAGAGATGAGGGACTATAAATTATTTTCCATAGCACTAGAAGGCAAGACAAAAAACAATGGATGGAATCTAATCAAGGTATTGGGTATGTCTAGGGATGGCATGGTAGTGGTGTTCCAATATTTGAGGGGCTGCCACAAAGAAGAGAAATTCAAGACCACCAGAAGGCAAGACAATAAGAAATGGGTGGAAACTGAACGAAAAGAGAAGAAACCTAGAACCAGAACCTGACAGTGAGAACAATCAACCAGTGAAACAGCATGCCTTCAGAAGTTGTGGCTGTTCCATCACTGGAGGTTTTTAAGAAGAGATTGGTCAACAATTTGTCTAAAATGTTATAGGGTCTCCTGCTTGAGCATAGGGTTGGACTAGAAGACCTCCAAGATTCCTTTCAACTTTGTTTTTCCATCATTCCTTGAGACTCAATGTTTTGTCTGGCAATTGAGTATATCCCTAGTCATCTTGGTATCTGTTTTGTGCATACTTCCTCAGAATTAAGTTCCACTAAGTGCATTGAGACCTGTTTCTAGACAATTATAAATGTGTGTGCACTTTAAATTTTATTATAAATTCCTGTTTACTTGACTAGTATTCCAGGGGATGCAAAAAGTGCTTCAGTCTTCAGTTGAAATTAGCCTTCTTTATTGCTGTCATATTTAATTGTGCCTTCCTTGTATAAATATATGTGACTTAGCTTTCTAAGGGGTAAAAAATACAAAGATAATAAAATAAACCCACAATTAATGAGACACAAATCAATATAAAAATGAAATCTTATTATAACTGACCCAGGAGACTGAGCAGAACTCACCATCACCAGCATTTATTTCCAAATGTCTTGCTGAAAATAAAGATTTTAGTAAATGAAAAATACAGTGCCTTATCGTCCGTAGAATATTCCACAGCTAAGAATTAAAGGTAGGAAAGGGCTCATTCTACAGCTATTTAATGTGTTTGTGCTTAGATATTTCAAGCATGGTGTCTGTAAATTGCACCCTGGTCCAGCTAGGTTAGGACTCTCGAGATCTTCCCATACATGATCACAGAACTGATTCCAGAAAAGGGAAGACAAGTTAGGATTGTATTATTTCCAGGATTATCTATAGGATGTCATATTCCAAACAGTGAATAAGTTCTACGCAAGCAATGGGCATAGTATCCTCAGAAAACTAATGATGCCAAAATAATGACATATGCATGGTGACATCATCATGACCTAAAAGTTGTAATCATCTACTTGCATCACAGCATCTGAGTGAAGATACTTGTGTGATGTTGTTGACATCTCTCTCTCTCTCTCTCTCTCTCTCTCTCTCTCTCTCTCTCTCTCT
>BLBF01000073.1:18488698-18545266 GCA_015471245.1 Laticauda colubrina
CTCTCTCTCTCTCTCTCTCTCTCTCTCTCTCTCTCTCTCTCTCTCTCACACACACACACACACACACACACACACACACACACACACTGGGAGAGAGAGGGAGAAAAAGAGAGAAGGAGGAAGGGAGGAAGAGAGAGAGGGAGAGAAGGGACACTGTTCATCATCTTTGACTCCCAGGCCACAAAGTTAAGCAATTCCACAGTTTCACTCTACTTTAAAAAGCAAGAAAGGACACAGTAAAGCATCTTCGTCAAAGCTAATTGGGATAACTTTTATGTAAACAAAGCATTCTTCAAAAGCTCTTTGGTGTTTTGATTTTTCATCACTTTTATCCACTTTTAATATTTTTTCTCCAATACCTTTCCCCCTCCCTTGCTACAAAGAGTGCTTGAGGAAGGAGTGAGTTTTTGACATTGAGTCAATAGCTATATTTGGTCCTTGAACTACTTGTTACTCATTGCAGGTCCCTAGTATAATCTTTATTTGCCATAAATGAATGTTGCTTTGAAAATGTGATGGACTGGATCAGAATCACATGGAATAACTTACTTTTTTTCATGCATCAGACTTTTATTCTGGCTTAGGTGAAAGCAGTTTATAAGCTTATTGAAGATCCTTCAAAACCCAGTGTTGATAAGCAAGGGGTGTTGTTGTTTGCGAGCTTCACATGTGGTTTGCTTTGTCATTGTCATTATATTTAAATTTAAACTAGTTAATTTCCCTGAAGTTAAGATAATTGAATGAACTACTGTCCACATTGTTGGAACTCTTTCTCTAATTTACCTATGCAATCTATTATATTGTAACTAGGAAGTGATAAACATCACTTTGAACAAAAACATGATATTTTCCATAACCATATAGCAATAGCAATAGCACTTAGACTTATATACCAGTTCACAGTGCTTCCTCTCCAAGCAGTTTACAGAGTCAGCATATTGTCTCCAACAATCTCATTTTACTGATCTCGGAAGGATGGAAGGCTGAGTCAACCTTGGGCCTGGTGAGATTTGAACTGCCAAACTGCTGGCAGCTGGTGATCAGCAGAAGTAGCCTGCAGTACTGCATTCTAACCACTACACCGCAGTGGCTCTTAAGATGTTGTAAATTATTTTGCTAATTAAGCTTACAAATAAAAGTAATAATAATTTGAGTTAAATTAGAAAGCAAGACCCATTTCTTTTGATGGATGTGCGCATTTCTGAATTGGTTTACATGCCTATATTTCTTTTGGTTGACCGGTTGAATTAAAACTGGAAACATTTGCACATATATATGAACTGAGATAGCTTACTGGTTTATCTGCTAGATTCAATTCATGTATGCGCCACAATGAAAAAAAACCAAAACTAACACAGTATCTTCTCGGTCAGGAGTGTCAAACTGGTGGCCCAGAGGCCAGATGCATCAAATACACCTACTCAGGCTCCACAAAAGCAAAAATTGTTGTGATACATCACAATATGTCACATGATCCAATCCAGTTTGACTCCTGTGTTCTAGATGAGTGATTCAAAAACTTCTCTCAATAGCTTACTTTGGGGAAAAAGACATCTCCAGTTAAACTGACCATCAAGTTTTTACTTAAGATTATTTAGAAAAAAACAAACAAACTTATACTTAAAAACATATCTAGAGGATGCCATTAAGCACATAATATGTAGTCTAAAGTATCTCCACTGTCAAGCTTGAGAACTTTTTCTTTTTTTAAAGATGACTGTCTGGAAACACAAATTAAATATTGCAACATGAAAACCTTGATAAATCCATGCTGTGTACTTTGGTACTGAGGCAGTGCAACTGGTAGTTCTTGTTGCTGTTGCTATAGCTTCCATACCTGTCTGAAACAAACCTCCTCCTAATGGAAAGTAAGACAAAGAAGACAGTTGCTTTCCCTGAAGCCTGAAACATCAATGTTTCCAGGCTAACAGAACTGAAAGACATCAAAGGGTGATTATTTCTAAGGAGACTAATACTATATATAAATATCCTGAACAACAGCAACAACAACAACAAAGTAAATCCTGACTCACCACCTCAATACCCTTCTTCTTTGCAGAATATTCAGAATGCATCTGTGGATTAAAATGCAATGATTTTTATTACACTGAATATTAAACATTTTTTCAATACTCACAGAGCATTTGATTCCAAGACACCTTGACTGAGGAAAATGCTCTTTGTTCAAGAGAATGAACCTCCTCAAAAAGGATTAACAGGGATCCATATATAAGGCCCTATTCTGATGTTCAGACTATTCCCAATGAATCAAATACTTTTTAAGCATTTCAAATCTCAGACCCATCAAGCTGTTAGGTGAATCCAACCATGTCTGTCCAATGGTTGACAGGTAATCAATTAAAATGCTAAGGGTTTCTTTTAAGATAATTTAAGGTAATTGAGGGTTCTTCACATTTTTTTCATCATACATACTTGGGTTTTTTTAACAAAAAACATATAGCAAATATAGCAATAGAACTTACCCTTATATACATTTCATAGTGCTTTAAACCCCTCTATAAATGGTTTACAGAGTTAGCATATTGCCCCAACAATCTGGGTTCTCATTTTACTGACCTTGGAAGGATGGAAGGATGAGTCAACCTTGAGCTGGTCAGGATCAAACTCTGAGCTATGGGCAAAGTCAGCCTGCAATTCTGCATTCTAACCACCGAGCTACCATGGCATTGATAGACTTTGATAGCTAAACATTTCATAGATATGATAGAGCAGTGATGGTTAACCTTTTCAACACTGAGTGTCCAAAGTGCACATGCATGCATCCCCAAAATGCAATGCACACAGATCTCCTGTGCATGTATACCGCCCCCTGCCCTTGCACCCTGTGCATGTGCATGCATGCTCTATGCATTCACTCTACCCTCTGTGCATGCACCTTGCCCCCATGCATTCCCCCTGCCCCCTGCATGTCCCATGACTCCTGTGCATGGGTGGCAGAGACGCAAAGACCAGCTGGTTGGTGGTGCAATGCATGTGCATGTGCGTGGAGCTGAGCTGGAGCAACAGCTCCCCTGTCCACAGACAGGGCTCTGCGTGCCACCTCTGGCACATGTGTCATAGGTTCACCATCATGGCGATAGAGTATCCTTTTCAGCATTCCACAAGATCCTATATCCTATATTCCCTGTTAGCAGAAATCAGATAGTGAAAGAAGTCTATCCATTGTGAATCACACATATATTAAAGGATAACATGGAGTAAAATTATAATGAATAAATCAAAGCTGATCTACCTTAATGAAGACAAATTTGGTTCAAAGCAGAGCCATCCATCTAATCAGATGGTAATATATATTATAATAGATGCTTTTTTAAAAAAAATGCCAGGTATTTTACCTTCTTATCAGTAACATTAAATTATTGTTTGTTGCAGAAGCTGTTTTAAGTTCATGTCTGCTTTGAGTGTCACATTGAACCACATTGCTGTATCCATTTGCAGGATCCAATCTGGGTTGGTTACTAGGACCCAGGTTTAGTCTTTTGACCTTTAAGTCTCATGCTGGAATCCATTTTCAAAGAACTTCTTTCACAACAGAATGTGTGCTTTGGGCACCTCCCTCCTGTGCATCTCTTTTTGCTTCCTGGGCCTCAGGGAAGTTTCTTGGGTGAAGCAATGAGACAGCTATGGGGATCCTGGCACAACTGATCATTGGAACAGCTAATTGTCAGGAGGGGGGAAAATATCTTAAGGAGTGACTGGGCGGGAGACAATGTAGTTAGCGATGTCGGGCATGTGTGTGATGTCATGCATGCTCAATAAGGACTGACTGGGCAGGAAAAGGGATGGGCAAGCAGAGAGGGGCAGGGCCAGCAAGGGCACGATTTGCCAGTTCTCCAAACTGTGTAGAATCATAACAACCAGTTCTATAGAACCGGTCTAAACCAGTAGAATCCCACCCATGGCTAGTGTATGTGTAGTCTTTCTGTGGTGCCAAGCTGTATGTGGCACAAACTTTTTAGTTGTTGATCGGAGTGCTGATGGCTGGTTATTAGTCATTGTTTTCAGCATGAATCAAAAGCTCAAAAAACTAAACCTCTGATCCCAGTGACCAACTCAGATTGGACACTGCAACATTATACTGGGACACTCCTCTTTGCCTTCATTCATGTACATATTTGATTATGAATTAAAGAAACTTTTGTCTGGGAATCTGTAACTATACTTTTATCAATGTTAATTTCAATTTATTTTCTGGCTTTTTGTTATTTCTGAAATTCTTTTCTTTATTAAAATCTTTATTAATGCTTTTAGTACCAGCAAATATAAAAAAGGAGAAAAAGCACAGCTTCAATTTTTTTCTTTCATTATAGTAGTACTCCTTTATAATACAAAACTATTTTTCATTATTTTGTCGTCTTTATAGTTTGTATCCATGTAAGAAAATTTTGGCGGTAGTGATTCTTCAAAGTCATAAAGATGAAAGTCCATTCCAAATTATCAAAAGCTTTCTCCACAGCAAGAAAAAAAAAGTTTTCTTTTTCTTGCTTGATTTGTATTATTAACAGCATTCAAAATACATAGAATAACCCCAATATATCTTATTATTCACCATATTTTTTCTTAGAAAAAAATGCTATGGAACCTAAGTTATCAGTCAAAAAATAAAATATTATTTAGAAGACAATGGCAACTAATTAAAACTTTTAATAAAGCTTGTATAATAAATTGTTTAAGGAAGCTTGATTTTTGATAAAACCTGAATATCCACATTATCCTTAATATTATTATTTAGGGAAAAATCAGATCAAGTAAGGGATTAAATAATATTATAATTTTGGACTGAAAATGGGAAAACAATTATATCAATTTATATAATGTAATTTTCAGTATTTTTTAAATGTGTATTCAGGAAATTCTGCAAAAAAAAGTAAATGGTGGTAATATAAAAAAAAAAAGATATTATGTGAAATAAGCATAAAAAGCCCCCCATCCAAAAAACCTCTTCGAATTTAAATTCATATTTCTTTCAAAAATTTAAAATATATGAACTTAAAACTGGGTACAGATTTTTTTCTCACCTCAAATATCATTCCATTTTTGTGACAGGTGCTGATGACAATTCATCAAGAGGATTGTATTTAAGAAGATGAATAATGGCATGTGAATGGTAAATGTGAAATGGAAATAAGTACCAATCATACTGATCAAGTAACATATAAATAACTATTTTTAAGTGTCATTATAAGACCTCATTGAGACTGTTTCATTTATCTACTAAAACAGATAAAACACTTGTAATGACTACCACATGCAGAGGAGGAGGAGGAAGAAGAGGAAGAGTTGTGGTAGTACAGGGGAGAATTAGGAGGGTGTCATTGTTACTTTAATAGGTGTAATTCATGCTTTCAGACTTTATATATAAACTGGAAATATATTTACATGTTGAAATGTATATACATGTTCACACAAACATTCATTCTCTCTTGCTCTTGCTCTTTCTCTTGCTCTCAAGACAAAAACAAGAAAGTCCAGGACATTATGATTCGTTCACTTAAAGCAACATAATCAACAAAAGGTGGTGTAGGTGATTATTAAATAGTCAAGGATAGCAGGGGAATGAAGGAGCAAATAAACAAAGCTCTGATTGATTAGGAATCCACCTTTTTGAAATATTAAATATTTATTTCAAGTTAGGGATGAAAGTTTAGATCACATTTTAAACATTTTAACACACTGTATAATAATAAGAACTCTATGCAAATAAGGGAAAAACAGACAAAATCAACAACAAAGAGAATCTAATTTAGATTCTTTCTAAATCTATTACATACATACATACATACATACATACATACATACATACATACAAACATACAGGGGTGGGATTCAATTTTTTTAACAGGTTCTGTGGGTGTGGCTTAGGTGGTGGGCGTGGCTTGATGATCATGTGACTGGGTGGACATGGCTTGGTGGTCAGGCTATTGGCTGGGTATGGCCAACTCAATATCACTCACATTGAGGCACGCATCTCCTCTCCTGGCCTCTCATGACTGTGGGGATGCTGTAACAGTCATAAGTCTGAAAAATGGTCATGTTACTTTTTTCAGTGCCATTGTAACTTTGAATGGTCACTCCACACAAGCAAAGTACCAGCAAAAGAGGGGGAAAAAAACTCCAGAGAGGTTCCTGAGACCGGAAGTCTAGTCCTGCCAAGAATATTGTAAGGGTTAATGGAGAGGCAGTTTCTGTAAGCAACATCAGAATGTTTCCTACCTGCCTTCCTTACAGGATTAGGCCAGTAATTTCTTCTAACAACTGGTTCTCCAAACTGCTTAGAATGTTAACAACTGATTCTAGCAAATAGGTGCAAACTGGTAGAATCCCACCCCTGCATATACATACATACATACATACATACATACATACATACATACATGTAATAGAATAACAGAATTGGAAGGAACCTTCGAGGTCTTTTAGTATCTTTAATAAAAACAACAACAACAAAAATAATAAGTGCACCAACGTGCCTACCATCCCTGTCCTATTATTTCTTTTTTATTTGTGTCCATTTCATGTATTCATAACCATGCTTATACTTATACCTATTATTTAATACTTGCTGGACAAATAAATAAATAAAATATAATAATAACAACTATCTTGCTTTAGAATTTACCATCCCATCATGGCCTGAGAAAAAACATCTGCCGGCTACCTAGGATTGAACTCTCAACCTTCCAAGTAAAAGATGAGTATCTTCATCACTAGGCCACCACTCCACTCAATTAAGTTGCCATGTAATAAGCAATAATTTATCCTTGAACAAAATTGGCTTTTTGGCTTTTGACATAGGTAATTATTCCCTTCATTTGTGGCAGATGCACAGAAATGTTTCATCAAAGAGATGAAAGATTGCACCACATTCACAAGAGACTGGAAATAAACAGTTAAAATAGTTGCCCTTCTGTGCTGTGATCACGACAAGCTGTTAGTTGAAACAGAGGAGAACTGAAAATAGCTCTAAAGAACTGTATTTATTATTGATGTCAATTATTTTCCCCACTGTTAGCTAGTAATTTATTGTTTGTCAAGCAATCTTTTTGTCTATTATGTGTCACTTTGCCACATTCTCCTCTCCTTATGCTTTCAACATAAAACCACACTTAAAGTGAATAGGCTAAAAATAATTATTAATTGCAGTGGTGCAACTGTAGTGGTGTAGAGTTCAATATCAGGAGGAAAAAAAATAACACCATTAAGGTTTTCTTTCTTTATAAGGCAGTGATCTGGATAATTGATGTTATTATACCGTTAAAAGAAAGGCAGTGTTTAAATAAGAGTGATTGTTCTCTCAAATCATAGGCAAATTTACCACTCCGTCCAAAAATTGTGCAGCAATATATTTATTTGCTGAAGGATGTTTATGTAAAATAGAAAGTTCTTTTAAAAAAAGAAATGCAATTCAGAGGGCAGTGAAAGCAAAATATTCCGATTCAGACCTTTTTTTTTCTTGTGCTACAGAATTGGTAAAAGATCAACTGAGCATTAGGTGAGACAATCATTCCTTAATTTAATATAGTCATAATCCAGAGTCTTATGAGGCTATTGTTATCCATAATAGATTCTCCAAATGGCTTTTATAGAAAGTATACAGTGAGAATGCCTTATAATTAAGCCCTGCTTGATGTTTTCAAGATAGATAAACTACATAGATAAGGTTAATTAAACATATACAGATGATCTCTTGTGAGTTTGAAACAAACTGCAGCCATACTTTTCAGTGGTACATTACAAAAGCTAAGCTATATAAGTGCTTGGAAACATTTTGATGTTTTTAAAGGCATGAATCCATTGTAAATAAATATAAATGGGTAATACTTATTAAATACAATTTTCCGAATGTAACCCACATAAAATTAAATAATTCAAATGGTGTGGGGGTTTTTTCAGTATATGAGAGTAGTGATGGGCTCTTATGCTAAAATGAACTACATGCAACTAGATTGTTTACTAGTCTGGACAAAGTTACTAGAAAATTAGCGTCTTGGTTATTTCCAAATCTGTAAAAAGAAAAAAAAATCAAGATGACAGCTATGACCATAATATCAATGCCACATCCTATTTTTAAAGGTGTCACAAAAAAACAGGAAGGTTTTGATTGAATCTTTAAGTCTACCATCTTTCCTTTTTAACCTTCCTTTACCTTTACCCCTACTTAATAATTTACCTTTTTATTTATTTTTATTATTTATATTTTTTCTGGCTCTATGATGCCTAAAGTATCACATTTTAAAGAATTGTAAGTTTTCTTAACCAGTACATTAGTTTAAAGGATTAACTATGGAGCACTAAGGTTCATAACTGTTACCTTGGTAACAACAGTTAAATGTTGTTGAATAAGCTGACCACAGCAAATTTCCTTTATAAAGTAATTCTTAAAAATCTTTAAACAGTTTTAACCTCTTAATATTTCCAGGGCATTCTAATCAACAAGAATAGAGATTGTATTCCCCCTACAACAGGTGAGTCCAATTATGTCTTTATTTCAACTTTTGGTCTTCTTTCTAATGACTTTTTTAAATGGTTATGTTCACATTTAATCTTAGCAATGAAATAAACATTCAAGTGAATTTACCAAATTTCCCCTAATGATACTTTTAGTGACAATATTCCATTATAAATATTTCATTTCCTTCTAAAGAGAATAAAAATATGTTGTGGTTAGCATTGATGGAACTATCTTGTGTTATTCTTTTGGATGAATGGAACTCAAATTCTATCTGGTCCCACATGGGAATATATACTCTTTCAAATGTGACAGCTTTCAGATTTTATTTTATTTTTTTTTTATTTATTTATTTTGATTTGTCAATTGCTTACAAGATAATAAGTATAAGTATATACATAGTTATGAATACATGAAATGGGTACATATAAGAAAAAATAAAAGAAACCATAAGACAGGGATGGTAGGCACGTTGGTTTGCTTATGCATGCCCCCTACAGACCTCTTAGGAAAGGGGTGAGGTCAATCGTAGAAAGTCTAAGGTTAAAGTTTTTGGGGTTTGGGGAAGAAACCACAGAGTCAGGTAGAGTATTACAGACATTAACCACTCTGTTGCTGAAGTCATATTTCCTGCAATCAAGTTTGGTGCGGTTAACCTTGAGTTTGTATCTATTGTGTGCTCTTGTGTTGTTATGGTTGAAGCTGAAGTATTCATTGATAGGTAAATTGTTGCAATGTATGATTTTATATATCATACTTAGATCAGACTGAAGACGGCGTAATTCAAGGTTTTCTAGGTCTAGAATTTCAAGTCTGGTGGCATAAGGTATTCTACAATGAGTAGAGGAGTGGAGAATTCTTCTTGTGAAATATTTCTGGACTTTCTCAACTGTGTTAATATCAGATACATAATGTGGGTTCCAGACTGATGAGCTGTATTTGAGTATTGGTCTAGCAAATGTTTTGTATGCTCTAGTTAGTCATGTAATATTACCAGAGAAAAAGCTACGGAGTATTAGGTAAACAACTTTTAATGCCTTTTTGGCTGTGTAGTTACAGTAAGCTCTAGCACTTAGATCATTAGAGATGAGTATTCCAAGGTCCTTCAATCATCAAGGTCTTGACTATTCAGCTTGTATTTTATTTTCTGATTTATTTATTTTTTGCCAATATGTAAGACAGAGCATTTATTTGTTGAGATTTGAAGTTGCCATTTGTTTGACTATTCTGATACATGGTCAAGATCTTGTGGACTTCAACTCCCAGAATTTCTCCTCCAGTCATGTTAGTTCAGGAATTCTGGGAATTGAAGTCCACAAGTCTTAAACTTATCATGTTTGAAGACTCTTGCTTTAGAGAATAAAGTACACTCTGGCCTGCATAGAATAATATTTCTTTGGTGTACATGGTTACAGATTCTTTTTAGAGTGTGCTTAGAATTGGGTGAAATTTCCATCCTGAAGAGGTCCTGCTCAGTTAGATGAGTAAATTTAAAAACCTTCCTGATAGTAAGGTCACATCATTACTGTTGACAAATTTCATTAATGATTAGTCATTGCTGTATTCTGGA
This sequence comes from Laticauda colubrina, assembly GCA_015471245.1. Classification (NCBI taxonomy): domain Eukaryota; kingdom Metazoa; phylum Chordata; class Lepidosauria; order Squamata; family Elapidae; genus Laticauda; species Laticauda colubrina. The sequence goes on from BLBF01000073.1 coordinate 18,498,739, forward strand.
ATATAGCATTCAAGAAACAGCTACATTCTGGAATATAACATTTTAATCTTAGATCTTCAAATTTAGTCAAATTTAGTCACAAGCCACATTATAGTATTTAAAATGTAGAGATTTTTGATCCTATCTGAGACTTAGCCTCAGAATTTGTTGTAAGTAGTACTTTAAGCACATTATTTTCTGATCAAGTACATTCAGTGTAAGTGAGATTGCATTTTTTATCCTTTTTTATTTGATTTATGCTGTATGTTGCATTTTTGTTTAGACTGTTGACTTGCTGCTGCTTTGAAATATTTCCTATGATTTCCTTTTTAAAGTAGAATTATCAATAGGGTGATGTGAATACACTGTATATAGCTCCTAAACCTTCTTCCTCTAAAGTTTCCTTTCCTTTCGAGGCAGACTGTTTCTTGGCCCTACTGGGAAAACTATCATTTACTTTTAATTTTATAGATTGGATACTCACCATATTTCTGATAAATATTTAGGAATATTTATCATATTTACATCCATCACTGGAGATTTTTAAGAAGAGACAGTACAGCCTATAGTTTGGAAGGGTATAAGGTCTCGTGCAGGAGTTGGACTAGAAAATCCGTAAGTTTCATTACAACTCTGTTATTCTTCTTTTTGTATTTATGTTTTCACTAGTGTTACTTTACCCAAGATGGACATTTTAAATACAACTTTTAGTTTCTCTTGCTTTTATCTGAACACAGTCCTGACTTTGGCAAGTTTCTTGATCTTAATCTGAATAAATTTGTTCATAAATCACACAATTTCCATGCTTCTGAGCTGTTTTTTTTTCTCTAAGAAGAGCCAAACACAACCATTCTTGGATAGCAATTGTTATGAATATTAAACTTCATTCAAGGGCACTTGCATGTCCAATTTGATGAGCAATTGCTGGTGTCATACGTACAATTCAGATCCTAAAATGCACACTGAGCTATGGACTGTATCAAGAAAATGAAATCCAGTCAGAAAACAGGAATCATACATAGTCCTTTTCTTAACATGTTTAGACAGAATTTATTTCTGCACAAGGCCATATTGTGGGTGGGGGTTGGGAATTAACAATATGATAAGAAGAGTCCATAGCTGTTTTTTAAATGATTTCAAGCTGTATCTAAGTTACATTTTCCTTGAGAACTCTTGATAAATGATTGCAACCAAGTGGAAAACATATTCCTTTTCCTGCTGTGATTGCACATTTGTACTGTTCAGTGCAGGCACAAGTATTTGCAATTTCTTTCTGACAGCTTGATTAACCTTGAAAAGTTGCAAAAAGGAAAAAAAAAACTTTTTTGACTTGATTCCTAACTTTGCATCTTCTCTTGCAATGAAGCATAGTAACTATGGCACTGACATTAGCCAGAAACTCCAATGCAGCTTCTTAACAGAATTCTCCCATTTTCCTTCTTGTGTAAAATTGACATTTGCAGTTTTGAATGACAGAAGAATGCCATTATTCAGAAAGAGAAGACTGAAAAGCTGTGTTTTGACAGTCTCTCACAATGCCTGGCTGCTGGCTGCAGGTAGTCATGCCATCAACAGGCTTCTGTATTGAGTTCGTATGTGGGTAAGGCTATCACAGCCATTAGTTTTAAATTTGAGACTAGCCTACTGTTGTGCCAGGATGGTTTTTTCTTCATCCTGATTGGTTGGGAGTCTTGGTCTGTGTTTATTGGACTTGGAGTTTGTTTGATTGGTGTTACTGGTTTCTTCTATCTGTTTTGTGGCTTTGATTGGCTGGCAACACTGTGTTCCTGTGTTGGAGGCTTTCAGTGCAGCTTGGCTTCGCGTAACGGCTGTTATCTATCAGAAAGATAACGGCTGTTATCTATTAGGAAGCTAGGTTTCATCTGGGGGCCTGGTTGGGGTGTGTTTGAGCAGGAGGTATCAGGGGGAGTCTGTTTGTGTCCAGGTGTTTGCCTGGCTTGTGGTGTGGAGATCTTTCTGTTTGTGAGTGCAGGCTTCCAAATAATTGACAGTCTGGTGGAATCATCTCTTCTATTCATGCTTTCAGGTCTTTTTTCAATCTCTGTGGCTTCTCTGAAAATTCTGTGGTTGGGGTTTTCTATAGTGGCTCGGGTTTTGGTGCCATTGAAGTCGATGATAAAGTTTGACTCTGACTTTAAAAGCACAACTATAATGATGTGGGAAAATACCTGAACAAAGCTGAATACCACACATATAAGTACCCTGAAAAATAATAATACTTCCAGCAGACAAAGGAAATGCCACAGTAGTAATGGACAGAAAAGACTTTGAAACAAAATTGACAGACCTACTCCAAGACTCCACATACAAACCTATAAATACAGACCCAACCACATATCTAGAAAAATCAACCAAGAAGAAAATTATAACCAGCCACATAAGTAAAGAAATCCAACAGACGATCATCCCAAGAGAAAAATCTTCTAGATACCCCAAATTATACGGCCTCCCAAAAATACACAAAGGCATATCTCTCAGACCCATAGTCAGCTCCATAGGAGCACCATTACAAAACCTAGCTAAATACTTAGCAAAACAACTACAGCCCCATGCTGAAACCGCAGCTTCATATGTACAAAACGGGTGTACATATACATACCACTTCTTAGAAATGATCAAAGATCTACACGTAGAACAAGAAGATCTGCTTGTAAGTTTCGACGTGGTTTCACTATTCACTCAAGTCCCAATCAAAGAAACTCTTGAAATCATCAAAAATAAATACCAACCAGCTAAAGACCTCATGGAACTAACAGAACACTGCCTAACCAACACATATTTCATATACAAAGGACAAAGATACAAGCAAATTGAAGGAGCCCCTATGGGATCACCACTGTCACCCGTCATTGCAAACCTGTTCATGGAAGAATTTGAATCCAGAGCCCTGGCTAATGCCCCCCACAAACCCAAACTATGGCTAAGATACATCGATGACACATTTGTGATTTGGCCCCATGGAAAAGAAAACCTAAACAATTTCCTAACACACCTAAACAACACACACCCCAAAATCAAGTTCGCATGGAAACGGAAATAAACAAACAACTACCATTCCTAGATGTACTAATCTACAAAAGAACAGATGGCACACTGGGACACACCATATACCAAAAGAAAACACACACCAACTGCTACCTCAACGCCCAATCCCACCACCACCCAGCACAGATAAATTCCGTGGCGAAAACACTAATTACCAGAACCAAACGCCTGGCAGATAAGACACATATAAAGACTGAACTATGCACCCTGACTGAAGTATTGACAGCCAATGGCTTCCACAAAAACCAAATCACCAACTTGATCCACAAAAACACACCAAGACATAACAGAGACCTAGAAGACCAACAGATCTATGGAACAGCTGTCTTGCCCTACATAAGAGGTACCACAGATAAAATCAGTAAGATACTACACAGGCATCACATCAAGACTGCCTTCAAAACAGACAAAAAAATAGCAGCCATCCTGAGGAACCCCAAAGACAAAATTGACTTGGAAAACCAAGGCATATACGAAATTCCCTGTACATCATGCCCGGCCACATACATTGGACAGACCAATAGAAGAATAAGTACCCACCTAGATGAACACAAAAATGCAGTAAAAAAGCTGGAACACACCTCCTCACTAGTCCAACACATGAAAACCACAGGTCACAACATCAACTTCAATGGCACTAAAACCCTAGCCACTATAGAAAACCCCAGCCACAGAATCCTCCAACACAAGAACAGAGTGTTGCCAGCCAATCAAAGCCACAAAACAGACAGAAGAAACCAGGAACACCAATCAATCAAACTCCAAGTCCAATGAAACAGGTCCAGGCTCCCAACCAATCAGAATGGACCAGCCTCAAATTTAAAACCAGGAGCTGTAAGACCCATATCCATACAGAAGCCTGATGATGGCATATGAGATTCTGCTGAAACGTTGCTACAACTTTAACAGAACTACAATGACGTGGGATAATACCCGAAGGAAGCTAAACAGCACACATGTAAGTACCTGCGAAAACCTAAGAAAACAAATATATATATATAAAAGAGAACAGAAAAATAAAATCTATCCCATCAAAAGTAAATTTTGACATAACTTGAGTATTTGGTAGCAACTTTACATGGCACAGAAACTGTTTGATGTCACTGTTCATTCCTATCTTCTAACATAATGTATGACATGGTGGCCTGAGGTAGACATTTATATGTACAGCTAATTAATCCTTTGACAGAATCTTCCATTTGAAGATCAATGGTCTCCTCACAAAAACCTCAATATTTATGTTTCCAGAAATCAGAAATATATAATTCTTTAGCAAAAGATCAGCTTAGACATTTTGTTAAAGCTATCTGCTACATCTCTAAATCTATCTTAGATGACACTAATGGGTGTTTGTGTGTGTGTGTGTGTGTGTGTGTGTGTGCATTATGTATGTATGTATGTATGTATGTATGTATGTATGCATGAATGTATGTATGAAGGATCCTGGTATTAATCTATTAATACCTTCAGGCAAAATATAAATTGGAAACTGGTAAAGATATTAGAGCGTGACACAGTCATTTCACATCATTCCATTCCAGTCAGTAATTCATTTCATTTATTTTGTGCTCAGAGAAGTTTCAACTGCAGCCCCACATACACATACTTTAATAAACTGAGTAATTAATAGGGGCATGTTTTACTATAGTAAATTTATTTTTTATATGATCGAGGCTGTGACTGGTGCACTGGACTGAAAAGTTGCTGCAGGTCGCTGAAGCTAATTTGAGACAACATTACTATTTGAAACTGTTTTCCAGCAAAATACATTTCTACACGTCTCCCATCATTTAAGAAAATTGTCTCATTCAACTAGTAGGTAGAATACATAAACACACACACACACACATACACACACACATCTATCTGTCATCTGTCTGTCTATCTGTCATCTATCTATCTATCTATCTATCTATCTATCTATCTATCTATCTATCTATCTATCTATTTGAGTGTTCAACCTTTTCTTTTCCTTATTCCAGAATTCCTTTTAATGGATGATCCCAAGGTATGTTTTACTGATTCCTTATTCTCTCAAATATTTTTTTTCTGAGGGAAAGGTTTGCCACCTAGTTTGACAAAGAGCTCTGAAGAACATGAATACATATATGTAGTATAACATTGCCAAAGTTGAGAAAAACTTGGTTTCATAGGCCTGCAGAAAGGACTGCTGGATCTTTTCAAATAGCCAGCATGGTCTGCTTTGCTTTTCGGGTTGTAATCTATATTACTATAAGGGTCTCACAAAAGAGATTTCTGATTATAATCTTTAAACCATTCTGCAATGCCCCAGGCTTGTCAGCAAGTAACAAAGGCTTTCATGAATGGCAGCAATGAAGTTAATCAATCTTGCCAATGGGAAGATGGACATACTCTTGCTTTGTTGCTTGCTAACTTCATTGCTATAGCTCAGAAGATGGCTACTCCCCAAGCAATGGTTGTAAGGCATGAATCCCATGAGAGCCACCTTTCTTCCTTTGACTGACATTTTCCTGATAGACATGTAAAACTGCTTGACAAGGTGTCCGGACAATCAGAATGTTAAATACAGGGCTCTGCCACCAGGCTATAGCTCTTGTTTTTTGTACAGTGAACAGAAAAAAATCAAAAGATAAAGAATAGGTCAGTGTATCCCAGGTTTCTTTTTCCTTTTTTCCTCTTGGTTGCAAACACTTGTTTTTGGACACTGTCAAATAATTTATTGCAAAGATCTCCTGTCTTCTAAAATAAAGGAACCACCACAGAGCCAAAAATAGATGTTAATAAATGATAAATAAATAGATGTTAGCTGAACTTCTAGTGAGATAGAAGTGGATAAGTAGACAAAAGTATTGTTGAAAAAATTAGTAAAGGGCTCTTCTTTAAGAAAACGCATGCTCACATTTTGAAAACAAACTGGAAATTTCATAGAAGATACACAGTGTATAATTGTGTGCAACACTATGTCTGGAATGTAAAAAATAAACAAACAAATATTGAGCATAATAAAAACAACAAACATATACATCTTCAACTTATGCTTACTGACTTCCTAGCGATGTTATGGATACAACCAAGTAGTTTTCTTGAAAATAACATTGGCCAAAAAAAAAAATTCCGAGATGTTTTTAGACTCCTCAATCTAGTTTACTAGCCTGATATTCCCTTTACTCTGCCACAAAGAAGAGGGAGTCAACCTATTTTCCAAAGCACCTGGAGGTAGGACAAGAAGTAATAGGTGTACATTCGTCAAGGAAAAGAGGAACTTAGAACTAAGGAGAAATTTCCTGACAGAAACAATGAATCAGTGGAAGGACTTGCCTCAAAAACATATTATTTATGAAGAGATTGTACCACCATTTGTCTGAAATGTTGTAGCGTTTCCTGCTTGAGCAGGAGGATGGATTAGAAGACCTCCAAAGTACCTTCCAACTTTGTTATTCTGTTATTTATGTGTGCAAATAGATATTCTAGATGGCACAGATTTGTTCTCATTCAATACATGCCTAATTTGATTTCCCAAACATGCAGTGGAAATTGGAATTTATTTTGTAATTGTAAGACTCTCTGAACCCAATTCTAATTATATTTTGGGCATGCTATTTGGTTTGGATGAAAGACTGATAACTTTAAAAACTTATAAAACCATTTGGTTCTATTATTACATAATTTTTTATTTTCTTTAGAAATCAACTCAGACATTTTCAGTGTTTTCATGCCAAGCTGAATTAGATTTCTAATTTTATGATTATAATAATGGTATGTAATCATTATTTAAGTATATCTGGGAATTAATGAGATCAGAATGCATTTTCTCTCTTCAGTGAATGACATTTAATTGTTGAGAACAAAGACCTTTAAAAACTCTCCTTCATCCCAATGAGACACATGTTTAATTTTATTTGATGAGAAATTCAAATTTCATTTGATTCACTGAGGCATGTATTAAGTAAAGATGCTCAAAAATTAAATATTCACTTGTTCCCTCATGCCAAAATTGTACTTTGCACTTTTTTCTTCCTAACTTAACATTTGACAAATCTAGGTTTTATAATGCATGCAATGTACAGTCCTCTTTCTGTGTTAGGTAGCCCTAACTACCTCTTCCTTTAGACATAATTGCCATGCTCCCATTCCCATAATATTTTTGGTTCTCTGAACCCACACGTTAAACTGGCATGCCATGATATGACATCACTGTAATGACATCACTGCCATGATATGACATCACTCCTATTTTCAAAAGGTTGAAATCACATAGTATTATTTTTAGAACCATATATCTAATTTTTTTTAATTTTTTAGAACCATATATCTAAAGTCTAAAGAGAAAGGGAATGAAGAACTAAACCTAAAAATATATATATTCTATATTTTTCATTTAAATCTCCTTATTATGCTGTTCATAGTACCCCTTATGAAGATAGTGATGAATCATGACATTTCTTATTCTGGTTTACAGTATAATTATTCACGCTGTTGTATACTTACAATTATATACATTGTATATTTGTTGTATATTTATAATTATTCCAGGCTGTTGTCTTCTCCAGATATACTGTATAATGTTGTCTAGTAAATCATATTTCTCTGGGTTGTTCTTCAACATTTTACTTCATCTACTAATAACAACCCTCCCATTAGAATTATCAAAGGAATCTCAACTTCAGATCAGTCATGCAGGGCATTCTAAACTAGTTTAAATGGTCTTAACTTACTATTCATCACCCCTTCCCCCCACCCCCAAAATATCCTGGTTCGTTAGATCCCCTTTATCAGATGTGGTATTCAGCAGGTTCTGATCAGTTCTGGAGAACCGGTAGCAGAAATTTTGAGTAGTTCATCTCTGATTGGCCCTGCCCCCATCTATTCTCTGCCTCCTGAGTCCCAGCTGATTGGCTGAGTCTTCTTTTGATTGTTGTTGTTGTTGTTGTTGTTGTTTTAATCTATGAAACATGGCCAAAAATATTGCCTTGTTCAAAAGATATTCAAAACTAAAACTGAATGTAATCATTGAGTAGCAACTGTGAATTTTCTCCTCTCCTCTCCTTTCTCTTTTCTTTCCTTTTCTCTTTTCTACTCCTCCCCTTTTCCCTCTCTTCCTCCCCTTCCTTCCCCTCTCATTTTTCTCCTCCCCTCCACTGCCCTGTTTATCGATGTTGCTTGTGTGTTTTTGATAGCATCATTAGAGAGCTACTTCTAATCACAAATCCCAGTTGAAACTAAGAAACAAGTTTGCTTGTTACCATTGATTGGATGAAACACTTCTTTAATCAAGAATGCTTCCAAGACAAAAGAAAGAAACTAACAATGAAAAGAAGCCAGAACCAGGTAACAAAATAGCATCAAAGAGCAGAGATATATGATTACTTAAAAGAATAACTACAGATTTTTCTCTTCTTTTAACATTTGCAGCAATTGTAGTCTTTCACAACTAATATCTAAAGTAGACAATGCACAGTGCAACCCTAAATTATGATTTGACACTGTATAACAATAACAATAGTATAGTTAAACTATGCTTTAGTTTAAACTATTCTACATTAAGGCACAGTTGACTATTTAAGAAGTAGGTGCTCATATAGTTTATTTTTTTTAAAAAAAATCTGGAAATAAAGTTACTATAAGAAAAAAAAATGGACTTGCAAGTGGGAATGGGGGTCAAAAGAGGTCAGCAAGACATCAAGCTTTGATGGCCCCACTTTTGGCTACCTAGCTACTCCCAAGTTATCCTGCAGCATGGAGAGGTGGATATGATCTTAAGCCCATTACATCTCTTTCTACATCTGGGAGCTCTGCCTTACCAGGTTTTCCAATTGAAAATAAGTCTGAAGATAAGAGTTTAATCTTTAAAGAAAGTTAAATGTCTGTGGAGATTCTCAGCCATGGTTGTCCCAAAGGTGCCTTTTTTTCCAGGAGGCAACTGGACTTTCTGGTTTTTCACTGAAGGTGTTTTGCTTCTCATCCAAGAAATCTTCAGCTCTGACTGGATGGTGAGGATTGGAAGGATTTATACTCCTTGCAGACAGCTGGTCATTAGTATTATTTTAGCGAGTGGTTAAGGTCATCTGGAAGTCTATCCATGTCATTAGGATAACTGGAGTAGTGCAAATGGAATTGTTGAAAGGATTGTGTTGTAGACTGGAGATAGATGATGTCATATCCCTTTCCCTCTGTTGAGAGAGGGCTGTTCAGTTTTGACATAGACAGCCTCTTTGACCCCTCTTTCAAGCCAGTTGTCCTCTATGTCCAAAATGTGGAGTTTACTGTCTTCAAAAGAATGGACTTTTTCTTTTAAATGCAGACAGTTCTTTAAAGATAGTTATGCTTCTAGAAATGGATATTGTACTGGTGTGTGCAACATGTTTCCCATGTATTTTTAACTCTACAAATGTGCAGGTTAATATCTTATGACACCATCCAGTGATGACCATAAGTAGATGAACTAGTTTTTTTTTTATTGCATTAATGCAAACTAAGAAAAGCAATTCCATTAAACAAAATTACTTTGAGTTGTATAAAGCATATGTGGGATATTCTCTATTAACAGCTCATTAGGAAGGCATATTACAAAGATCTGGCATTATCAAGTAAAGAACATGCATGCATGAATCTGCCTGAAGCTAGGCTATTTTGAGTAGGACTAAAAGAAAAAACTGCTGACATTAAAGACTTGCCAATGTATTTTTCTTCTTCAGCAGCTTTACAAAATAGACATCATCTTTCTTCTTATCTTTTGTTTTGACAATAATTTTCCATATCTGTCTTTTTTTTTTATTTCGTGGAATTGCACAATCAGGGATTGAAGCCTTTCACAGTTCTAACATGAAGTGTAATGGAGACAAATGACAGTTCACTTCTTTGTGTTACTGGACATTTATATTTACTATTGCTGGCACCTAGAACTGTTCTGAGGCAGAATTAAAAAAATGACAGCAAGTATCTATTAATTTTTGTACAATTTTCTATCATGTCAGTAATAGTTTTCCTATTTTTGTTAACCTAATTTTATAATCTACATTTGTATTCTAGGAGAATAATAAATTTAGGAAATATTTTTGCAACATGGTACTTTTAACATACCCTAGATAGTTTTCATGACAACGGTTAAGTAAAAAACTTCTTTCCAAATAATTATTGGTTGTTTTTTTTAAAAAGAAGACAATACAAAGTAAACTCAGACAAAGAAAAAAGAAGAAGTGAAGAAGAAAAAACAAAAGAAGAAAGTAAAGTAAAGAAGAAAGAACAAAAAAGGAGAAGAGGAAAAAAATAAGAAAAAGAGAAAAGAAATATTTTTTAAAAGTGATTTGCAAACTTCATCACAACAAATACATGCAAAAGATAGGAAATATACAGAATATTGGTTTCTTGAAATTATGGCAATACCATGGAACTGAGCCATCTCCATTTGAGATTAATAGAATTTTTAATTCTATTTTGTTTTGTTTGTTTAAATCTGTTTAATTCAGAAAAGGAATACATGAAAGGAATAAAGCTTTTTGTAAAAAATATGTTTGTTGAAGAAATTGAATTAAATTGCTTAAATTTAATAACAGTGTTACATGTTTAAATTTTACATGTTTTAAAGTTGTTATCTTTGTTTATCAGTGGCTCTCTCCTCAACCAAATTTCCCTAAAGTCCAATAAATTTCCATATAATCAGAAATGTTGTATAGCTGTTTTTCTTCTGGCTTCATATTTCTTTTTCTTTAATTTCCTTTGGTTTCCAATGTGATCCCATTCATAAGTCTAATTTGCTTAAATTCCTCTAGATGGAACTAGAAGCTGAAATCCCAGTGTAGAAATCTGCCAATCTTCTTCTCACTTCTCAAGTATTTCTCAATCCTGGCAAATTTAAGATATGTGGGTATGTGGATGTCAGGTCCCAGAATTCCCCAGTCAGCATGGTTCATGGGGAATTCTGGGAGTTAAAGTCCACATTTCTCAAAGTTGCTCAAGTTGAAAAATACTGCTCTGAAACTTCATATTCCTTAGCTTCAGTATTTTTCTTTTTTTCCAAATCTACTAAAATCTGCATAAATATTCCTAAATTATACTATACTTCCCCGCAACTTTTTATCTGAGGGGGAAAAGCATAAATATGTTCTTATAAACTAATCTTAAAGCCCATGTCACACTGGCCAACGGATGCAAAACGGACACAATGGATGAGCAAAATGTTCCATCCGTTGTTATCCGCTCTCAAAAGGGGCAAAATTTTGCGTAACCGGAGCGGATAACATGGACGCAGGGAGGACGCAGGGCGGATGCAAAGCGGATGCGGAACAGAAGCACAGCAGATGGAAGCAGATGGGAGCGGATGGCGCATTCGCAGGGCTTCCGGGGGGCCTCAGCGAAGCGGATGCGGAACGGATACAGCGGATGCAGAACGGAAGCCTAGCAGATAAAGCGGATGCACAGCGGAAGCCTAGCGGATGCACAGCGGAAGCGGAATAGATGCCAACCGTTAATTGCGCATGCGAGGGGGAAGTATTACGTAAGCCCCCCGGATATAAAGGGAAGCAGCTCGCACATGGCCAGCATTCTGAGGAAAGACCTGCTGCTGGACACTTTGAGTTCCTTGCCTGCCCTGCCAGCCTGCCTTCCAGCCAGCCTTGGTGCCTGCCTGCCTGCCTGCCTGCCTGCCAGGCTTTCTGCCAGGCTTCCTGCCAGGCTTCCTGCCAGCCTTGGTGCCTGCCAGCCTCCCTGCCAGCCAGCAACCCCACAACCATGGGGAGGAAGTGAAAGCTTCAGCAACCTGCTGCCATCCCTGGCAAGAGGGACAGGGCCAACCTCCCCCCCCCCGCCCCTGACTCTGCTGGTGCTGGGGCTTCTGCTGAAGCTGCTCCTGGTGGTGGTGCTTCTGCTGGTTCTGGAGCTTCTGCTGGGGCTTACTCTGTTGAAGCTGCTCTTGGTCCTGCTGGTCCTGCTCGACCTGCTCATGCTCCTGGACTTGCTCGTCCTGCTCATGCTCCTGGTCTTGCTCGTCTTGCTCGTCCTGCTCATGCTCCTGGTCCTGCTCATGCTCCTGATCCTGCTCATGCTCCTGGACTTGCTGGCCCTGCTGATGCTTACTCTGCTGCTGCTGATCCTGGTCCTGCTGTTCCTGCTGCTGCTGCTGCTGATGATGATGATGATGATTATGATCCTGCTGGTGAGGATGATGATGATGATGATTCTGCTGCTGCTGGTGGTGGTGGTGTGGAGGGGCAGCCCCTACTACGTGGGAGCCCCTCTGATGAGGGCCCATCTGGTCCTGCCAAAGGGAGGAAGAGGCGTATGCAACAATGGGAGAGGAGGCAATACTCCATTGCGGAGACACACGAGGATGAGGTGCTGGAGTGGCTGAGAGAGAATGACTATCTGTGGCGAAGGGACACCGGCTGTACAGGGACACCAAGCGGAAGCAGGCTGCTTGAAGAGAGAGGGCAGAGAGTATGGGTTACACTTCGGAGGTGCTTCTCGGCTGGTGGAAGCACATGCACACCTGGTACGGGAAGCTGCACCTGAAGAAATCTGGCCAGGACACGGTTAAGCTGACAGACAGAGAGACCTACGTCATGGCCAGGTGCAGCTTCCTGGAGGGTGAGATCTGCCGCCGAGGAGCACCAGCAGCCACTCTCACGACCTTCTCTCTCCGGCAGCCTGCTGCCACCCAGTCCTCTTCCGGCCGAGAGTCAGTTCCTGTCTCCATGCAGGTTTCTGTGGAGCGTGCCATGGCAGAGAACCCGCGGACAGGTGTGGTAAGTGTGGTGGAGTGAGTAGAGAACTCCCTGGTGCGGTGGGAGAAAAGAGACATTGAGTCCACCACACTCCTAGCTGCATCCACCACCACCCCAGCTCCGCCTCCGCAGAAAGGCAGAGAGCCGGAGAGCTGGAGGGGCAGAGCCACAATGGAGATCAGGGACACCATCCGCACCAGCATAGATCTCCTCTCTCAGCTGGTCCACATCGACTCCTCCTCCTCCAATATCAAGCACTTCCTCACCTATGTCAACCAGACCCTCAAGGAAATGGCAGATCCATAGTACCAGCTGGTGAAGGACCGGATCACCAAGCTGCTTCACAACCCTCCAGACCCAGAGGAACCTGCTCCCACCCAGTCCAGGCCTGCTCCTCCACCCCAGGTGATGTCCCTCCCATTCCAAGGCTTCCCACAGCCCCTCACCTACCAGGGCTACGGCTACCAGGAGGTTCAGCAGCACAGGCAGCAGCCCTTCCCAGTCCAGGCACAGAGTCATCATGCGACACCGTTGCCACCTGTTTCACTGATGCCACCGATGCCACCCACGCCAATGATGCCACCGACGACAGCGATGCCACCCACGCCAATGATGCCACCGATGACAGCAATGCCAACCACGCCAGTCCTCACCCAGCTGCAGACCAGACAGCCCCACTACACTACTCCTTCCTCCACCACACAGCCAAGCCCGGCCTCAGTACATCTGTCATCAGTACTGGGCTGACACCCCATGGCATGGAGGAAGGACCTCTCAGCATCACGGGGCTGAGTCAGCTGTCCGAGAACTTTCTCAACACACCGTCCCAGTTGTCCTCTCGAGGCCAGGCACTCCAGCACCACCCACCACCACAGCACCTGGACCCTTCACCCCTGAGACTGGGCACACCTTCGAGTGACCGTGAAGACTGCCAGAGACTGGATGTGGACTTTATTTGGACACTTGACTTGGGTCATTTTTCTTTTACAGCTTGTTGTTCAATAAAGTTTATCTTTGATTCACACACTTGCTTCATTTCTTTTTTTTTCATAAAGTCTTGGTGGAAACTTTTAGAATTGGTTAAAGCCTTTGCATGGTTGTGGGATGGGTTAAGATAGCAGTGGGGTGGGCAGGGATACCTTTGGAATTGGGTAATAGCTGTGGGGATAGATAAGCCTCCAGTGTAAGCATAGTGGGACTATATGGTCCACCCTCCCAGGTGCCACACCTATGGCCCTTTATTATGAATAATAATGTAATCAATCATCCACACGTCAACATAAACACAACTCTTTATTAAATGCCCTGTTTATTATAGGCCCACCCAACATACATGGCCCAATCTCATCTGTGTGATGAGACAGGCTGAAGGAAGCATCCATTAAGCATCTACCAACCTGTCTTGCAACTCCACCGCTCCAGCTGGGGAGTTGCACCAGTATTTCAGGAGGTTGCGCTGCTTCTTCCCTTCCTGTGAGGCTCTGTTGGGGCCTTGCACATCCTCAGTGTCGATCAGGTTTCGTCCTTGCCTCCATTCCCCAGGCTCCATGTCCCCATTGCCTTGTTGATGGTCCACGAGCCTGTTCTGCAACACTGGGTAGCGGGTGTGCATGAGATTGTGCAGGATGCAGCAAGCTTCCATGATGCTCCTCACGGTCTCTGGGTGATGCTACATCGTGGTGAGAAGTATCTGAAACCTGTTGGCCAGGATGCCAAAGGCGTTCTCCACCACCCGCCTTGCCCTGGACAGCCTGGAGTTGAAGATCCTCTCTTCATGGGTCAGGAGTCTGGAAGTGTAGGGCTTCATGAGGTAGGTTGTGAGGGAGAAGTCATCATCCCCCATGATGAAGTAGGGCACATCTTGCATGTTGTTGGGCAGGGGGTCTGGATCTGGGAAGCCCACGATGAGGTTGCCTTCCAGCCCCTCCTTAAGGTGACTGGCGTTGTATACCTGGGCATCTGAAGATGACCCGTAGCCTGAAGCATCGATGTACATGAACTTGTAGTCAGCATTGACCATGGCAAAGAGGATGATGCTGAAGAAGCCCTTGGAGTTGAAATAAGTGGACCCCGACTTGGCTGGAGCTTTGCAGGCCACATGCTTGCCATCGATTGCTCCAACGGTGTGTGGGAAGTTCCACTTCTGATACCACTGCTCTGCAACTTTCTTCCATCCTTCTTCAGTGGAGGGGCACTGGAGGAGCTCCTCCTTGTATTCTTCGATGATGGCCTGTACCACTTCTCTGACCACAATGCTGATGGTGTTGTGTGGCACCCTCCATCCATACTGCATGCTGCTGTAGGTGGTCCCTGAGGCCAGGTGGCGCAGAGTGAGTGCCACCTTGAGCCCAGGTTCCAGGCTGGGCCGGAAGTTGGTGTTTGCCTTGGTCAACCTGGGTGTCAGGCGCTGCACAACTTCGTCAAACATGGCTGGAGGCATCCTCATGAAGTTCTGGAATGCCCGAGTGTCTTCGTTCCTGAGCTCTACCATCAGCTTGTTGTACAGCCCGTGCTCTGCTCTTCTCTCGATCCATTTTCGGACCCAGATGCTTCTTGGCTGACTCTTTTTCTTCCCATAGTAGAGTTCACAGAGCCTGTAGATGGCTTCGTACTGTTGCAGAAGGATGGTGGCTGCCAAAAGTACTGTGGTACGATCCACGGTGGACATGACTGGATGCTGTGGAAGAGCAAGAGTCAGATGAAGGCTGCAGAGGTCTGCACAGGTGGGCTGCTGGTCTGAAAGTGAGATGCAGAGGAGTTGCTTCCCCTTTTTATAGTCAGTATAGGTGTCCCTTTGCATCCTCTAGGCATCCTCTAGGCATCCTCTAGACATCCTTAATATCCGTGACAGATCCCCTCTGCGAACATTTTTTCCACTTTAAATGCTTTGTTTCCATGCTGCATCCTTTCTGCAACCGTTCTGCATCTTTTCCGCATCCGTTCCACTTCCTCCCTGTGTCCGGGCGAATGTGAGTTGCACAGATGCTCAGCAGACACCTGCGGATATAGCGGATGCGTAATGGATGCGTAGCAGATACGTAGCGGATGTGTAACGGATGCAGAACGGATGAACTGGATACATTTTCCGTGCAAAAGTTTTAGGCAGCCCAAAACTTTTGGAGCTGATGAAACATCCATAAATGGATGCTGGACGGATAGAGAGGAAGCAAAACGGAGGCAGTGAGTACAGAACGGATACATCGCGTTAACCAACAGATGACAAGGTTTTTTGTCCGTTTTACATCCTCTTTGCATCCGTTGGTTCAGTGTGACATGGGTTTAACAATCTTATATGAACTTCCTAGATACCAAAGCACTGTGTACTTAATAGGACTTAAATCTAAATAGATATAAGCATTTCTTCATCAATCAATAAATAAAAAAGCAATATTTCAAACTGCTTTGCATATATTTTCAAGTAAATTCCCAGTAGCTTACCATTTAAATGCTGAATTCCACATGTCAGAAAATTGTAAGAACTTATCTGCTATATCTTGTCTCCATCTTAAAGGAATTTTGCAATTAGTTATTTACTGCTGTGATATAGTTTCCAAAGGAATTGGGATAAAAAGAAGGCCTCCTGATTTTGAATGCAGTGTATTAATTCAAGAATGCAATAAAAATCCCAGAATGCTAATATTTTAGTCCCCTTTATATCCCTATATCAGATGGAAGACTATATCTGCTTGTTATACTCATTGGTCATGCATTTTGAATTTGAGCAAATCCAGGTTCCTTAGAACATTTCAAGACAATATGAAGCTAAATCTGAAAGAAAATATTCCCTTCCACCCCCACCTCCCAGCTTTATAAGTCTTTGCAATCTGCCTTCTTTATTTCCAATTATTTTGAAACAAAAATATTTATCATTCAGCACATTATAATATAGTACTTGACAGGGCTTAATATTCTTTTTCTTCTCTTTTTTTAGAAACAAATTTTTCCCCTTTTGTAATGTAAGCTACAGTGTAATTAAAACATTTATTACTTATTTGAGAAGTAAGTATTCAAACAGGATATTTACATCAGAATATATTGCTTTTTACGTGAAGCATTAAATGCATAATATATACTACTGTGATGTAACAGGATTATATAGCAAGATAAAATGTCATCAACCTTCCAATCCATGATGAGGTACTTCTGTGATTGAAAACTAGTTGCTTCTTTACCTATTGTTTTTAAGCTTTTTATCAGGGAAAACAATATTTTCAAAATTTTCAGAAGAGTAATGTTCAATATTTCCTGAATGATGAAATATGTAAAAAAATATTAGTGTCAACCCATAAAATATTTCTATGGTCTTTTTAGACTTGCCAACAGGAAGGAAGTGGGGAAAGGGGTTTGAAAGAGTAGTGCAGCAGCTTGGAAATGGAAAGTTAATTCCATAAATAATTTTCAAAGATAGTAACTAGGTGACTGAAGTTTCTGTTGCACACAATTCTAACTGGAGAACATGTTTGATGACTCTTGGCTATGGATGTGTCTCACTGGAGAATATTAATTATGATACACCCAGGGGGTGGGAGAAAACCAGGGTCAAGGGTGACGATGAATTATATGTCTCAGAGTCAGATACACCCAGGCAATGTTGGACATATTAACTCCCAATAAATCCTTTTGAAGTTTTGGAAGTTTGGCTCAAGACTCATGATTTAATTGGGGTAGCTCCCAGAATCCTGACAATTAGTAAGGTTGCCAAATACAGTATGTTTTCTGTTCGTGTTCTTCTCCTGATGTACCAGCTCTAGATTTTGTCCTCTTGCTTTCTTAATTCCTCAAAAACAACAAGGAATCAGCATCTTACCGCCCATCCCAGACTGTAGTGAAGAAAAGATAGAAAGATTCTAATAAGGTTAATCCTACAACATGAAAATGAAGGAGATGATATTAAAGCAGAGAAGCCATATTCTTTCAAAAGAAACCCGTATTTTCTTTTATATTCAGTTCAAGAGAAAGAGAAAGAGAAAGTTTCTCTATCTGCAATCAGGAATATAAATTTGAGATTTTGGACTGGATTCAGTTCCTCACCTCTGGAATAAAATGGTAGAATGGCACAATATAGAATAGAATAGAATAGAATTCTCTATTGGCCAAGTATGATTGGATATGAGGTATTTATCTTTGGTGCATATACTGTCAGTGTCCATAAAAAATACATTCAACAAGAATCATAAGATAAAACACTTAGTGATAGTCATAGGTTACTAATAGCAATCAAATCATACTAGGAAACAAATAAAACAATATAAATTGTAAAGGTACAAGTAACACAGTTATAGTTATAAGTGGGAAGAGATAGGTACCAGGAAGGATGAGAAGAGTAATAGTAATACAGTCTTAGTAAATAATTTGATAGTGTTGTGGGAATTAGTTGTATGCAGAAAGATGGTATTCGGGGGGAAAAACTGTCCTTGTGTCTAATTGTTCTGGTGTGCAGTGCCCTATGGAGTTGTTTTGAGGGCAGGAATTGAAACAATTTATGTCCAGGGTGTGAGGGGTCTGTAGATATTTTCACACCCTTCTTTTTGACTCATGCAGTACACAGGTCCTCAATGGAAAGCAGGTTGGTAGCAAATGTTTTTTTCTGTAGTTCTAATTATCTGTTGAAGTCTGTGTCTATCTTGTTTGGTTGCAGAGCCAAACCAGACAGTTATAGAGGTGCAGATGACAGACTCAATAATTTCCCTGTAGAACTGAATCAGCATCTCTTTGGACAGTTTGAGCTTTCTGAGTTGGCACAGAAAGAACATTCTTTGTTGTGTTTTTTAAATGACATTTTTGATGTTCGGTGTCCATTTTAAGTCTTGTGATATGATAGAACCTAGAAACTTGAAGGTCTGTACAGTTGAAACTTTGTTGTCTAGCCTTGTGGTACAACCAGATTGTTCTGGTTATACCACAAGGCTAGCTGTTCAACCTTCTGTCTGTATGCAGATTCATCATTGTCTTGAATGAGACCAATCACTGTTGTATCATCTGCAAACTTCAGTACTTTAACAGAGGGATCTTTTGAAATGCAGTCATTGCTACATAGAGAGAAGAGAAGTGGAGAGAGTGCATAGCCCTGGGGGGGCTCCTATGCTAATTGTAGAGGTATCTGATGTGATTTTGCCTAGCTTCAGCATAACAAGAAGGAGATAGAATTTAAGAAACAAGAAGGTTTTTGGACAGCCTGATAAATGACAGCCATTTAAAATTATATTTTAGAAGCTAATATCATGTTTCCCTAAGTAATAACGGAGTGACTTAATAAATTGTCAGAGAACAGGATTCATCAAGGAATATGACTCATTTCAAGAGTTTCTGTACTTATTAATCACACTGAAGTGCCATTAATCTGAGCTGACATAATACACACAACCTGACCTTTGTAAAAGGAATTCCATGAATAAATGTTTGCTTGTGAAAGAAAATGAAGACATTTTAACTTATAAACTGTATAACTTATTGGAGGCACGAATATTAGTCTGTTTAATACCAACAGCAACAACAGTAATGACATCAAACTGCTTTACAGTAATATTGAACTTTAACAAATTTATTGATGAATGCAAAGAGTAGAGTCTATTTCATCATACTCAGTAAACTAAAATGCCTGAAAAATTACGTTATCATTAATGCATTAGGCATCGAGCTTCTGCAAGGTTCTAAGTGCACACATTAGACAATTCTTGCTTTTTATCATGTTAGGAAAACTAAATAAATATTGTCTACAAAGCATTTTTCCCCAGTTGGTAGCTTTGAGGTCTTAAAAGCAAATATTTCAACTAGGATTCCCCATCATCAAGTCTGGAGTTGAAATAATTTATATAACATGTTAAACTCGGCATGAAAAACATGTTTCATATCATCAGGAAGTAGATGGGCCAATTTTATTTTACTTTATTTTGCTTTTTTTAAAAAAACAACAACCTTATTTCTTTGTAACACCAGTCTCTGATAATTGCATGGGATGTAACAAAATAACAGAGTTGGAAGGGATTTAGAGGTCTTCTAAGCCAACCTCCTGCTCAGGATAGAAACCCTAAAGCATTTCAAACAAATGGTTGTCCAAGCTCTTCTAAAAACCTCCAGTGTTGGAGCACCCACAACTTCTGGGGCGCAAGTCATTCCATTGATGAATTGTTCTAACTGTTGGGTAATTTCTCCTCCGTTCTAGGTTGCTTCTTTCCTTGATTAGTTTCCACCCATTGCTTCTTGTCCTGCCTTCAAGTGTTTTGGAGAAGTGATTGATGCCCTCTTTTTTGTGGCAGTCCTTTAAATATTGGAAAATTGTTATCATGTCACCCCAGTCCTTCTTTTCATTAAATTAGACATGCCCAATTCTTCTGACCCTTCTTCATATGTTTTTGAACCCCCAGTCCCGTATGACTTAGTACATCTCTTTTATCTATCTGCTCTCAAAACTATGAAAAGATTATGATGGATAACTTGCAAATGGTACTGAACCAGTGGGGTATTCTACTGGTTTGGCACAGTTCTGCAGAGCCAGTAGCAGCGATGAGCAGCAGAGACTGAACCAGTTCTCTCCACTGCTCTGCTGTTGGTCCCACCCACCTGCCCAGGCTCCCATACTCACCTTTATCCTATGAATTTGAAGTGCAGCTGCTTTGCACGGCACAGAAGAGTGCCGTGCGACAGCTGCTGAAACGACTGGGATCGTAAGGCTTGCAGGAGGTGAGTTAGAATTCCTCTGCGCCTGTGCAAATGCCTCTGTGCCTGCACAAAGTGCATGTTTGGCACGCGCGTGCATGCAAAGTATGTGCACATGTGCAAGTGAGCCCACCAAGCCATGCCCACCAAACTGGTGGTAAAAATATTTGAATCCCACCACTGTACTGAACCATCTGTATTTCAACCCTAGCAAGCTGGAGTGGATTTGGATTTTTCTCTCTAATAAATCTGATGTGTTATGATATCTGAGAAGAACACACTCAGCCTCATAGTTGTGGAGTGTACCAGTCATTTTTGTTCTGTGCCAGTTTGTTACACTTAATTCTCAATGCCCACCATCCTTGTGTACTTTAATATGCCTTCGTTCCACGTTGCTTTATATATGTTTCTCAGTCACGCACACCTGAACATCAATGGTGGGATTCAAATTTTTTTACTACAGGTTCTATGGACAAGGGTTGGTGGTTGTGGTATGGCTTGGTGGGTGTGACTTGGTGGGTGTGGCAGGGGAAGGATACTGTAAAATCTCCATTCGTTCATTCCTGGGGGAAGGTTATTGCAAAATCCTATTCCCTCCCCACCCCACCCCACTAACCTGCTTTCCAGCTCTGTTCTCCTGTGCAGGGCAACAAAAGAAGAGCCAGCTGATCAGCCAGGACTCAGGAGACAGAGAATAGATGAGGGTAGGGCCAGTCAGAGGTGGTAATTGCCGGTTCTCCAAACTATTCAAAATTTTTGCTACCAGTTCTCCAGAACTGTCAGAAACTACTGAATACCACCTCTGCTGAACATGCATGAGCAGTGAAAAAACTTTCAAGTTTACACAATCTCCTTTGGTTACTATTTTGAGATGAATGCCCCAATGATCCTCCCAGAATATCACTGAAGCCGTTTACTAATGAATTATGCAGGGCATTCTACATAAGCAACATAATCCCAAGCTATCAGGCATGGTCAAGAACAAAGAGGCAGTGGAAAGGAACACAAAGAACAGTTGAGTGTTTGTAGCTCAAGACTGACCAAAGTTGCATATAGAATGATCAACTGGCTGGTCTAAGTATACCCTAATGAAATGTGAGGCAGCTGGAATGGGAAGATATGAGGTAGAAAAGGCCTAAGAAACACTGTTAGGATGAGCATGTGCCCAGAGCACTGTGATGAAAGAATCTTCTATAGCTTGGTCTCTAACATAACACACTGTCTCTAATGTATATATTATGTGCAGAATTGTTATTTTATAGACAAGTCAGTTTAGCTAGAACCCATTAAATTGAAGCTATTGAGATAATGTGCAAATATCTGAATGCTGATTCTATATAAGATAGGAAATTCAACATATATATGTGTGTGTATGTAGTATTTATTTCTTACCTTGTATTTTGCCCTTATTTAATTTTCTTTGAAATGGTTGCAAGACTAATCAATTAATAAACTACTACTACTACTACCACTCTGTATCTTGGCATTCAAAGTTCAGCTTTTTTTTTTTTACCTCTTCAAAGTCCAGGCTCCCTTGGTTCATCTGCTTTATATCTTAATGGCTTTTACCTTTTGGAAACCATCTGTTGTTTTTCTGACATGGGATTCATTAACTGGCTCTTTTAATTGTATTATATATAGTCCTCAACCTAAGACTAATTACACCAGTGGTGGGATTCAAATTGTTTTACCACAAGTTTGGAGGGTATGGCTTGGTGGGCGTGCTTTGTCTAACACATGCTCACAGCTTTTCCCACACCAGCTGAGGCCTGCAGCGCCAATCAGCTGAGAGGATTAAAAAAAGTGAAGGGGAGGGTAGGAGAGCCAATCCTGCACTTTTCTCTCATTTCTTCTCTCAGCTGATTGTCCCAGACTTTTTCTTCCTCCTCTCAGCTGATCTTCGGAGGCTTTTTTTAAACTACTGGTTTGGCTGAATCAGTCCAAACTGATAGCATATCACCACTGAATTACACCAATATTCAGAATTTTGGTCATCCCAACTGTGCCCTTACAGTCGCATGACAGTGATCTGGGTACTTGCCAACCAGTTCGCCCTCATGATCAGTTGCACCTTGCACCTCAAGATCACATAGCAGCAAGTATAGCTTGCAAGTCACTGGGTAAGTCTCCCTCACCCACATAATCTCTTCCAAGCACACTCATGTATATACCTTCTGTCCCACACTATACCCTTGTGTACCTTCCTCAACATATGACATAGTTCCCTCACCCAGTCCTAGCCACATCCCCATCACTGGGGATGGGGATACTTCTCCAGAAACTTCTCCAGAAATCCATGGCAGTAGTCATTTATCTGCCTATTAGCCTAGACATACAATTTCCTTCTGGCTTCCTCACTGTTATTGCTGTTGGAAGTTGGAAGAAAATTCCATTACCTAATAATTGTGTGATTTGTTAATGATAGCAAGTAGAACTGTAGAGATTATCATTGCTGTGTGGTTGCATTTTATGTCTGCATCACTTGGTAATGGAAAATCCAGTCCAAATTGTGGTTGTAAGTCAAGGAGTACCTTAGGTATACAGTATATATGCAGTGTGTTTGTGTATGTGCATGTATCTACAGATAGGCCTCAACATACAGGCACAGTTGAGACAGGAAACTTTGTCATTAAGCAGTGCAGTTGTTCAGTGAGAAATCATGTGATAGCCATTTGCTATATTTCCTGCAGGCTTCCCCATTGACTTTGCTCATCTGAAGCCAGTTAGCAAGGTCACACATGGCAATCATGTGGCCCTGGGATGCTGCAACTGTTATAAATACATGCAACATGCTCAAATCCTGACCATATGACCATCAGGACTCAGTCACAGTCATAAATGCAAGGACTAATTGCAAGTCACCTTTTTTTCAGTGCTATTGTAACTTTGAGTGATCTCTAAATAACTGATTATAAATCGAGGACTAACTGTATGCATATACATACACAAACACATAAGCATATATATTCACCTATTGATCCTTGAATCTCATCACACAGGAATTTCAAGAAAGCCATTAGGGAATTAGACAAGCTATCTTCCTGTGCCAATCTTTAGATTTATTCTTCTTATGTTTTCCATGTTACTATGAAAAGTTCTCCTTATCAGATATACTTTGTTTACAAGGTGAAAGAAAAGCTTTTAAGGAGAAGAAAGGAGAGACAATAATAGTTCTATATTTTAATAGAGAATAAATTTCTTAACAAGACACACAAGCCCAATAAGCTAATAACCATGTTTAACAACAGGTAAAGAATACAGTTCCTAGCATTTGTACTTGGAAGGGCCCTAAAAGTACATTTTATTTCAGTAATATTGATTGAAAGCCATAGATAAGAAGTGTTTTACAGCTCAGTGGAAGGACACACGAATTGAATGCAGTAGGTCACAGATTCAGTCTTTGACATCTCCAGGTAACCCTAGAAAATCTCCAGTCTCTGACCCTGATGAATGACTGCCACTGGGCTAGATAGATCATTGGTCCAACACATTGCTATAAATCTCTTTTCTTATCACAGGTAGTAGAGGAAAAAGAGCTTGCTTGCATATTACAAGGACCCAGAAATGGGAGTATTCATTCTGAGAACTCTATTTTAGCAGGTCACAAAGGGAATCCTAATATATTGTAAATAATAAAGCTGTGATTTTATCATCATAGGTGGATTTTTCCCCCAAATTTGCTTTAAGGTACTGTATAAGAGCAGGAACTATATTATCACTCCTGTGCCCTCTGAAGTACATTTTCGACATCACATCTGAAGCTCCAAGTGGCTCTAATAAATATCACTAAAGAAATTTAGGTGGTAACTTTCTTTATTGTTCTTATAATCAGTAGTAATTTGAGACTACTAAACCATGAGGCCTCCTTCTCCTATAGGAAAGTTTTGATGAGCTGGCTGTTCCCTTGGACAGTGAGCCAAGATTTTAGATAAGCTTGTCCTGCAAGAAGTAGCCTAGGTTGATGGATCCCAACTGTATATCAGTGAGTTTTATTTTGGTTGTTTCTTTCTTTATTTTGTGTCATAATGTGTTTACACCCCTTTGGAATTGGACATTTGAACTTGGATGGCCATACTAGCCCTTTACTCTAAGCTAGTAATTATCCCAAATGCATCCTGTTGGCAAATGTGTCACGCAGACACATCCTGAGCAAGACTGGTATATGGTTTTATCCATTTGGGTTTATGGTTTGATTCAGTCAGGGTCTTACATTATTAAGGTTTGTATAATGCAAATAGGATACATTTAAATTAAAATGCAAATGTTATAAAAATATTTTCTCCCAGAAGTCCAGAAAGATAGAATGATATATTATAACAGATGTTACTAAGAATGTCGTGTGTTCCCAAAGCTAGTGTAATTCAGCTAATTCCAAAGAGCTTGTATACTCTCATCTACTCTCTAGTCTCATCTTCTAAGCAGAAGTTAATCTTAAATTATGTAACACTTCCCAGAGAAAATTCATGCAAATCTTACCTAATTAATTTATTTTTTTATTTTCCCAGTATAGCCTTTGCATGTATGTGGGCATGTGTCTGTCTGGTTGTCTGTCCATCAGTCTACAATAATTCATTTATTTCACAGCTGAAATTGTTAGTTTTTGCTTTCCAAAATATATCTATATCATCTATATCTATATCCCTTTCTCCCTCCCTCTCTCCCTCCCTCCCTCCGAGTGTGTGTGTGTGTTGGATCTCCCAAATATATGTAAACACAAACTCATACTTTTTCAATTTTTGTTTTCAGTTAAAAACTACTCACTAATTCCATCTTAATGTATGTGTCTCAGTATAGAGTACACTTGTATTTTTCATGAAGAAAAAATGCAAAATGTTTATTTTTGTTTGCACAAAACAAAAATAAACTCCCTTAGTCCCCTCGGGCAGGACTTCCCTCACTCTCATAATTTCCTTCCTTCCTTTCTTCCCTTATTCCTCCTTCCTTGCTCTTTTCCCATCTTTTCTTCTTTTTCTTTCCTCTTTCCCTTTATCCTTTCCTGTCCCTTCTTGCATGCTCAAATGCAAAAGGGGAAATATTTCTCCATTTTCACTGGCAGATGGAACAATTCTTTTCTGTTTCCAGGGCATTCCCATGGGCCAGATCTAAACACCCCATGCACCGAATCCAACCCACAGGCCTTATGTTTGACACCTTTGTCTTAAGTTGTCTGTTCTACTTTTTTGTTATTAGTTTGGTCTTCTTCACATTTAATAATTCCAGGATTTTTTTTTTCATTTTGCACCTTAATGTTTATAATTAAGGTTTTGTGTTAGGAGGAGGAAAGTGCCCAAAGAGTACTAAACTTTACTTCCATATTCTCCCTGCCTTCATATGAATCTTTTAAAAAAAAACCACAGCTGTAAAATTTGCTTTCATTGGTTAACTTCTTATATGACATCATTCTGTATCATCCTGAAAAAGAACTCTGGCTTTAATTAGTAGCTTTCCTTCGAGACTTGAAACACTTCTTCCAAATATTTTTTGAAGTTTATTGATTTTAGCAGTGAAATTCAACACAAATAAAGTTTAAAAGTGGCACAATCTGTAATTATTAAGCAGAGCATAACCCAATTAGTTGATATGCAACTGTCAATACAATGACATATTTTAAAATCCAGAATAAACAAAATCCTCCTCCTCCTCTTAAAAAAGCAATAATATATGGTTTTTGGGTTGTGTTGTTGGGTAATAGCAGGTATGGAATTCAACCAGTGTAACAACCAGTTCAGTGAGTGAACGCTTCACACACACACATGCATGCTTTGCTTGTGTGCACAGTGTTTCCAAAGCACCAATTTTCAGCTCTAAAACTTACCTTCTGCTGCAGCCCCAGTGAGTAAAAGAGCTGAGGTGCAGCAATCCGATGTGCCAGGTAAATCAACTGAGCTGCAAAACATGGAAATATAGGACAGACTAGGGTAGGTGGGTGGGCCAACTAATCACCAGAACTACCAATTTGCCCTTACCGGTCCACACTGGCTGAATCCCACCCCCGGATAATAAGGCAGGGGCAGTCCTTGTCTTATTCAATGTCAGAATACATTTCAAATTTTAGATATCATTATGGTCAACGTCCTGGTCAAAATACATATAAAAAACTAACAAGATAGCCAATTTTTTTTTTAACTTGAACAAGTTTTGAAGAACTTTCCTAAAGTGGATGTATGACTGTACTTCTTAACATTGCTCAGCAGTAAAGGTTCATACCCCAGCACCTCCAATTTTAAAAAGGATGCTTATGATGATGGAGAAATGTCTTGTTGCAGAGAAGAAGTATGATAGTCCTGTGTTCATCATGGATATTTATTTTAAAAGGCTCTGCTTTTTAGATATATAGACACTCTTCCACAATAATAAAGAAGCTGTATGGTATTGATAAAATGTTTTTAATCTAAAAGCAGAAAGAACAATGAAGTGGAGAGGGTAAATGAGGCTACTATTGAATTATAGAAAGACTGGACTTAAGCTTTCAAGTAGCTTCATGCCGTAGCAATTATGTTGCAATGCAAGAAAATGTCAATGAATTGTTTTAAGATTTAGGTTGTTTTCCTAAATGTATGGAAGAAGAGAGATGCATGCATTGTGAATCCACCTTATGGTAAATTAATATGTGACATAGTATATAGGCTAGAATCCTTCAATCTCTCTTTACCTGTTTTTTTCCCCGTATCCAGTTACCACAACAAAGAAGAGTGCAAATGGCTTACACATGTACAAATCACAATTTGCTTCTTGTGCCAGCATGAACAAATGATACAAGGGAAAAAAAAAAACCCTAGCTAAGAATGTGTTAAGTTTGAGTATGAGAAGGACACCCAATTATTTTAGAAGCAGAAATATCCAGTCTCTTTCCTGCAGAGTGAAATAAGAAAGAGCAATACTGTTAAAAGTGCAAGGCTTACTGAAATTCTAAATTAAGGTTTGATATTACATGCAAAGTGGCCACCGGCTTGGCCTGTCAGTTTATAAATGACATGTACAATCTTAGTGAATACATTTTAGAATCCTTTGTGACACGTCTCGGTGAAGATGATCGAGATGCAGAGAAAATTAGCATGTGAAGACACAAATGGACCTGTACCTTGGAGCCTTTTCCAAATTTAAAGTATCATCAGGTAGACTGCAAGACAAGATAGACAATTTCAGCTCTGATCACTCAGTGAAATTACTATGTCATTGGCCACACACCCTGCAGCTTTCAGAGGTGATTTGAAATATGGTCTCTGGTAGGAGAAAGATTGCTTCCCTGTAATGTAAAGAATTATTGCCAAACACACAATCAGTGCTTGAAGATTAGAGCTCAGTCTTGTGTGATTGCCCATCTTCTGTGTTTATACAGGAATTATATCTAGGTTTTACTCTCCTGCTAAGAGATTTGGTAAATTGTCTTGTTTTGTTACTGTTCCATAGACAAATTCTTCTTGATGGGAAAAAAAATAAATACATAAATCATAAATCATTGTACTATTTCATGAATAATCAGTACTATTGAGTCAAGATTGACCTATGTGTGACACCACATGCACAAAGGCTCACTACTTTGATGTCTCTTTGGTGATAATCCATAACACTTTTAAGGACACTGTTATGAGCTTCTTGATATTAAATCATTCATCGCACTCATTTCCCTCCCTCCCACTTCCTCAATTTCCAAACAAATTCAATTTTTTAATTTTACATCTGGTTTGCTAAAGTTGCAACGACTAGCTGGCCCCACCCACCCCTCCCCTCCCCTCCCAGGAGTCTCCATGCGGCCCATTTTGGATCCCAGGTAAGTGAAGGGCCTGCACGGAGACTCAGAGAGGGTGAAAAATGTCCTCTCAGATGCTTCAGAAGGTCAGAAACAGGCCTTTTTCTGGCCTACAGAGAGCCTCCGGAACCCAGGGAGGGGGGAAACAGGCCTCTTGGAAGCTCTGGAAGGCTAGAAATGGGCCTCCAAAGCCCAGGGAGGCTATTTTCACCTTCATGGAGACTTGAGGAAAACCACCAGAGACCCCCCAAATGCCCCCCCATGATGCAGAAGGCCAATTACCATGGCCACAGCCACCCAGCAACTGTGAAGAGAATCAGTTGCTAAAGCCCATGTCCCACTGCACCAACGGATGCAAAGATGATGTAAAACATTAAAAAAAACTTGCCATCTGTTGGAAAATGCGATGCATCCATTTTGTACTCATTGCATATGTGTTTCATACACTCTATCCGTTGAGCATCCTTACACTGAGATTCTATCTGCACAAGAAGTTTTGAGCTGCACCAAACATTTTGAGTGGATGAACTTTCCGCTGCGTACAATGTACATCTGCGACATATACAGGCAACAAACGTTCTATGTCCGTAATCATCCATTAAACATCCGCTGTATCCTCTCGGCATCCTCTGGACATCCCCTCAACTCACATCCGCTGCAGCTGAAAATGGAAAGAGGGAGGAAACGAAAGGTACACGGAACGTCCACATAGCCTTAGTAGCATGGAAATAGAAAGGATGTAAGCGGATGCATCTCGTATATAAAGCATTAAAATAGACAAAACGTTTGTATATGGGATGTATCTTGGATATTTAGGATGTCTGAAGTATGTCCAGAGTATGTGGAAGGACACCTCGCGGACAACCAATATTTCCTATAAAAAGGGGGAGGAAATCACCTGGATCTCAGTATGAGTCCAGCAGCCGTGGTGTACAGACCACTTCACCCTTGGTCTTGCTCTTCCACATCATCCATTGTTCTCCACCATGGATCATAACACAGTCCTTATGGTAGCTGCGATCATTCAACACCAGAACCAAGCCCTGTTCAGACTGTTTCACCTTTTCTACACAAGGAGAAGAAGGAGACGTTCAAGAGCTGTGTGGGTCCAAGGATGAATCAGGAGAAGAATGGAGTTTGGACTGTATGACAAGCTGATGGTGGAGCTGAGGAATGAAGACACTTGTGCCTTCCAGCACTTCATGAGGATGCCACAGCCATGTTTGATGAAATTTTAGAGTGTCTGAGACCCAGGTTGACCAAGCCGAGCACCAACTTCCGTCCCAACCTGGACCCTGGACTGGAGGTGGCACTGACTCTGCAGCACCTGGCCTCTGGAACCACATACAGAAACATGCAGTATGTCTGGAGGGTGCCACACAACACCATCAGCAAAGTGGTCAGAGAAGTGGTGCAGGTCATCATCGAAGAATATGTGGAGGATCTCCTCCAGTGTCCCACCACTGAAGAAGGCTGGAGAAAAGTTGCAGAACAGTGGTATCAGAGGTGGAACTTTCCCCACACCGTTGGAGCCATAGATGGGAAGCACGTGGCCTGCAAAGCGCCAGCCAACTCAGGGTCCTCTTATTACAACTACAAGGGCTTCTTCAGCATCATCCTCTTTGCCATGGTTGATGCTGACTACAAGTTCATGTACATCGATGCTTCAGGCAACGGGTCAGCTTCAGATGCCCAGGTATATAACGCCAGTGACCTCAAGGATGGGCTGGAAAGCAACCTCATCATGGGTTTTCCAGATCCAGACCCCTACCCAATGACACACAAGATGTGCCCTACTTCATCGTGGGTGATGACACCTTCTCCCTCAGAACCTATCTATGAAGCCCTACACTTTAAGATACCTCACCCGTGAAGAGAGGATCTTCAACTATAGGCTGTCCAGGGCAAGACGGGTGGTGGAGAACGCCTTTGGCATCCTGGCCAACAGGTTCTAGATACTTCTCACCACCATGCAGCATGACCCACAGGCTGTGAGGATCATCGTGGAAGCTTGCTGCATCCTGCACAATCTCATGCACACCCGCTACCCAGTGTTGCAGAACAGGCTTGTGGACTGTCAACAAGGGAATGGGGACATGGAGCCTGGTGAATGGAGGCAAGGACGAAACCTGATAGACACTGTGGATGTACAAGGCCCCAACAGAGCTTCACGTGAAGGGAAGAAGCAGCGCAACCTCCTGAGACACTGGTGCAACTCCCCAGCTGGAGCAGTGGGGTGGCAAGACAGGATGATGGATGCTTAATGGATGCTTCCTTGAGCCTGTCTCATAACACTGATGAGATTGTGCCATGTATGTTGAGTGGCTCTACAATGAATAGGGCATTAATAAAGACCTTTGTTTATTTTGAAATGTGTTGATCAATGAATAAATTGTTATTGATAAAAAAGGGTCATATGTGTGGCAGCTGGGAGGGTGGACCATACAGTCCCATTTTGCTTGTACTGGAGGTTTATCTATCCCACAGCTATCCTTACCTATCCCACAAGCATGCAAAGGCTTAACCATTTTTTCAAAGTTTTCACCAACACTTTATTAAGTAAAAAAAATGAATCCAGTGTGTGAAGCAAAGATAACCTTTATTAATAACTGTCTTAAGTAAACTGTATGACTTTATTAAAAAAGCAAAATGAACCAAGTAATGTGTCTTAAGCAAGATAAAGTGAACAAGTAACTCTGGCACTATTCTCAGTCACTCTGAGACATGTCCATGGTCTCGGCTGTTAAGTGGGCAGGGACTGTGGAGGTGGCTGGGGCTAGAGTGCTGGTCTGAGGCGCCATTGGGGTGCTTGGCCCTGAGAGTACAACAGGGGATGGTGTGTTCAGGAAGCTCTCAGAGAGCTGACTCAGTCTCCTGAGGTTGAGAGGCTCTTCATCAAGGACCTGGGATGTCAGGCCCAAGACTGATGACAGATTGTCCGTTGACGGGCTTGGCTGTGGGGTGGAGGAAGGAGGAGTGTATTGGGGCTGTCTGGTCTGCAGCTGGGCGAGGTGAGGCATCTGTGGCGTGCGATGAACCTGGGCCTGGACTGGGAAGGTCTGATTGTGCTGTGGGAAGTCCTGGTAGTCATAGCCTTAGAAGGTGAGGGGCTGTTGAAAGCTGTGGAAATGCGGTGACATTACCTGGGGTGGAGGAGCAGACCTGGACTGGGTAGGAGCAGGTTCAGCTGGGCCTTGAGGGTTGTGCAGAAATGCTGTTATCTTCTCCTTCATCACCTGGTACTGGGCCTCGGGCAGGTCTGTGAGGGTCTGGCTCACGTAGGTGATGAATGGCTTCCAGTTTGAGGATGGTATGTCGCTGTGGACCAGCTGATAGAGAAGATCTGTGCTGGTCTTGATTGTGTCCCTGATCTCCAACAGGACAGTGTGGCTCTGGCCCTCCAGTCTGCCTCTCTGCCTGCATCCTGTGGAGCTGGGTGTGGGGGTGGGGGTGGGTTGGTCTCTGGTAGCTGCTAATTCTTGCTCCATTTCTGACAGGGGATCCTCCATGTCCTCCGGCATGGGGAGTGCAGCTGTCAGGTGGTCTCTGCTGTGGGGCCCTCTGAAGACACCTGCCTGGACAGTGTAGCTGTCTCCTGGCTGGAAGAGGACTGGCTATCTGTGGGCTGTCTGAGGGAGAGGGGTGTCAGAGGGGCTGCTCCTCGTTGGCGGATCTCACCCTCCAGGAAGCTGCACTTGGCCATGACGTACATCTCCCAGTCAGTGAGCTTGACAGCGTCCTGCCCAGATTTCTTCAGGTGTAGCTTGCCATACCAGATGTACATGTGCTTCCACCATCCAAGGAGTACATCTTCACTGTAGCCCAGGTTCTCTGCCTTGTCTCTTCAAGCTGCCTGTTTTTTCTTGGTGTCGCGATAGAGTCTGTGGCCCTTTCTCCACAGGTACTCATTCTCCCTCAGCTATTCCAGCACCTCGTCCTCATGCTCCTCGGAAAGGGTGTACTGTTTCCCCTCTCCCTTCTCCTTTCCTTGCCTCTTCCTCCCTCTGGCAGGGGCTTCAGCAGCAGGGGCTTCAGGGGCTTGAGCAGCAGGGCTTTGAGGGCCTTGGGGCTGGTCCACCATAGCAGCAGCACCACCACGAGCAGCAGCACCAGCAGCAGGAGAAGCACCAGCAGCAGCAACACCAGCAGGTTCAGAGTCAGTGCCAGGGGGTGAGATGCTGGTTCTGTCCTTCTTGCCATGGCTGGCAGGAATAGGCACAGGCTTTCTCTTCTTCCCTGACTGAGGAACCATGGTGTTCCTGCTAGATGTCTGTGGCAGCACGTCTTTCCTCTGAATGCTGACTGCGTGCGAGCTGCATCCTTTTATATCCACGGAGCTGATGCAATTCATACTCCCCGCATGCACAGTGAATGCTTTGCATCCGCTATGCATCCGCTTTGCTTCCTATAGGCCTCCGTGATGCATCTGCGTCATCCGCTATGCATCTGCCCCTTCCACTATGCATCTGTTTCTCAATTATCCCCCTGAAGCCCTTCGGATGTGTCATCCGCTTCCATCTGCTGTCATCTGCTAGGCTTCCTATGAGCATCCATTTTACATCCCTGCTACATACTACCCCCGTCCTTTCCTTTCTGTTCTTTTCTGTTCTGTTTATGCAAATTTGGGGCACTTTTTGGAGCGGATAACAACGGATGGAGCCACCCCCGAAATTTTGCTCATCCGCGGTGTGCTTTTTGCATACGTTTTGCATTTGTCGGCCAGTGGAACCTAGCCTTAAAATTGTTGAAGCCCATCCCTGGATACATTGACTGATGTACTTTAAAGTCCATAGTATCAGTCTTCAAATCCATGAATTAAAGGAATCTATCTTATTTCTCTTTCTCTTTCCTCAGTGTTCAGTTTGCATAATTGTAAGTTATTACAAGGAAATAAATAACTAATCTGCTTTTGTTGAAATATAAATATCCTTTTTTCTTCAGGATTTTGTCTGTTTGCCATTTTTTTTCCTCCATAGAATCCATTTTCCAACAAACTTTATCTCGTGTTGAATCTTAGAAAATGAAACTACTTCTTTCAGTTCTTCATTAAAAATTGTGAAGTCACAAAGCATGTTTCTTCATGTTTCCTTTGACTTCTTACTATCAGCCGTATTCCACATTCGTTGCGAGTTGTTTGATAATAATTAAATTAAATTCTATTCAATTAATATCAGTGATGACAATTGAATATGATAATTATACACTTCAGTGTAAACTATTCAAAACAAGCTATAAACTAAAGGTAGTTTATAGTAAAGCAAAATGCAAACTTTTCTGATTTTTTTTTTTTTGCCAGTTTAACCTTTATTGAATTATAAAGCAGTGGGGAGGAAAAGGGGGAAGAGAAGTGAGGAAGGATAAGGAAAAAAAGAAACAAGAAACATTGACTTCCAACTCTTTCTATTGCAATAAAATAAGGCATTAACATCAAATAATAAATGTTTGTTTTTTCATGTTAATATGAACAAGCCATTTCTGTAAAGATCTATCAATCTACTTGGTAAAACCCAAAATCAAAGTTTCATTCTTTTCCACTTCAAGCATGAAGTTCAGAAGCAGTCTCCAAGTGGAAACAAAAGTATTTTTGTTCTTTTATTTAATCATAGTAGTCAATTTTGCCATTTCAGCTGATTCCCTCAACTTCTGCAACCATTCATCCATAGTAGGAATTTAAGTGTCCTTCCACTTTTGTGCATAAAATAGTCTTGCATCTGTCAACTTATATTATAACAAAGTTACAATCTTTTTTCTCCAGTTCTTTTTCCATTAGGCCCAAAAGGTAAAGTTCTGGTTTCATTTTTATCTCCATTTTCAACATTTTCTGTATTAAAATATGAATTGTATTCCTTTTTTTTTTTTGCATTTTTAACCTAATTTAACTTCTGTAACCTAATTTATTTCCCATCTGAGAAGAGAATCCAGAAAGATCATCTGACCATATGCTCAGCAAATACTCATTCCACATACCATGACGTAAAAATGTTGTTAGAGAATTTTGTTCTTCTGCAAGTAGAAAATGACTTCTTTTATCAAACAAAAACTTGCACAATTGTTAATAAAATTATTTTACCTAAGAATCCATTTTGGTTGAATGGACAAAAAAGTTAATGGCAGTAAATTCTAATGAAAAAAACTATCACTATATTCACTCTGAGCTATCATGGTTGGATATATAACGTAATGTAATGCTCTGATCTTGAATCATCAATTTGGTCCATCTAAATCCAATTAAATTTCTCTCATTTATAGCCTTTTCAATATTTTCAAATCATTTTTGTTTCTTGCTCCTGATGTTCTCTACATCTGCCAAGCTCAATATCTGATCTCCCACCATTTTGAATTACTCCTAGGTTCATTCTTTCCATTTAATCTATAATATCAAGGACAACTATACCAGGAGCTCCTGTTACTGCCAGCAGCTTTTTCAAGTTTGTTGAAGATGATGAAATTTTCCACAAGATAAGGGCAGTATTTTTCTTGGAATTATTTTTCAGTAAGGTATTCATCATTTGCCCTTCCTATCAGGAATTGGGAATTTAATTATGATTGGCCATATATTTACTATGATTTATTGCTACCTTTCTATTTTTTTCATGTCATTTTGATTACTTTTAATTGCTCCTTCAGGGTGATTTTCTCTTTTGCTATCACTCTTGCTGTCAACTGAATTCAGAGTTGAGACGAGAGTACATATTTTGGCTTTCAGTCTTTTCTTCCATCTGTGTACCATCCATCTCTTTGATCACTTCATAATTAACTGTCATCAAACATGATTGACTTTAGTCTACAATGTTTTCACTTGTAATCATTAGATACGCACAAAAATGAATGTTGGTTTGCCTTAAGTCACTTGCTCTTGCTTTATTAAATTAAATAGAAAAGTCATAAAATGTTACTATGGAAACTTCTAAATAGATTTTCATTGGTATTGGTGGTGAAGATGTGATAATATATAGCTTGTGAGGATGTTGTGCAGAATGACAAGTACAAGCAGAATGCAAATGAATGATTGAAGTACCTATTAATAGATGAATATTTTCCTTCGAGCTGCACTGATTTCACATTTGACAGAGAAAGAGCAAGATTTTATATACTATATAAGACTTTCATAGTACATAATAGAGCCAGGGGAGTTATATTTTTTCCTTCCTCAGAAGCTCTCCATTACAATTATTTTAATACTATGTTATACATAAATTGCTATAATTATCAGAGAAGGTTCATTTCATTCTTCATCCAAACTTACAATCAGAACAAAAATTTTCCTGGAGAATCTTCAGTGATGCTGTAGAAGCTACATGAAGCAAACAGAAAGAAAAGTGCATACTTCTAAGAAGAAACTCAGAAATACTGGCTTCACTGGAAAACTTCTTAATTTTTTTTTTCAGTGAAACTGTACATGTTCTGCAACAGGGCAGGCAATGGAGCAGAGGAGCAATGGAGGCCAATGAACAATTAATCCCCTGATACCTGAGCATGGGGAATGAAGAGGTGGCAGGATCAATGCAGGGCAACCAGATGACCTGGGAAGAGGGCATCCCTTCCCTCCTCACAAGGCTCACTTGGGGAATGAGATTTAAAGAGAAATCATTGGGAGGGGCACTTTTCAGGAACAAGCACTGTCTTTTTCCAGTCTCATGTGCTGTTACCAATGTCTGAATACTTTGCTGTGCTTTTCCCTGCTTGCCTTTCTCTGCTTGTCTTGCCCTGTTCATCTTGCTTGCCTTACTTGCCTGGTCTGAGTATGTATTAGTTCTCAGTGACACAGTTTTGCTCTGGGTTGTGCTGTGGTCCCAGTGAACTCTTCCTATAAGGACACTTCTTAAGGACAAATTAAGATACTTCTATAAGGACAAATTCCCTCCTCTCAGAACTGTGATGCTCCTCTGGACTAATAGCAGCCAGGAACTATTGGAAGTGCATGTTTAGAGCTTTGCTCCTGGACTTGCTGTGGACATTGGAACTATTGAGGGAAAGTTGGAGCAATAAAGGGGAGTTCCTGAAAAAAAAATACTGAAGAGAAATCATATTTATTTATTTATTTATTTATTTATTTATTTATTTATTTATTTATTCATTCATTCATTCATTCATTCATTCATTTATTTATTTATTGTTGACAATTGCTTACAAGATAATAGGTATAAGTAAAAAAACATAGTTATGAATACATGGATACATATAAGAAAAAAAAAAAGAAAGAAACAATAGGACAGGGACAGTAGGCACACTGGCGCGCTTATGCACACCCCCTACAGACCTCTTAGGAATGTGTTGGATGCTTGCTGAAGGAAATGGACATCAACATTTTTAAAAGCAAAAAATAAAAAAATATATATAAAGTGGGATTTGATCAAGGTTAAGGCACCAATCTGATAGTCTTTCTAGTAGCTTCTTATGGATTTTTTTTTTAAGAAATCAGAACTGAATGACAAAGTTTGAAATGTTTGTTTATAGTAAGATATAGGAAAGAAGTGGGTTTTTGTTTTTTTGTTTTTGGTTAAAATATAGATGGAGTTATTTCTGGTCTGTGTTAAACTTGTGAAGGAGTTTCTGAGAGGAGACAAAGAGAAAATAACAAAAAAGTAACCCATGGTGAACTATTCGAAGGTATTAGATTAAAATTCTTAATACATTGCCATTTCTGATAGCTTTTAATGGATTTTTCTTCGCTAAGTTCAAATGATAAGGCTTTAAAGATTTGTTTATTGATAAGTTACGGGAAGAAGAAATGTCTTCTTTTATTATTATAAGATAAATAATATGTTACTGTGTGGAAAGTAAAGGATTATGAAACTTTTATTTGATTAAGATTAAAATATATATGTTACTTCTGGTAAATCTTAATGGACTTTTGCTGATTAAAATTGAATGCCATTCTTTGTTTATAGATCAGATATGGGAAGCAGAGATCTTTGGTTGAAATCTTAAGGAAGCCAATAAGTTAAGGCCCTGTCACACTGCCCAATGGATGCAAAACGTTTGTAAAAAGGACACAGCGGACGAGAAAAATGTTCCATCCATTGTTATCCGCTCTCAAAAGAGGCAAAAATTTGCATAACCAGAGCGGACAACATGGAAAGGAACGGACGGGGGGAGGACACAGAGCAGATGGAAAGCGGATGCGGAACGGAAGCCTAGCGGATGGGAGCAGATAGGTCCCCTCTGCGAATGTTTTTTTCATTTTAAATGCTTTCTTTGCATGCTGCATCTGCTTTCATCCTTTCTCCGTGCTACTAACGCTGCGCGTCCGTTCTGCGTCCGTTCTGCTTCCTCCCTGTGTCCGTTTACCGCTGGAACAGATGCGAGTTGCACGGATGCGCAGCAGATGCCTAGAAGATATAGTGGATGCGTTACGGATGACAACTGATGCAGAACGGATGTCCCCTGTATGCCTAGCGGATGCAGAATGGATGCGTTGGATACATTTTCCGCTCAAAAGTTTTGAGCAGCTCAAAACCTTTTGAGTGGATGAAATGTCAATAGATGGATGCTGGATGGATAGAGAGGAAGCAAAACAGAGGCAGTGAGTACAGAACGGAAGCATTGCTTTAACCAACGGATGGTAAGTGTTTTTCTCCATTTTACATCCTCTTTCCATCCGTTGGTGCAGTGTGACATGGGCTTTACTTTGATTGTACCTGTTTTGATAGAAATGGAAGCCTTTTGTTTATGTATCCTTTTTCTCTTTTTTTCTTATATTTTATCCCCCCCCCTTTATCTCTGCATGTCTCAATTTTTCATTAGTTTTTTTTTATCTTTGCATTTTTAAACTTCAATAAGTTATTATTAAAATAATAATAACAGCACTTGTTTGTGCAGGTCCACTGCACGTGAATGCCATTTAACTGAAGTTTATAGAATGCAATCTATCAGATTGATCCATTGCATTTTGGTAAATAGTTTTTTTCATGTTCTCAATCTGAAGCTAAAACAGCATAACTGGTTGAAAATCACTCAGCCAGCTTCTGATCCTGAGGACTGAGTACTTGTATGTCATCTATTGGTGCAGCTCTGGTCACCTAGAGGTGGAACTCCTTCCTCACAATCAGGAGTCTGTGAGTTTGATTCTAGATAGAGGTTAATATTTGGAATAGATTCTCCTGTTTGAACTGAGGGTTGGACTGAATGACCTCCAGGATCCCTTCCAAGTCTGTTATTCTATGATTTATGCTTAATACAGATAACACACTATTCTCCAAAGCACCTGAGGGCAGGACAAGAAGCAATGGGTAGAATCAAGGAGAAAATCAAGGACAAGAAGCAAGGAGAGAAGCAACCTCGAACCAAGAAGAAATTTCCTGACAGAACAATTAATCAGTGGAACAACTTGCCTCCAGAAGTTGTAAATGCTCCAACACTGGAAGTTTTTAAGAAGAGATTGGATAACCATTTGTCTGAAATGATATAAGGTTTCCTGCCTAAGCAGGGGATTGAACTAGAAGACCTCCAAGGTCCTTTCCAACTCTGTATTCTTTTCTAATTATAAGTCATCTGTCAATGCTGCAACAAAATAAAGTTGATCTCAAAGGTTGATCTCAAAGGTTGATCTCAAATGGGATCTCATACCTTATTAACCCTTCTCTTTTCAACTGAACACCACTCCATGCCTTCCATACTACATCAGAAGAGTGAATTATTGAAAAGATGACAATAGATGATTCCACTACTAAGCTGAAGTTTTAAAAAGTGAAATGAAAAGGAAATCTAAAGTCACAAAATGGCTACCCTAGCTAAATATAGAGCAGGGCTGTCAAACTTCCTGTCTTCAGGCCAGATGCATCATGCACTGGCCACAACCAGTCAAGTGAAGAGGAAAAAAGTCCCAATACATCATGTGATGACAACATGATGACACGAGTTTGACACCTTTTATATAGAGGAGGAGGATGTTAATCAACACTGAACAACTGGTTGCCAATCAACCCTACAAGCTGTGAGCTGGTACACTGCTCAAAAAAATAAAGGGAACACAAAAATAAGACATCCTAGATCTGAATGAATGAAATATTCTTATTAAATACTTTGTTCATTACATAGTTGAACATGCTGACAACAAAATCACACAAAAATTATCAATAGAAATCAAATTTAGCAACCGATGGAGGTCTGGATTTGGAGTTACACTCAAAATTTAAGTGGAAAAAAACCTACAGGCTGATCCAACTTTGATGTAATGTCCTTAAAACAAGTCAAAATGAGGCTCAGTAATGTGTGTGGCCTCCATGTGCCTGTACAACCTCCCTACAATACCTGGCATGCTCCTGATGAGGTGGCGGATGGTCTTCTGAGGGATCTCCTCCCACAACTGGGTTAAAGCATCCCCCAACTCCTGGACAGTCTGTGGTACAATGTGGCATTGGTGGATGGAGGAAGACATGATGTCCCAGATGTGCTCAATTGGATTCAGGTCTGGGGAATGGGCGGGCCAGTCCATAGCATCAATGCCTTCATCTTGCAGGAACTGCTGACACACTCCAGCCACATGAGGTCTAGCATTGTCTTGCATTAGGAGGAACCCAGGGCCAACCACACCAGCATATGGTCTCACAAGGAGTCTGAGGATCTCATCTCGGTACCTAATGGCAGTCAGGCTACCTCTGGTGAGCACATGGAGGGCTGTGCAGCCCCCTAAAGAAATTCCACCCCACACCATGACTGACCCACTGCCAAACTGGTCATGCTGGAGGATGTTACAGTCAGCAGAACGTTCTCCACGGCATCTCCAGACCCTGTCACATCTGTCGCATGTACTCAGTGTGAACCTGCTTTCATCTGTGAAGAGCACAGGGTGCCAGTGGCGAATTTGCCAATCTTGGTGTTCACTGGCAAATGCCAAATGTCCTCCACAGTGTTGGGCTGTAAGCACAATCCCCACCTGTGGATGTTGGGCCCTCATACCAATCTCATGGACTCTGTTTCTGACCATTTGAGCACCCACATGCACATTTGTGGCCTGCTGGAGGTCATTTTGCAGGGCTCTGACAGTGCTCCTCCTGTCCCTCCTTGCACAAAAGCAGAGGTAGAGGTCCTGATGCTGGGTTGTTGCTTTCTTACAGCCTCCTCCACGTCTCCTGATGTACCGGCCTGTCTCCTGATAGCGCCTCCATGCTCTGGACACTATGCTGACAGACACAGCAAATCTTCTTGCCAAAGCTCACATTGATGTGTCATCCTGGATGAGCGGCACTACCTGAGCCATTTGTGTGGGTTGTAGACTCCGTCTCATGCTACCACTAGAGTGAAAGCATCACTAGCATTCAAAAGTGACCAAACCATCAGCCAGAAAGCATAGGAACTGAGAAGTGGTCACCACCTGCAGAACCACTCCTTTATTGGGGATGTCTTGCTAACTGCCTCTGCTTTCCACCTGTTGTCTATTCCATTTGCACAACAGCATGTGAAATTGATTGTCAATCAGTGTTCTACCTAAGGAGACAGTTTGATTTCACAGAACTGTGATTGACTTGGAGTTACATTGTGTTGTTTAAGTGTTCCCTTTATTTATTTTTTTTTTTTGAAGGTACAAAGGTACAAAGGCTAAAAGGCTAAAGAGTCTAAACAAACTTTTTTACTGTTATCTTACATGAAACCACTTCTTGTGCACAATTGCAGCATTGTGCAATGCTTGATGAGGGGCACAGCAAGGTCTTGTGTCTTTTAAGTGTTTAGTTTTGTTGATAGGATTAATGAGTTCTAAATGGGACTCCAAAGAAAATGGTGTCAGATGCAGCATCCTGCACAATATGAGGCAGTTATTGGCAATGACTTAGTTAGGGAGATCTGAAATGAGTTTGTGCCTTTCTCAACTATTTTGACAGAACATTGCCATTTCAATGTCAAGGAAAGGGCCTGTTGTTAAAGACATCAAAGAGCAGCTAAAAATGGCCTATTACCTTTTGTGAATGTCAGCTCTCCTTTTATGATGAGTGATAGGTAAAAGCGAGGAGAAAAGGAGATTTCTGGTAAACATGGAAGCCTTAACAGAGTTGTCTCAAAGACAGAGTCATTTTCCTCAGGTACAGAAAAATAATGATGGGTGATCTGTTCTCCCAGTATAGAATTTCCCACCTGCAACAAATAACTAAGCTGGCTCTTTCATAAATGGAACAATTTTTCTTCATACTGTTGTATACACTACAGCAGTTCCTTTCCTTCTTGATAATCAAAACCTTGTCCAAGACTCCCAAAGGCTCCATCTTCCCTGCCAACCTTCCTCATCAATGTCAAGAGTTTCCACAAATGGAATTTTATTAACACCTGAGGAGAATAGTGACAATGAGATAAAGTGAAAGTCATATTTTTTTTGGTATAAACTTCATGTTTCTGATGGCCCTCTCATAAAAAAAAAAAAAGCCAAATACTCAGGTAATATATTGGGAGTTATCTTCCCCAAGCATGTTCATCTTTGCTACAATTTAACAACAATAACCACAACAAAAATCTTTTTTCAATCTTTTTAAAAACAAAACCAGCGAGTTGTAGATTTCTTATGTTAATCATAATTATGAGTTGGCTGAAGATTATGCATGCTGGATTGAGTTACCTTTCATTGTTCATTTATTTTGTTAGCACTTTTAAGTATCCCATACTTTAAGTAAAGCTCAAGAGAAGAAGCCTTCTGATAGATTAGGGGTGTCAAACTCAATACCCGTGGACCAGATCCAGCCTGCGATTGGTCAGATCCAGCCCACGGGGCCATCCTGGTCTATCCAATGCAATGAAGAAAGATCAGGCCAGTATGGCTTCAGCCTGGTCTACCCAGTGTGAAAAGGAAAGATCGGGCCAGCAATATCATCCCAACTGGAGACATTCCTCTAACCACCCCTTTCCAGGTGCAGGGTAACATGTCCTTGACTTTAGAAGAAGAATGTTGTTATGTCTAAACTTCCATTTCTCTATGAAATCCTCCCAAATTCCCAGGCACAAAACTGTGGCAGTGTGGAAGTATAATATGGCTTCCAAAGCTGACAATTGCCTTGAACAGCTGCAAATAAATGTTACTGATAGTGTAGGTTTTGTCATCCCTGAGGTTGGAAAATGATGGCAGCTACAAAGAAGTTGGGTGATAAAATCCAGCAGGACATAGTGTGCTGCTAACCTGGCTTTAGTCTTTCACTTTTGCTCTGCTCACTTATTTTGGAAAGAAGCCAAGATGCCAACAAAGGTTCCATACAAAGTCTACATTTTTGTTTAAACCTTCAGCAAGTGAATATAAATTAGCCAAATGAATTATTTTTTTTCAAATTTCCCCAGTGTCAGCCTGTATGACAATGAATTTTGGATTTTCATCCTCAGCACATCAAAATAATAAATATTTCATGAAATAAATGTTCTACTATTTTTAATTTGTACTGTAATGTTTCTAATACATCAATCAGAAGACTCTTGGTTGCTGCAAATTCTTATGGATATTCTTATTCCCCAGATATTTTTCCAGGACCCTCTAACCCAGGAAGTTTCACATGATAAATTGAGAAATGCTTTAAATCAAAATAAGGAAATGATTAAATATATAGAGAATTTCTACCTGGCTAGAAGGAAAACTGGAATGCAGAGAGGGATGAAATTATGCATCTCTTTCATCCATATAGGACCAACTCCTTTAGAAATGTCACCTACAAGTTCTATTTTAATTCTTCAAATTCTAACTTTTACTTCCTATCAGTGTCACACAAAAAAATTCAAAAACATATGGAGGAAGATAGCAATAGCAATAGACTTAGACTTACATACTACTTCACAGTGCTTTACAGTCATCTCTAAGCAGTTTACAGAGTCAGCATATTGACCCCAACAATCTGAGTCCTCATTTTATCAGCCTTGGAAGGATGGAAGGCTGAGTCAATTTTGAGCCTGATGGGATTTGAACTGCCAAATTGCAGGCAGCCTTCAATCAGCAGGAGTAGCCTGCAGTACTACACTCTAACCACTGTGCCACCAGGGTTCTTAAAGGATAAAGGATCAAATAATTCACCTGATATGAGATTATCATATAAACACTATTATTGTTCATAATAATGTCTAAGGCAAGGACTCTCTTTCTTGCTTGATTAGAATAATTGAAAGAAGAGCTCGGCACATGGTCTTAAACTGGAATTAGAAAATATGGAGATAGACTTTTTTAATCCAAATCCAAAGTGAACATTTTGAATTGTGCTCAGATACTGATTTTGAGCCCCTGTAGATACAATCATTCAATTGGACAGTCCTATAAATCAACAACCTTCCCAGCTTGAAATAGTTTAAAGCTCGAAATGTATTTCAAAGGTAGCTTTATGTATAACTTATTGAACTAATCCCATTTTTATTGAATTTATAGTGTTCCTCTTTTGCAAGCTGCTGATGTATACTCAAAATATGGTGACATTTTAAGAGTTTCCTACAATGAAATTTCATCTGTAACTTTTAGTAAAAGAAACTACCTCAATGTCCGTAGAGCATAGACAAACAACATGGGGAAGAAAATGTATGTCCTCCAGTTCATTAAAATTCCTTTTTCTCCTGAGCAGCAATAGACTTTCCAGCTGGCTGGCTTCTCTTCAAGTCCTGATGTCTTTTAATTGCCCATGAAGTTCACTATCGATAGCAATGTAGAAAAACCAATCGGCCAATTAGGTTTCATTTCCCACGGTTGCTTTTTATGCTAATGGCACTGATCTGTATAAAACCTTAATTGGACGACAAGATTTGCTTAGAAGTTCAGTAATAAGTTGGTTGTTTGCTAGCTCTTGGAAAGGCATGGTCAATGCAACATGTCCTGTTTTAATAATCTTTGGTCTTCCCTCAAACAAGTAATGATTTAAGGCTCTGCATAGTTCAGATTGTTTCACTGTGATGCCTTTCATGTATATTGAACTGACATCTGTCCTGAAGCCTGTATATCAGAGACAGAATTAGCAAAATTAACCTTCCCTCATAATTTGGTTTCTGAACAATGCTGGATATTAATGACCTAGTGATTTATTAAACAGGATAAGAATTTAAGTTGGTTTTTGAAGGTTTGATGGCTACAATAAAATTATATGTTGTGTAATCAGACGTACTGTAGTGACTTGGGGGTGGGGGAAATGCTTCAGGCCACATGCTCTGCATCATTTCTGGAAATATTATTTCCAAATATTAGAAGATTGCTGCAGGCTCCCATTTTAATGACTTTGTTGAAACTATGAAAAACTTATTTATTCTCCCAGGCCTGGGGATAAAACAACTGAGGATCCCCCCCGTGAGTTTTTGTTTCCTTGAGATATTGATGTGGCCTTCCAGTTGGTTGTGAGATTGTTAGTTTAGTTTAGGTTTGTTTATATTATTTTCTTTATCTACTTTTAATTGTAAGCTGCTGGAAGTTGCAGATAAATTTCCAAGGCTTCTAAATTCCACCCCCATATCTTTCCTCCCTGTGGGTTCTTTTTAAAAGCAAAACAAAACATGACCATTTAGACTGATCCAGATGCAAGACAGACGCAAAAGCATTAGAGCCTGCACTAAAGACTTCTTTATATAGAAAGATGTTTACTAACCGACATATAAAAGTGATATATGATGCTTCCTTTATTCTGTCCTGTTTTTATCTCAATGCTATTAGTATGACAATTGTGACAATTACAATTACTAAGACAACTGC
The DNA here is from genome assembly GCA_015471245.1 of Laticauda colubrina. NCBI lineage: Eukaryota > Metazoa > Chordata > Lepidosauria > Squamata > Elapidae > Laticauda > Laticauda colubrina. Next base: position 18,543,515 of record BLBF01000073.1, read on the forward strand.
TATATTTTATACTATTATTATTTTATATACATCTGGAAGAAATGACCAGACTAAGCTTGAAGGAGGAATCAAATGCATTATCAGCCTTGCATCCCTTTGTGCCCACAAGAGATCTAAATCCAGCCCACCTTCAATTCCATTGACTCTTATCTACTGCCAATTTGCCTGGTTAGATTCTTGTAAAGAGCTTAAACATGAAATAAACCTTTGTATTCATTTGAACTCCCTGGGGTTCCTGATTTCCCCAGTGCTTGACAATGCCCTATTACAGTATTATATGTTATATTATATTACCTATTACTTTATTACCTCTTTTGCAACATCATATGCTCTATACTATTATTAGTATGCTTTGAAATTTATTTTTTAAGCCTGCTCTGTCTTAAGTCCCTCTTTCAGAAATTTCTTCTTTTTCTGCTTTTTCTCTAAGGGACAGCATATAGAGCTCTATATCTTTTTTTTACATTGTAGTTTGTCGTGCTGGGCCACTATATTTATTTTTCTATCTTCTGGACTCTCAGGAGAAGGAAGAGGAGGAGGAGGAGGAGAAGGAGGAGGAGGAGGAGGAGGAGGAGGAGAAGAAGAAGAAGAAGAAGAAGAAGAAGAAGAAGAAGAAGAAGAAGAAGAAGAAGAAGAAGAAGAAGAAGAAGAAGAAGAAGAAGAAGAAGAAGAAGAAGAAGAAGAAGAAGAAGAAGAAGAAGAATCCTTCTTTTTTTGTTTGGCTGATGTACTCAGATTGCTGCAACCTTCAAGACTCCTGTCTCCTGTCATGATTGTGTTGAGATTGCATCTTCACGGGCACCATGCTGGCACTGGGGAAAAGGCTCAAAAGTGAGGGAAAGAAAGTAAAATGGGGCCCAACAATTTGATAAAGCATACATTTACCATGTATTACCAGTCACTTTTGGTTCATGAATGTCACTCTGAAGTCTTTTTCACTGTTTTGCTGCCTTGTTCCCTATATAAGGTCAGATTTGGTGGTGGAGGGAAATTTTACTTAGAGAATCACAACTGATGCTTATTTTCTTTTGGCCTTTTGCAAAAAGGTTCTTTTCACCCTTACATTCTCTTAAAACTTTGGATTTTACTCTTCTATAATGGTGTCTTTTCATTAATTGTATCTCTAGTTTTTTTTTTTTAATGTGTTCTATGTCATTTGTCTTAATTGTTTCACTTGCTTTTTGTATCTTTAAGGAACTTTCATACTGGTATTTTACTACAACAGCAGTTATTACAGATGAGAAATAAATTTCTGAATTAAACCACATAATTATGCACATTTTAGAAGACAGAACAGCTTCGTAGTGGTGGATGAAGATGACTGGGAACTACACAATTCTTCAGGTGTGATATATGCAGAGAAGCAACTACAGTTCCTCCTTTTGGTCATATATAATCTTTTGGTCATATATAACCTGCAAAGAAAAAGATGATTAAACAATTGTATCTTTTCTTCCACTCTTCCAATTTTCATAATTTAATAATGCTTTTTTAAAAAAATGTTAATTCCCATAGATATATATTTTGTAGATTAGTACATCTAGGAAGAACAAAAGAACAGATGGCACACTGGGACACACCATATACCAAAAGAAAACACACACCAACCGCTACCTCAACGCCCAATCCCACCACCAAGCAGAACAGATAAATTCCATCGCGAAAACACTAATTACCAGAACCAAACGCCTGGCAGATAAGACATATATAAAGACTGAACTATGCACCCTGACTGAAGTATTGACAGCCAAT
>BLBF01000073.1:18545666-18581765 GCA_015471245.1 Laticauda colubrina
TTTGCAGTGCTGCTAATCAAATTGGAGGCCAACTGTGTGCAAATAATCAAATAATCAATTTGTGTGTTAATAGTTGTTGCAGAAGTGTTTTAGAATGTTTTATTTTGTTACATGCAAGCCCAGCACTTGGATGAATTTAATAAAGAAAAAAAAGTAATTTTAAAAAACAAGGGTTAAAGAAAAAACCCTCCAAATGTCACTGTTTGGAAGACTGAAGCACAAGCAACCTTATTTAAATCTAAATGGTTGGATAAATCTCCTGTATCCTCGAAATATCAAATTAAACAAGATCAGAGGACAATAGTTCAGTGATTCATTTCATGGAGTGATAGATTTACAAAAGCTCTTATAAATATCAGCTGTCAAGAAAATAATTAAATGGTTACTAATTTCATAAACACTTTCATAAAATTTCCACTATCCATTTGGAAAACAGCTCTTGCATAATTTAGTCCAAGGGCGGACTGCTTTGAGTTGTGCAGCAACAGAATAGTGTGACTGCTTGCTATGTTCCAAATAGTATCGGCATGTGCATATGAAAATATTCTTACAATCTGTACAATTAATTTTGCAGGTGGTGAAAAAAAAATAAGGCAAATTAAGCTGAAGCATATCTGTATATAGTTTCACTTGCATGTCAAAATACACAAACAGCAATAACAAAATATCAGGAGCTGGTCAAGGATAGTGGATATTGAAAGAACATTCTTAACTGGTAACTAATGTTCTAAAAACAAATTATGGAATTATTTAAAGCTAGATGCTTATACATGTTGTTTGTTAACAATTCAAATCTTATGCTGAATTATTAGAACTAACCTCAGAAGGATGGAAGGCTGAGTCAACCTTGAGCCTCATCAGGATCTAATTCCAGGCTGTGGGCAGAAATTGCCTGCAATTCTGCATTCTAACCACAGAGTCATTGGGGCTCCATGTCAAGATCAGAAGTGAGATGAGAGAGTACTGCTCTGTACTGCATTAGTGAGGCAACACTTGCAATTCTTTGTATTCCTTTTGAAATGGGGAAAGACAACATAATCCCCATTTTAATATGGTAACTCTTTTTTTAAAAAAAATTTCGGTGTCATGATTTATATGCAACTTTCCAGAGCCCAATTTTAGGTGTAGGTTGTGGGTTTTTGATCAATAAATGAACTATGCACATGTCAATGCTTCTGTAAGTCTTGAAAAGAGCAAAAGACCCAAATTATTTTAAATTTCCAATGACAAAACCTGGGAAGGAATGGTGAAGAAAAATTGAACTAACTGACATCTTGCTGTCAAGCTACGGATCTTATCTTCCTCCCCTTAGATGCAGGATTAATACAAGAATCTTTGCATCCTCCACACTGGCAAATTGAATGCATATTTATAACTAAACATATATAAATTTAGACATGCTTCTTAATAGTTTCAAGATGGGTTTGTAATTTTTTTTTTTAAAAAGAGCATTAAAACCCCAAGAAAAGTTCAGTATTTGTCAGTTCATATTACTGATTACATTGAAGAGAAATGGCCTGAAGAGACTGTTCGAAACACTTATAGCATGAAAATAAATGTGTCCAGGGCCTAGCAATACCACAGGTGGGAAAACCGGTTTCACTCCTAGGTAAACATAAAATGGGCTTCTTTTTAATTCTGCTAAATTTCTACATAAAAGATTATCAATCAGAAAGCATGGCTTTCTCGATTCAGATGGTTGCTTTGCTTTTCTAAAGCTTGTATTGGGCCTTGGATAATTCTTAAATGTATGCTAATAGGCAAAAGGCACTTCCATTTACTATTTCGCAAAATGATTGGAGCTTGTAAAGAGAGTACATTTTGTCTGTGGGATTATAAAACTAAGATATTTTATATAATTTGTAATGTCTGGAACTGTGCCGCTTGCAGTCTGATCTAAGCATAGGACACAAAATTGTCTGCTACAACGTCTTGCTTGTCAACGACTTCTTCAGCTTCAACCACAATAATACATGGGCAAATAATTGATACAAACTCAAGGTAAACCACTCCAAACCTGATTGCAGAAAATACAACTTCAGCAACAGAGTGGTCAACGCCTGGAATGTCCTACCCGACTGTGTTATTACAGCCTTACAGTTTCATCCTCAAACTGTCTACCGTGGATCTCATCCCATTTTTAAGAGGTCCTTCAAGGAGACGTGCATAAATGCACCAGTGTGCCTACCATCCCTGTCTTATTGTCCCCATTTATCTGTATTTACTTCCTTTGTTCATGTTTAGGTTCATACTTATACTTGTTATCTTGTACATGTTTGACAACAAAAAATAGAATACAATAAAAGTCAAGGAAATGCCATCAGCAACCAAATCTCTTGTCTTTGTGACCAATATGTCCCTCTTTGTAAAAAAAAGAAAAAAAAAGAATAGTTTTTAGGTTCAGTGAATCATTCCATTCATAAGGACTAGTGTGGTCCTACAGCATGCTGTACTATAGCAGCATGAAATATTCCATTATTGTACTGTCTTTTTTGCTTGTGACTTTATAACTTGTTTTATACATCAATTTACTGCAGTTGAAGCTGTCAGAAAGAAAAACAATAGCTTTGGAAGGGGTTGAATATCAAAAGAAAGGTCAGGCGAGTTGATGTTTGAAGACAACTTGATTATTGGAGACCCTGGAAATTCAGGGTCATTATGACAATCAATCTAAATGTATTAAAGCCATTTAAAAATAATTATGGACAGCAAATATATGCTAATATCCAAAAAGTCTACTTGGCACCTGAAATATAATAGTCACAAACTGAGGAAATATAATTACATTAATTGATGAGTTTATTTATATTTGAATAGGGTAAAATGTGATGATTACATTAAGAATGAGATCTCTGATCATAAGTGGAGAGCCAGTTGGGTCTACTGGTTAAGGTACCAGGATAAAAACCAGAAGACTTTAAGTTCTAGTCCTGCCTTAGGCATGAAAGCATGACTTTGGGCCACAGCCACTCTCTATCAGCCCACAATGTCAGGTTTGGGCAACAAGACAGTTGGTCAATTCCTGTCACAACAAATAAATAAATGCTTGGTTGAGCTGGGAAAAAATATAGCAGATCTTGCACTTGCAGGAAAATGTTGGAAAGAATTTGTTTTTTTTAAAAAAAACAATCTGGTCATAAGTAGAAAAGCAACAAAGCAGACAACATGTAACTATTGATCATACATAAAGTTTTCCAGTATCACTATAAATAAATAATGGAAAAAATATTTCACAGAGCTGTTGGAAATGTTTGCACTCTGTCCAAAATATTAAGCTTCTTCCAGGTTCAGGTCCCTTCAGACTTTTGAAATCTGGTCATTCATTACATTTCTTTAAAGAAAAAAACAACAGCAGAAATCTAGAGAGAAAAGGAAAAAAAGAGCAGCATGGCAGAGGGTAACACACACACACGATAAATTTGGAAATATTAGAGGTTTACTCCTATTGCAAACCTTTGAATCAAAGTGACTGAATTTGATATTTATACAATATTGTTTTATTAATGAAATAACTTTTTAATGATATCAAGGGCCTTCTCCATGGAATTAATGCTGTTGAAATGTGTTTTTTTTTCCTTTTGATGTATCTCACAGAAGTCTTTGAAATCAAGAGATAATACTAAATAGTCACAATACAAATATAAGAGAGACAGAGAGATGTGAAACTGGGCATAACTATATCTGGTGAAATGAGTTGTTGTAATGCATTTATTTAAGATTCTGGTGAAAATACTTGGTGGTATACAAATCATGATTAATATTAACCTTAGTATTATTTCACACCAAACAAGTCAAAAAGCAAATTTACTAAATAAAGAGCACTTATACTTCTCTTAGAACTTTTCCCAAGTTATTCACAGCATATAATATGTAGCTGGTCATTTATTACATGGGCTGGCAATTTTTTTGCAACCAGCAGCTACATTTATTTTTTTTTCTGAAGCTTCAAAGGGCCAAAGAAAATCCAGTGATCATATGAAAATTCCATTTAAGGTGATTAAGGTTTATATTGTTCCTTCGATACTCGAAGTGGTAAAAGAGGAAGTAAAGATGAAGAAGAAGGTATCAAATGCCTCAGAAGTTCCAGGTAGTTCAAATGGGTATAAATATTTATTGCAAGCTTAAGTTCTCTTCCAAAATCTGAACTACTAATGATACAAACAAATTGATGATAGTTAAGAGATAACAGTGCAAGCAAATTGGTGATAGGTAACAGTCAATGGAATTCAAGGCAGTTTGCACTTAGATCTCTTATGGATGTGAACTCATGACTAATGACACATAAGTCATGAGTTTGACCCCTCCCACTGTCTCAGCTTAAATAAACTTAAATGGACTCCAGGGGATGGTAGAGGACAGGAAGAACATTGTCCATAGGGTCGCAATGAGTCAGACATGTCTTCACGACTAACAACAACAACTTTCTCAGCCTGGTCATCTCTTATAGAAGGTTTATGTTGGTTCTTCTGCAGGAATTTAGGAAGTTTCTGACTCATATCAAAAAGGTGCATTCATAGTAGCTAAATATATATTCTGATTATTTTGCAAAAAGAGAAAATAACTCAAAAGATACTACTAAAAATAAGTACCGTGTCAATGAATTTTACTGAAATCTTTTTAGGGGATCTTGCCTCATCATTGTGCATAGTAATCCAACTGGCAAAACTCTGCAGTCTGCAAAGACAACTGTTTTGATGCATTACATATGAATGAGTCTTACAATAGCTGAAAAACGGCTAAGTGAAGTACAGAAGATCAAGAGGCGGTAATTGACCCGAGGTCTCTCTGAAAGTATCACAGCTCGATCGGGAACTGAGCCTATTTTCTTTGATTTAAATCCAGCACACTCTTCATCAAAGCACTTTAACCCGTAGCCCAAAGTATTTTCTGGGTTTCCAAGTCAAACTTCTATATTAGGAGAACAGAGCTCCCTAATATTATTTTTGTGAGTCGGGGATAGAGGGAAGAGGGGAAATTCATAAAAAGATAATAAGAAGGACAAGTGTAAAAGAACATAAAAGGCAAAATGCATATGGTGTTGTTGCTATGGCATTTCCTATGAACATTTTTTTGCAAATGAAACACATCTGTTGTCTGAAGCTGTGATTCCTTTTTCCTTCATTTTAGATACCATGTTGCACGCTGTTTCAGAGGCATTTCTGGCTGCTATCTATTGTGTCATGGCACAGCACATTGCAAATATAATAGCTGGTTATGATTTTAAAAAACATATTCAGTCTTTCTTTCTCATGTGAAAGTATTATTCTCCCTCCCTCTTCTTTTTTCTCAGGAACTTCTTATTTTAGGATAAAAAAGAACTGAAACATTTGATTCATTTTACCATTGTATCTTTCCTTTTAAACCAGCAATTGAAGACTCTTTGCCAGAAATTCAATGTTTTATGTTTCAAACCACTTGTATATCTTTTTTTTTTTAAAGACACAATGATCTTAAGAGGTTTTTTTTTTCCTTCTCCCTTCCCTTCAGACAAGTATATTAAGGCTTTCAGAAGTTCAATATATCTATTTAAATTTGATGGATGGGGAGACAATTGAAATGAATGATTTTCCTTCTAATTTCAGGGACACAATCTTAAAAAAATAATAAGCTTCATGCTGGAATCCAAATATATTTATCCCTCTTTCAGATTGGACAGACTTTATTACAGGAGATAAGAATTCTATAAAAAGTCCACTAAAAAGAAGAATAAGGACTGACATGAGAGCAGTAGCCTCGCAATATTTGAGGAGCTACCACAAAAAAAGAACATTATTTTCCAAAGCACTTAAAAGGCAAGACAATAAACAATGGATTGAAAATAATCAAGGAGAGAAACAGCATAGAGCTTAGGAGAAATTTCTTGACAAGGAGAAGAATTAATCAGTGGGATCACTTGTTTTCAGAAGTTGAGGATTCTCCATCACTGGAGCTTTTAAGAAGAGACTGGATAGTCAGTTGTCTGAAATGGTATAGGGCAGTGATGGCAAACCTTTTTGTTGTGGTGTGCCAAAAGCACATGTGTGCTGGCACCCACAATGCAATGCACCCCACCCACCCTGCACATGCATGTGCAACAGACACACCCGCCCACTTACCTGCACTGCGTATGCGTGCATCTCCTGGCTGATTTTCAGTTTGAGGCCTTTTTTGCCTTCCCAGAGGCTTGAAGGAAGCTCCTGCAGCCTCAGGAGACCGAACAATGGGCCCATTTTGTCACTTCCATTGTTTCTGGAAGGGTTGTTTTTTGGCCTCCCGAGGCTGCAGAGGCTTCTCTCGAGCCCCCAGGAAGGCGAAAACAGCTTCAAATAGGCTGAAAATTAGCTGGGAGATGCATGCATGCGCAGTGCAGATGAGTTTGGCTGGGGCTCGTGTGCCTTCACAAATGGCTCTAGGTGCCACCTGTGGCATGTGTGCCATAGGTTCATCATCATGGGTATAGGGTCTCTCCTTTGAGTAGATGATTGAACTAGAAGACCTCCAAGGTCCCTTCCAACTCTTTTATTCTGTTATTCTGTTAAAAGTTGTCTTCTCTCTTTCCATGCCATCCCTGCCATGATTCAAATGCTGATCTTTTTCTGAAGAAACTTAGCATTTACTTGTGCACTTGAAGGACTTCTAAGTGACAAAAGAACTGATGATGGTAATGACAGTAAGAGAGCAAGGAAAGTACTGTTATTTTTGTGGTAACAATTAAAACAATTTCAAAGCAAACTATTTCTTTTTTTCTTTTTGTCATTCCATCAGAGAATTCCCCCCTCCTCATTCTGCATTTTACTACATTTCCCAAGGTTAAAACATGGCTTTTTTATTGCCTGTTCCTGAAGTTTGAAAGAATCTATTTTTACTTTTACCAGGGGTTCCAATGTAAAGATGTTTCCTCCATGATGAGCTTTGGAAGAACAAGTTGAAACTTCTAAATAATGGACTTTCTAATCTTAGGGAGACTCCTCCTGTTCCAGTTGATCAGTCTGTATAAAAAAGCCTCTTCTTTCACTCCTGCCTTCCTTCCCTATAAAGGTATTTTTGTAATGTGGATGGTTTCTGCATTTCAGTTTACTTTCTCACTTCCATCAATTTCTGTTTCTTCTTCTTCTCCTCAGTTTTGACCACTATTTCAATCCAATTGCCTGGATTGTCCTCAACATTTGGTTCTTTTTTTTTTTTTTTTTTTGTTCAGCCACTTCCTGTTATGCTTTGAATTTTTGTGTCTTCTTTTGCCTACAGTTTTACTATGTTGGTCTATTTATTTATTTCTTCTGCTTTATATTCCAGTCTTTTTATTATGTTTGTTCAAGGTTCAAATCCAAAAGCACTGGCATTTTAGCATCTGATGACTTGCTGATCACAACATGGCATTAAGACATAGTTAAGGATTTACTGGATGTTGTCTCTTTGCATGTCACTCTTCAATATGGCTAACAACTACTAAAGTACAAACTGCAAAACCATAACAATTTAAAGCTAAGGAAACATAATATATTTTGCTTATTTTTTTGAATGTTGTTAGAGTAAAAATTAAATGCAACTTCTTAGGGAATGTCTAGTTTGGGACCAATGAAAAGAAGATACTTCTAGTCATTCACATATGAGATAGATAACAATTAGAACACAGAATCCAGAAAGCTTCTCCTACAGTTCTTAACTTCTAAAGAGGTTTCTAAGAGAGTCAATTACTTAGTAAAACCATAAGTATCCAGGTTGATGGTGATTGCTTATTTCTAACTAAGTTTCTTCTATATTCCTGGTGGATGTTGTCTTCGTCCTGATAGCCATTTACAAGATTGTAAGAGGCACTCCACTTATGAAGCCTACATGAGATTAAAAACAAATGACTCTCTTCATATAAGGGCAACACTTCATGTCTGGGTGAGATGAACCAAAGGTAGTCAATGTTAAGATGAAAATAAGCAGAGGGCAGTAAGAGACAGATTCATTCAAAATTTATATTGCAGGTTGAATAAATTTGTTTAAATGCATGAGTTTAAATGCATAAATTCCTGATACAGGGAGTCTAATCTGTGCTGAAAGGTAGAGCCATGGAACTTTGGACTTGGAACTGGTCCAGGGAACTTGAAACTTTGGACCATGGAACTTTGGATCAGGAACTGTTTCCTTGAATGATGATTCTGATCCCTAATGCCTCTGATAGACCATTTCTTGGATTCTACCCATAGATTAGTTTGAATAACTAATAACTTGAATAAGTCATAGTGTCTCTGCAGGACTGATTTGTTTGCTTTCTTAATGACCCTGAAATCATCTGCTTTTTTTGGGGGGGGGGGCGGTTTGACAGAATGAGCTGTGAATTTACTGGCCAGATGCCTTTCCTGATGCCTATAAGGGGTTTACAGCGATAATTACTCATTGTGCCCAATGAGATAAATATCTGCTACTACTTCAGATCAAACTCAGAGCACCCTGATTGTGAAGTGAAAGCTCCACCTTTAGGCTATCATAATGCTCATAGGACTGATTTGATATTCCCTCACTATTCTCTGTCTCACTTCCTGGAACAGAGTTCTGTTCCAGCAGTTGACTAGCAATTAGCACAATCATCCTGGAGCCAATATGTTTTTCAAAATTGGATGATATTTTTTGCAGGGGTTTTTTTTTTATTTTAATTTATTCTCTACACTACAGTACTTTCACTATTCAATTTGGAAATTATTATTTCAAGTGACTCTGTTTGAAACTACTTTTGGCTCAGTTCTTTTCATTTTTAAAAAGAAACCAATAAAAGGTTATGACAGGCTTGTACAATACTCCATGTTATGTCTACATATGATGATTATGATACTCAATACTGAGACATTTTCATATCCAAACTCATGTTGAGTGAAAAGCAATGGAGCTGGTAATGGATGATTACAATTATATTTTGCACATACTTTATGCATACAGAATCTAACTTTAAATGTCAAAATTCTGGGATCTAACTGAACTTCAAAATCAATGCTGTGTTCACTTTAATCAAGGTTAAGAAAATATTTATGGATAGCAAATTTTGGATTTAAAAAAAAATTACACTGAACATTATATTAAATAAAACCTTGATAAGTCTTTATAGCAGTGGTCCCCTCCATGGACATCTGGCAGTGATGGGTGGCATTGGGGGGTGGGGTGGGGGTTCATGCACACAACCTAGATCCCATGCATGAGCAAATGAAGCTTCACACACTTGCCAACCACTTGCACAACCTGATTCCCAACAAGCCATGGACCAATGATGGTCCACAGAGTGGAGTTTGGGAGCCCCTGTTTTAAAGGGATACAGTATAATTGTATTGGAGGACAAAACTTTTTCAATAGTGATTGAAGTATAAAATGTAGAAACATACAGGTGAAAAAACAGCAAATGTGAAGTTGAGTTGAGGCACATGAATACACATTATGTACCCAATAGGTATAATAATATACTAGTAGCTGGCAAAATAAATCACATGCCCTTATGTATTTAAAATATTTATAAACTGTTTCTTATATACTGTTTCTGAAGCAATTTACAATAAATATAATTCAGGATAAAAATACTAAGTCCATTGCCATTGGCTTCTAAAAATATATATATTCTGTGACATTCTTGAACTGTAGTCTGTTTTGTCAGTAGAATTGGTGCAGGCTGCGTATATTTCTGATTCCAGATATAGAAACCATCAGGGTCAGTTTAAAAATTCTCATTTATTCTACTCTTTCTTTAAAGACCTAGTTTAGCTTACGCATGACATTTTGTGATATTAGAACAGGGTTCAGCAGCGCATAGGTGGCTGTCCTATTAAGTAGATAAGACTAAAAGACTGACACTGACACCAAGTATACCCAAAGCTATCTTTGTTAGAACAGCTATTGTTATCAGAATATTACATATCTGGATGTAATATTTCCTCCGTCCCTCTTATACCTTCATCTGAACTGGGAATAAGGAGTTGTCTGAGGCATTTTCATAAACCATTTTTTCCATCTGGGCTCAAGCTATGTTTATCTAATTGCCTTGGTAACAAACCTTTTCCCTGTTGTCAAGGTCATCATCTATACTCCCATTAATGTTTTGATCACTCTCACATAAAGATATTAAATGGCATTGAAGACAAGAGGCATCATAAAGAAGGATCACCAAGAACTGACCAAATTTACAAACAAAATCTGTCCCTCAGATAACAAGGCATCAGAGAATCATCAAACCTCAATTTATTTGCTCATTTTAATACTATTTAGCACAATATCCTCCTGAGCCAACAAATAAATGGAGGATTGGTGTAATCAGCTTGGTCGATTGATATTATTTTACATGAAGAGGAACAGAGGCAGTATATAAAGCTTTGCTTTCTCTGTTCCTCCTCATATAAAAAAATATATCAACCAAGCAAGCTGACTCCATGCTATAACCGTGCTAAACTTCTAATCTAGATAACAAATAGTTAGATGTAGACTATCACTTCTGGAAATGCAAGCCAGCTTTTTCTGGGTCATCTTCCCTTCCCTTCCTCTCCTTATTCCTAGTTAGAGATAGAGGAGGAGGAGGGGGAGGGGGATTAGAAGGAGAAGAAGGAGAAGGAGGAGAAGGAGGAGGAGAAGGAGAGGGAGAGGGAGGGGAAGGCAAGGAAGGAGGAGGAAGAGGAGGGGAGGAGGAGGAGGAGGAAGAGGAAGAGAAGGAAAGACAAGATCGATTTATAAGAAAAGCTATAAATGTAATTATTTCTCACCCAAATCTGCCTAATAATAATAATAGTGATTGCCAAAATTAATGTTGTATTCCTGGAATTGTTTGCTGAAAATATGGGAGTAGGAAGTGAGCAGCTTCCATTTCTGATCAATTCATGCAGCTGGATGAGAAACAGAGATATGACTTAATATTCCGAGCACAATAAAAGAGGTAGCAAAATAAGATATGTGCTACTGACTCAATAACAGCATCTGAACAAACATAGAAATGCTCCACATTATTAAATTTTCTCTCCATCAACACCCAGTGATAAGGCATTAAGCTTCACTACTGTGAGTGCTCTTCTTGCAGAGGCACAGATGATGTTATTAAGGGGGAAATTGTAAGGGGTCTCCAAAGGCTGTGAAAGAGATCCTTGAAATGTTCTGCGCATCTACTGTGGATTTCAAAGTTAAAATTCTTTAAAAGTATTTTTTCTTAGCTGAGTTTTTGTTTTTTTAATGTTTAAATATTTCTTGGTTTAGCAAAAAATTGCATAGAACTAAGAAAGTTGTTGATATTCAGGATGCCCTTTGATAATATAATTCAGTTTAAAGTTTATTTATGTAGCATGTGCTGATGCTACATTTAGCCAGGAGACTATACTACTACACAGTAGTTGTTTGGCTGCCAATGATTACCAGTCCATTCTGTTCATACTCGCGCACTATCCAGAGTGCACCACAGAGGACAGATCAGCTCCACACTCATAAGAAACAAGCAAGATCCTTCTATGTCATTTGGGGCTTTCTTTCACCACTGATGTCCCCTCACAGGGCGGGTCCAGCACCAGCAAGGACTGACTGTCCACATGAAATGGTATCAGGTTTCCCACCAAAGTGATACCTATTTATCTACTCACATAGCATGCTTTTGAACTGCTAGGTGGGCAGAAACTCAAGCAAATGTTGAGAGCTCATTCTGTTATGTGATGCGAAGATTTGAATAATCAGATTAATGATAATCTCTTGCATCTTTTAACCACTGATTTTAATTTTAATTAGTTTAAAGTAACCCTAAGGAATGAAATAGAAAGCAGATAACAAGATCTAGAGTTGCATTTTGACAATTATATAGAAAATGAGATTTTACAATAATATTGTCAGGTCCCCTAGATCCCTGTCAGGATGCTGTTCTTCTGGTGGGGAGGGGCCCTGAGTGCATCCCTTAGTTAAAAGCATTTTTTCCTGATGTCCATGTAATCTGTAATTTATCTTCTTGGGAATGTAAAGGTTAAGTTCCAAAGCTTTCAGCAAGAGACACCTGGGAACAGCTTCTAATCACCTTCTCAGCCTGCAATTCTCAAAACAACTTCGCACTTGTGGATTGGCTTATTCAACATTGGACTGAAGGGAGGGGTTTCTAAGCTTTATCCGAACCAAATAACACAGCAGTCTTCAGATCCTGCTTCTTTGGTCTTGCAATCCCTTTCTTTCAATAAAAGGCTCCTTATGAAATGTTAATTGTATCAAGAGCTCTACTTTCTTGAACAGAGATGAGAGGTTGTTCCCTCCAAATATTTTTTTTTAATGTTTATTCCTTGATATTAAATGTCTATCCCTTGATCAGGGTTAAGGCCAGGACCAAGATTTGGCTGATACCTTCTTGCTGATAAAGAGTTAGGGGCTTTTCCTGTCTACATAATGAAATTATTTATAATGTTGATGCACTTTTTTATTCCCTATTCAAACCTCTTATGGGATTCTCACCAGGGGTGAGATACTACCAGTTCGCACCGATTTGCGAGAACCGGTTATTAACATTCTAAGCAGTTGGGAGAACCAGTTGTTAGAAGAAATTACTGGCCTAATCCTGTAATGAAGGCAGGAGGGAAACATTCTGGTGTTGCTCGCAGAAACTGCCTCTCCATTAACCCTTATTACATTCTTGGTAGGACTAGACTTCTTGTCTCAGGAACTTCTCTGGAGATTTTTTCCCCTCCTTTGCTGGTACTTTGCTTGTGTGGAGTGATCATTCAAAGTTACAATGGCACTGAAAAAAATGACTTATGCAATTTTTCACACTTACAACTGTTACAGCATCCCCACAGTCATGAGAGGCCAGGCAAGAAGATGCGTGCCTCAATGTGAGTGATATTGAGTTGACCATGGCCCAACCAATAACATGACCACCAAGCTACATCCCCCTGGTCACATGACCACCAAGCCATGCCCACCAAGTAAGCCACATCCACAGAATTGATTGTTAAAAATTTTGAATCCCACCCCTGTCTTGTTTAATTTCTTCTGTAACTGCCTTAGAGCCAAATGAGATTAGATGCAGAACAGAGAAATCACAAAAAAGAGGGATCTTTGAACTACCCCCAGCCAGGAGAAATTAACTTATCCATGAAATGGCTAATGATTATCCCCAAAGGTTGTATATCACCCAAAATGCCTGGTGACAGTTTTTCATTCAAGCTGTTTCAAAGAGGCAAATAAAGGAGGACATGTGAGGTAGCGAACATGTAGTGAAATTCTCATAAATTTTGATGGAATGTTTTCAAAGTGCAATGTATCACAGTGGGCATAAAACTAAGTGCCAAACAACAGAAGACTTTAGCATTAAATAGATTAATAACAGCAGGAGCCAAAGTGTTCCTACTGCAGCTGGCAAACCTGATGGTTGGGCTGGTGATATTTCGAATGTGGGCTATAAATTTGTGGATCTGACATACTCTAAGTAGAGGATTGAAAGTAAATGCTTCAACCTCTTTTCTTGGTCAAATGGAAAGTCATTGGGGTTTTTTCCCACTTATATCGACAGCATCTCTTCCATTTTTACTTGTTGGTTCCTCAGTACAGCAACATTACATTAATAGCCATATGCTGGGACAAGAGCCAATTTAAATTATGGATAAAATAGTAGTGGCATAAGCATAGAGCAAAAAGATCAAACGATAATTTAAAAGTGAGGGTGCAATTCCCATTGAGATACAGATTGTACAATTCCATTAAGATAAAAGTCAAATAAAAAGTTGAATAAAAGGCAACCAAGGATATTTTCTTCTTTAACATGCTTTTCCACAGAGAATGGGTCTGAAAGGGCACTACTGGCCTTTAATTTGCACTGAGATACCTCATGAAGCATTATAATTAGTCACAGTAAATATTTATCAATAAATGAAGCAGCTAATTTATTCACATGGGATCAAGTCAAAAAACTCTTATAAGTCAGGGAAAGTAACATAAAGGTCCCTATCACATGGATTGGAACAGTCTTATCCATAGTTATTTAAAAAATAGAGGGAAAATTTTAAAAAATCTGAAAAGCTGGTCATATGCATAAATGAATAAATCAATGTGGGAGAAAGGCATTTTGCATTTGATATCAGAAGATCTACCAGGATCAAATCACCTCTGAATGTTTTGGTAATTTGTTTAATTGAAATAAATTTGAGGATCTCCAAAATAGCAACACATGCCCAGTGAAAAGAAGGAAAGTTCAATAGTCAGTAGCAGGGGTATGATTCAATCAGTGTAACAACTGTTTCACTGAGCATACACTTTGCGCGTGCATGGGCACTTTGCATGTATGCTCCTTAAAATGTCCATTTTCAACTAAATTACTTACCTTCTACTGCAGCCTTGGTGACTAAAACATCTGAGGCACAGCAAACTGCTCTGCTACGTGAATCAGCTGTGGTAAAAAAAATCAAGAAAAAAAGCAGAGGAAAGAGCAGGGGCAGATAGGCAGGGCCAAATGCTCACAGGAACTATTGGTTCCCCTGAACTGGTCCGAATTGGAAGAATCCCATCCCTGGTCAATAGGGAACTACATGATTAGACATAAGCTAAAGTCAAACAGAAGTAGCTAATTCATGTCCCATATAAAATCTAGTTTGTCTAGGATTGAATTTTTAACTAAGTGATTTAAACATACACACATGGAAAAAAAAGGAGAGTTGGTTTTTAGCTTGCATCAATTTTCCTCAGTCTATCCTATCTGCTGTAACAGTTTCTCCTGTCCCAAGAGAGGCTTACATACTGCTGTTCTGTGCAAAAGACCTTATATGAACAGTGATCTCATGTGAATAAGAGAGTTGAAAGGGCCCTTGGAGATCTTCTAGTCCAAACTCCTGTTCACGCAGGAGACTGTATATTATTTCAGGAAAATGGTTGTCCAATATCATAATCTTTTAGAAACCTCCAGTTAATTGAATACTCACAACATTTGAAGGAGAACCATTCCACTGATTAATTGTTCTAACTGTCAGGAAATTTCTTCTTAGTTAGTTCTAGACTGCTTCTCTCCTTGATTAGTTTCTATCCATTGCTACTTGTCCTGCCCTCAGTGCTTTGGAGACCAGCTTGACTACTGAAAGAGTTCTTTATGGCAACCCCTGAGATATCGGAACACTGCTATCATGTCACCCCTTTTAATTGGACTAGAAATACCCAATTCCTGCAAGTGTTCTTTATATATTTCATTCTACAGTCCCCTAATCATCTTTGTCATTCTTCTCTACACTCTGTCTCAACATCAAAACTAGATCCAGTATTCCAAGTGTGTTCTTACCAAGTCATTATAAATTGGTACAAACCCTTCACATGATTTTGATTCTATCCAGGGCTGGGATTATCCCGGTTTTATCCGATTCTATAGCATGGGTTAGGATACCTGTGGGATGGGTAATAGCTGTGGGATAGGTTAGGATAGCAGTGGGATAGATAAACCTCCAGTGCAAGCATAGTGGGACTGTATGGTCCACCCTCCCAGGTGCCACACCTACGGCCCTTTATTATCAATAATAATGTAATAATTATCCACACATGTCAACATAAACAAAACTCTTTATTAAACGCCCTGTTCATTGTAGGTCAACCAAACATACATGGCCCAATCTCATCCGTGTGATGAGACAGGCTGAAGGAAGCATCCATTAAGCATCTACCATCCTGTCTTGCCACTCCACTGCTCCAGCTGGGGAGTTGCACCAGTGTCTCAGAAGGTTGCGCTGCTACTTTGCTTCATGTGAGGCTCTGTTGGAGCCTTGCACATCCTCAGTGTCGATCAGATTTCGCCCTTGCCTCCATTCCCCAGGCTCTATGTCCCCATTGCCTTGCTGGAGGTCCACGAGCCTGTTCTGCAAGACTGGGGAGCGGGTGCGCATGAGATTGTGCAGGATGCAGCAAGTTTCCATGATCCTCCTCACGGTCTCTGGGCAATGCTGCATGGTGGTGAGAAGTACCTGGAACCTGTTGGCCAGGATGCTAAAGGTGTTCTCCACCACCCGCCTTGCCCTGGACAGCCTGTAGTTGAAGATCCTCTCTTCACGGGTGAGGAGTCTGGACGTGTAGGGCTTCATGAGGTAGCTTGTGAGGGAGAAGGCGTCATCCCCCACGATGAAGTAGGGCACATCTTGTGTGTCGTTGGGCAGGGGTTCTGGATCTGGGAAGCCTGCGATGAGGTTGCCTTCCAGCTCCTCCTTGATGTGACTGGTGTTGTATACCTGGGCATCTGAACATGAGCCGCTGCCTGAAGCATCGATGTACATGAACTTGTAGTCAGCATCGACCATGGCGAAGAGGACGATGCTGAAGAAGCCCTTGGAGTTGAAATAAGTGGACCCCGACTTGGCTGGATATTTGCAGGCCACGTGCTTGCCATCTATGGCTCCAACGGTGTGTGGGAAGTTCCACTTCTGATACCACTGCTCTGCAACTTTCTTCCAGCCTTCTTCAGTGGAGGGGCACTGGAGGAGCTCCTCCTTGTATTCTTCGATGATGGCCTGAACCACTTCTCTGACCACAATGCTGATGGTGTTTGATGGCACCCTCCAGCCATACTGCATGCTCCTGTAGGAGGTTCCTGAGGCCAGGTGGCGCAGAGTGAGTGCCACCTTGAGCCCAGGTTCCACTCTGGGCCGAAGCTGATGTTTGCCTTGGTCAACCTGGGTGTCAGCCGCTGCACAACTTCATCAAACATGGCTGGAGGCATCCTCATGAAGTTCTGGAATGCACGAGTGTCTTTGCTCCTGAGCTCCACCATCAGCTTGTTGTACAGTCCGTCCTCTGCTCTTCTCGCAGTAGAGTTCACAGAGCCTGCAGATGGCTTTGCACTGTTGCAGAACGATGGTGGCTGCCAAAAGGACTTTGTTACAATCCACGGTGGACATGACTGGATGCTGTGGAAGAGGAAGAGGCAGATGAAGGCTGCAGAGGTCTGCACCGCTGGGCTGCTGTTCTGAAAGTGAGATGCAGGCGAGTTGCTCCCCCTTTTTATAGGCAGTATAGGTTTTCCGCTAGGCATCCTCTAGGCATCCTCTAGGCATCCTGTAGACATCCTTAATATCCGAGATAGGTCCCCTCTGCGAACATTTTTTCCTTTTTAAACGCTTTGTTTCTGTGCTGCATCCGCTAGGCATCCGTTCTGCATCCATTCCACATCCGTTCCGCTTCCTCCCTTCATCCGGGCAGATGCTAGTTGCGCGGATGCGGAATGGACGCCTAGCGGTTATAGCGGATGCATAACGGATGCGTAACGGATGCCTCGTGGATGTGTAGCGGATGCAGAATGGACGAACTGGATACATTTTCCACGCAAAAGTTTTGGGCAGCCCAAAACTTTTGGAGCAGATGAAACGTCCATAAACGGATGCTGGACGGATAGAGAGGAAGCCAAACGGAGGCAGTGAGTACATTGCGTTTTTGAACGGATGGCAAGGGTTTTGTCCGTTTTACATCCTCTTTGCATCCGTTGGTTCAGTGTGACATGGGCTTAAATGTCCTCTCTGCTAAAGGGTTTCACTTTATGAGCAAGAGTTGGCTGCTTGATAGTTATCACTGCATTATAACTCTTTTCATTCCTGGAGATGTTCTGGCACCCTGCCTAATTTGTAACTGTGGCTTGCAGGTATTTTTAATCTAATGATTGGTATTTATGGCAGCTTTTTGCAAGCAAATAAGCTTTTTTTATTTTTGTACAGATAATCCTTGACTTGCAACAGTTCATTTAAAGTTACAATGGCACTGAAAAAAGTTACTTATGACCGTTGCAGCATCCTCACTATCATGAGAGGCCAGGAGAGGAGAAGCACCCCTTGACATGAGTGAAGTTGAGTTGGCCACACCCTCCCAGTCACATGATCACCAAGCCACATTCCTCAGCTAAGCCACGCCCAGAAGAACCAGTTGTTAAAAAAACTGAATCCCACCCCTGACTCTATCCCTCTCTAAATGTAGAATGAATTGTGTTTAGTGATTCAAGTGATTTACAATATCTAGATTAGATTGGACACATTCTTTACTGAACCACAGTCCAGATCCACGTTGACATAATGGTTATCATCTTCCTAATCTGCACACACATTCATTCTCATATAATTGCATCAGCTCTGTTTTCCTCATGAAATCCCCAAAGAGACAAAATGTGCTAATTTCAGTTGAAATAAATACCATAAAACTGGAATTACCAGATCTGGCCTTCAAAAATCCAGTCACAAAAACAGAAGCCTTGAGCACAACACACTGGTGTTATTATCACCTTTTCTATATCCAGATCTTACCCATCCCTCTAATGAGGTAAATACTAAATGAATTTAAGGGTTTTTATGATCATCAGGATTGTCCCATGGTTGCCATGGAGATCATGAAGATTAAGGTGACCTGAATTGGTGTGCTCTCTACAGCCTTGGCTTGAACTCAAAATGTTATTATCAGCTGTCAGGGATGCTGCTTAATCCATGGCAAATAAAATATGGAACAACATATTTTTCTTGACAATCTTATAATCTGTATTAGATCAAGCAATGGAATCAAGAAGAATCCAAAGTTGCTGAAAACTTATGAAAATCTTTCTGTCTCTCTTTCTCCCCGATTTCTCTTCTGTGTTCTATGAACTATCACCATAAATGAGTAAAGCAAATGAAAAATACTAAAACCAACAGTTATCATCCAAATTCTACTTCCAGTCAAGCAGTTAGTCAATTAATTGCTTCTTATCAGCATCCATCCTTCACCAATATTCTCACAGACCCTTCTCACGGGAAGCTAAATTTAACAAGGTCATTTGAACTGCTGCCTGACCTGAGTATTCTCTAAAGTCCTCTCTTGTCCAGTCTTTCACCTTTTCCTTTGCTCTATTCTGTCTTGTTCCAGCAGTATCAAGGGAAGAAAAAAGGCAGGTTCCTATAGCAACCATTAAAGATAGACTGTCTAGTTGTAAGCCCAAGCTATGAAAAATTGCATCCAAAGATCGAAATATTTCCCAACAGGTTTACTCAGTGAGATCCACTTTTTTTTTTCAGGAGATCCTTTGATTTGCACATTTTTTTGAAAGCATAACAACCACCCTTTCTGATTGAGTTAAGTAATTATTATCTTGCTTCTGTATCACATATAGCATTGCCTCATCAGTTTCTATGGTTACTTTTGCATCACTCATTTGCTGCAAGGTCCCTTCTTTCACTTTATTGTTCTCCCAAGAGACCAGAAAAAAATAAAATAACTCTTTTATATTGGATGTATTACTAGAGAGCAATTGTGTGACCATTTCTCATTTATCTTCTATTTTTGAAAGAACATTAAGAATGGGTATAATTGATGACTATCTCCACCAAAGCAACAGAAGGACTGAAATACTAGATACAAGCAATCACAATATCTTTCCATTTTTCTCCATAATCCTTGAATAAAATAACCAGTGTTTTTTTATCAAGTTAACAGAGTTGGAAGGGACCTTGTAGGTCATCCAGTCCAACCCCTCACCCAAGCAGGAAACCCTACACCATTTCTGACAGATGGCAGTCCATCCAAGCTTCCAGTGATGAAGCTCCCACAAGATCCAAAGGCAAGCTCTTCTATTGGTTGATTGTTCTCGCTGTCAGGAAAATTCTTTTAATTCCCAGGTTGAATCTCTCCTTGTTCAGTTTCCATCCATTTTTCCTTGTCTGGCCTTTAGGTGCTTTGAAAAATAGTTTAACCCTTTCCTCTCTGCGGCAGCTCCTCAAATATTGGAATACTGCTATCATATGTCCCCTGGTCCTTCTCTTCACTAAACGAGCCAAACCAGTTCCTGCAACCATTAATTGTATGTTTTAGCCTCCAGTCCCCTAATCATCTTGGTTGCTCTTCTCTGCACTCTTTCTAGACTTTTGATAAAGTTTTGATAAATCTTTCTAGAGGGTTGATGAAACTGTTTCTTTTAATTACAGTGCCATGATGTTGCTTGTTTTGACATCATGGTTCCTGGACACTATTTCTTATAGCTGCTTGTTATTCTGCTCATTTACCAAAAAAGGAATTCCAGTTATAAAAATTGGTGGAAAATATTATTTGCCTAGTATGAAAAGAATCACTGCAATATAATGTTTAAGGAATGGTATCTTTGGTTTATGATTCTGATGTACCACATAGCAATTCCATAAATATCTTTCTAGCATCAAACTTTCTGCCACACCTACATCTGAGCATTTTTCTGCTTCAGTCTAGCTATATCATTAGCTTTAACTATTCTTGTATTTTCCTCTGCTCTTGCTCAATACCTTAAGGAATATTTTATGGGTCTGAGGAGAAAATTCACAGTGACTTTCTTCTGGTGATAAATCTTCCTTTGGGTCTTTCTGCAAAATATTAGAGGTGTTGACTCTTTGGGGAGTCATGTTTAGTTGTATCACTTCATTATGTACAGCACAGCAAAGCACCACAGCATAAAATGCAGAAGATAATCATCATTACAAGACAATGAATCCATGAAGGTGGTTTCTTGATGGATTATTCTAATGAAGTGGATAAAATCTATTTAGCTAAAAGCCATCTACTTCAAATATTTCTTAGCCTACTCACTCCCATTGAATGACATAATCATATAAATGAATGAATGAATAGTAAAAATTAGGAATGCAATGCAATACAATGCAATACAACACAACACACCATCCAATAATATAAATTGGACAACTTACTCTCTACCCCCTTCAAGTCATGTTTATTTTTTATTTTTATTATTCATTTATCAAATGTAAATGTTGCTCATCTTGCAGTTTAAAGATGACTCTGAATGGCTTACAACACAATAGAACATTTAGATGTAACAACAATTATAAAAACAAAAGGTTACACAAGATTAAAACAGATTTAAAAAAATGACATGACAGTTCCTCAGATATCCTTGACTTATGCTATAAAGGGCTGTTATGTTGTTTCATTGAGGTAGTGGGGTATTCCCGGAAGGGATGAACAAGCAGTAACCATTTTGGGAATTGTATAGAAGATGACAGAAGATCAGCCAAGATGTGAAAATCTCCCCAGCTACACAACTAAATCAAGGTGGCAACTATAGTTGGAAGCAGCCATGGGCTGATGATATTTTCCTACTGCAAAGAAAATGGCAGTAATATATCACTCCATTATTTAAATGATATAAAGACAAAATATCGTGATGACCAATATAATAAGAGATGATGGGTCCCTCATATGTATGTCGCTCAATGTATCAAGAATAGGTATTTCAAAACAGTAATGCTATTTATGATGAGATCATAAAATTTATGATGATATAAAAAATGTCATACTGCACAGTACACCAGTTAGGAACAAGAACTCTGGGGCCTATCCCTGCTCCAAAATGATGCCAAAAGATTTCCGGCTAGCAATTTCTACTTGTTCTAATATCAATAGCACAGACTTATATACCACTTCACAGTGCTTTATGCCCTCTCTAACTGGTTTACAGAGTCAGCACATTGCCCCCAACAATCTGGGTCGTCATTTTACCAACCTCAGAAGAATGGAAGGCTGAGTCAACCTTGAGCCAGTGAGGATCAAACCCCTGGCAGTCAGTACAATTAATCTGCAATACCACATTCTTACCACTGTGCCACCACAGCTCATAATACAATACAAATAAAGTGGTACATAATCCCCCCTTTCGCCTACTTGTGAATTCAATTTTGTTTTATCAACCAAAAGTTAACTTACAACAGTATATTACTATTGTAGAATGTTTCTTAAAATCATCATCATCATCAAAGAACAAGAAAAATCCGGTGAAGAAAGAAGAAAGATTTTCCAAGATAAAATAATTGTATAAATACTGTTTCTGCAATATTCATTAAATAATCATTATTAAAAGAAATGAGGACAGAAATTGCATATTTTATTGTACAACGCCTTGTAATTAAAGGAAATCAAGTGACAGAAACAGCAAATATGAGGGCATGCAACATTGCCTTCTGAAAAGTTTTGATTTTTGTTTCTTTTTCTTTGAAGGCAGAAGTTTGCTGGGAAACACAGTAAGCAATGACATAAAAGCTTTTTAAAAAATCCTAGGTAAAGTATGGAGGAGAGAAAGTAGTGCTTAAACAATTTGTAAAATGGTTTCCATAGCAGCTATCTATTCATCACTTCATACACAAGCACAATTGCAAGATCAGACTGAAGTCTTCAAATTGCTAGTTGCAACCAGCAGACAAAATTCTTTTCACTACTGTTCATGCATATTTAGAAGCATGGATGTATAGCACCAAACATACATGGCACAATTTGAGGCAAATCAGAATCTTTAAATGGTGGATTCCTGATTCTGAGATGTATTTTCTAAAGATTTGGGACTGAATTTTTTTCTTGCTATCCTTTTGAATCCAGGACAAGGCCATTCTGGATTTCAGCTCTTGAATGCTGATTAGGAGAAGCCGGGGTTGAACCCTTAAAAGCTATAAAGAATTCACTTTTTGAGAAAGGCTTTGCAAAGCCAAATGAGGAAAAAAAGTAACAAGAATGATTAGTTGGCTGGAGGCTAAAACATACAAAGAATGGTTACAGGAATGAAAAGAAGGATTAGGGGAGACATGATAGTAATGTTCCAATATTTGAGGGATTCCGACAAAGATGAAGGGATCAAGCTATTTTCCAAAGTACCAAAAAGCAAGAGATGAAACCATGGATGGAAACTAGCCAAGGAGACAAGCAACCTAGTACTAAGGAAAAAATTCTCAAGAGTGAGAACAACTAACCAGCTTGCCTTCAGAAGTTGTGGGTGCTCCATCGCTGGAAGCTTTCAAAAAGAGACTGGAAAACCATTTGTCTGGTCTCCTGCCAGAGAGTTGGGCTAGAAGATCTCCAAGATCCTTTTCAACTCTATTATTCTGTATTCAGTCAGAGATCCTTATCTTTTTTGGATTTGGATTCTCTTCTTGGACATTTCTTCTACTTTGACACTCAGTTGGCTTTCTTTTGTTTCTGAATTTGGACAATCTCATTTTTTAAATTCATCCTAAACAACCTATTTTGTTTTATTCCACAGCACCTCTGAGTCTCTATCAATTGTTGATATACTCCTTGAAAGTGGTGATTATATGCCAAAGATCATATTGTGAAAACTGTTTGGGTTTGTACCTTTCCTTTCTTTTGCTTATGTGGGAACCTGCGTGTGAGCAGTTTGCTATCTATTCTGTAATTTTTCCTACATTTAGGCCTTTGCTCTTATAACATAATTCTTCCATTTCCTTGCACCAATAGCCTAGTCTAATGGATTTCTGAGTGCTTCATCTCATGATGTCCATTTACACAGGTGTTGCTCTGGTTATTTTAAGATTTGGCGAATATAGTAAAGTAGTCGTTCTTGTTCATTTTTGTTTCTTAGACTACAAAATCAGATTTTTCTTCTTAATATTTCCAACTTTGGCATCCCGTTTCCATCCACAAGCAATTGTTTACCTTGCCTGTTCTGTTAATTTCAGACTGAATTTACCCATTAATCCTATAAACCTCCTTTTTTGCATTACAACATTGGGATGCGATATTGAATAACTGTCATGGTTTAGAACTGTGTCTAAAATATAATTGAAATTACTCAGTCATCAACTGCATTGTACCTAAATATTATTTTTGCTATATTCTGGATAGGAACACTGCTATTTCTTTTGTATTCATTCACTGAGTTATAAGCACTGTGATCTGATTTCAAGTGTCCAATTCCAGACCGTTTCAACTCAATGGTTCCCAAAACAGTCGGTTAGTTTTTCACTGTGATAAGCTTTCCCATGTCTACGCTTCTCAGCCTGTTTGTAAGGCAACTTCTGGTTTTCTTTTCCTGCATGACAACATCAGCACTTGACCTCCTGAAGGCTTTACTGCAGCCATAACATAAATCCTGTTAACACTTCATAAAGCCCCGAGCTCTTTCTCAGTGGTATGTCTGGTGCCATCCAACTTGGGGGATTCATCATTCCGCACTACATCATCAATCACTTTAACTTGTCTATTTGTGTGATTTTCTTGGTAAAACACTGGGATGGATCACTGCTGCTTTCTTCTGTGAAGTATGAAATGATCCCTTTGCCATTGTCACCATGCCTCTCTAGCATCTTCTTATATCATTGCTATGAGATAACAGAATAACACAGTTTGAAGGGACCTTGGAGGTCTTCTAGTCCAACTCCCTGCTCAGATAGGAAACCCTACACCATTTCAGACAAATGGCTGTCTATATTCTTCTTAAAAACCTCCAGCGTTTGAGCACCTACAATTTCTGGTGGCAAGTCATTCCACTGATTATTTGTTTTGTCGGGAAATTTCTCCTTAGTTCTAGGTAGGTTTTCTCTTTAATTAGTTTTCATTCATTGCTGGTTGATATAAGTGCCCTTTGGCTTTGACTGGCCAGATGAGATGATATTTTGGTTGTGGGTATGTGTTTTTGACATAAACTTCCAGAATTCTTTATTCATTGCCACTACTGCCACAATGAAGCAGCACAGTTAAACCTGAGTAGATACTCTCATCACATTCTTAATATTAATATTTAGCAGTCAATCTTCAGTTCCATATTTGTGCAACATATTTCATAACACATGAACAAATAGAATCAAGGTCATGAGAATTGATACTACTACTTTATAAAGCCCTGTTAAAGCCCACTTAGAATAATGCATCTAATTTTGGTCACCACAATATAAAAAAAAGATGTTGAGACTCTGTATAGAGTGCAGCGAAGACTGTCAAATATTATTGTGTGAGGTTGAAGACTAAAACCTATGAAGAATTGTTGCAGGAAATGGGTACATCTAGTTAAAAGAACATTTAGGGATGACATGATAGTAATATTTCAATATTTGAAGGGCTGCCACAAAGAAGAGAGGGATCAATCTATTTTTTCCAAAGAACCAGAAGGCAAGACGGGAAGCAATGGATGGCACTGAACAAAGACAGAAGCAATCTATAACTAAGGAGAAACTTCCTGACAGTGAGAATAATTAACCAATGGAACAACTTGCCTTTAGAAGTTGTGGATGCTCCAACGCTGGAGCCTTTGAAGAAGAGACTGGACATCTATTTGTCTAAAATGGGATATAGGATATAGGATATTGAGGTGTAGGATATAGGATATATGGGTATAGGATATTGAGCAGGAGGTTGGACTACAAGACTTTCCAACTCTGTAATTCAGATCTGTTTACTTTAGCATGCATCTTATCTGAATCAACAAACACACAGTTAAACTTTTCAGATTTATACATTTATCAATCCTCTAATTAAAGGTTATTTCTTTTAGTCAAAATAGATGAAAATGTCTCAATCACAACTAGTGCAAATGAGGGGAGACATGTCTTCCTTATAGTCTATGAAGATTCACAGTTATCTAGGTCATGGTTGTCCCAAAGGTATTTTTCCAAGAGGCAACTGTAAACTATTTTTTTTTCCCCTGAAAATGTTTTGCTTTTCATCCAAGAACCTTCTTCAGAACTGAAAAAGCTGCCTTTTGGAAAAGCACCTTTGGGATTATCTTCCTAAAATAATTGAGAAATAACATCAAATGTTGGGTCTCTAAATTGCTATAATAACTCTACTAAAGTGGTTCTTAACTTACTAGAAGGGAACCAAAATGCATTTGGGAGCTAGCTTTGTAATCTGTATTTCAGGTTTAAATTAATGAAAGTATTTGTTGTTAATTTATCTTAGTATTTTTTTTTTAAAAAAGTATAAACCTAGATATTTGTATAATATAATAAGAAATCCAATTAACAGTTACTTAATTATTTTTAAATTAACAGTACTTTTACAAAACTCATATTTGAGAAGGAACACAAAACTATCAATATATAATATTGTTCTTGTCTTTTTACCATCCTTTGTATATCAATACAAACCTTGAATTTTTACAAGCTTTGAAAACATGATTGTACAATTGAAACACTTCATCTTAAACTATGTTCAACTTTAAATGACTTTGAAGTTTGGATTTTGCAATTTCAAGTGCAGGAAAAATATGCTTTATACAAATATATTGAAGAGAAGGGCATAATATCTAACAATAAAGTGACCATAAAGAGAAGCAAGTTTCTCTGAAATGGTATAGGGTCTTCTGCCTCAGCAGGGGTTGGATTGAAAGACCTCCAAAATCCCTTCCAACTCTTAAGTTCTAAGTTTGTTTATACTATGATGCAGAATTCTCTAAGCAAGGTCAATGAATCAACATGAAAGTGTTGAGACACACTGAAAATTGGAAATGAGCAAAGGAAGGGGATTGTCTAATTTCTAATAGAAAACTTCCTTGTTTAATCAGTCAAATTTTCCTTGCTGTTCACTAAATAATATATATTTAAGATCAGTTCACCTCAAGACACATTTTTAGGCTTTAATAAATTGCTGCAAATAGATAATTCAATTTATCAACAAGGCCATGATAACTATTTGCGAAAGTTATGGTGTTCCATTTTGGGACTTTAAGTCACAAGTGAAGAGCCATTATTCTGTTGAACAAATTTTCCAATGCAGGGTTAATTGCATATGTAGCTTGTTAGTGATCGTTCTCAAATAACATTGAAATATGAAAATTCTGTGGTTTTTCCTTTCCAAGTGTTAAAAAAGGTAGCTAAAAAACATGGAGGTCTTGTACAACTAAAAAATTATACAAGTGGTCCTTGACTTATGACCGCAATTCAACCCAAAATTTCTATTACTAAATGAGACATTTTAAGTGTGTTTTGCCCCATTTGACAACCACTCCTATCATACTTGTAAAGTAAACCACTGCAGGTGTTGGTTAGTAACCCGGTTATTAAGTGAATCGACATTCCCCCATTGATTTTGCTTCACAGAAGGTTACAAAAGGTGATCACACTGCAACCATCATAAATATGAGTCAGTTCCCAAGCATCTGAATATTGATCATGTGACCATCAGGGATATTGCAACCATAAGTGTGAAAAATGGTCACAAGTCACTTTTTTCAGTGCCGTTGTAACTTCAAATGGTTCTTAAATGAATTGTTGTAAGTTGAGGACTACATGTAGAATAGAATTTGCTTTCCATTCTCAGGCTAAGTTTTGGAAGCTCCCAAAATTATAAAGCCCCTGTCACACTGCACCAACGGATGGAAAGAGGATGTAAAACGGAGAAAAACACTTACCATCTGTTGGTTAACGTGATGCATCCGTTCTGTACTCACTGCCTCCGTTTTGCTTCCTCTTTATCTGTCCAGCATCCGTCTATTGATGTTTCATCCGCTCAGAGGGTTTTGAGCTGCTCAAAACTTTTGTGTGGAAAATGTATCCAATGCGTCCATTCTGCATCCACTAAGCATCCGCTAGGCATCCATTCTGCATCCGTTCTGCATCCGCTATATCCGCTAGACATCCGCTACGCATCCGCGCAACTTGATCCACTCCAGCGGTAAACGGACACAGGGAAGAAGCGGAACAGACATGGAATGGATGCAGAAAGGATGCAGAACGGATGGAGAAAGGATGAAAGCGGATGCAGCTCGCAAAGAAAGCATTTAAAATGGAAAAAACGTTTGCAGAGGGGACCTATCTTGGATATTAAGAATGTCTAGAGGATGCCTAGAGGATGCAAAGGGACACATAGTGGAAACCTATACTGCCTATAAAAAGGGGGAGGAACTCACCTGGATCTCACTTTCAGCCCAGCAACCCTGCTGTGCAGACCTCTGCAGCCTTCATCTGACTCTTCCTCTTCCACAGCATCCAGTCATGTCCACCATGGATCATAACACACTCCTTTTGGCAGCCACCATCATTCTGCAACAGTGCGAAGCCATCTACAGGCTCTGTAAACTCTACTACGGGAAGAAAAAGAGGCGGCCAAGAAGCGTCTGGGTCTGAAGATGGATCGGGAGAAGAGCAGAGTACGGACTGTACAAAAAGCTGATGGTGGAGCTCAGGAACGAAGACACTCGTGCATTCCAGAACTTCATGAGGATGCCTCCAGCCATGTTTGACGAAGTTGTGCAGTGGCTGACACCCAGGTTGACCAAGGCAAACACCAACTTCTGGCCCAGCCTGGAACCTGGCTCAAGGTGGCACTCACTCTGCACCACCTGGCCTCAGGGACCACCTACAGGAGCATGCAGTATGGCTGGAGGGTGCCACACAACCCCATCAGCATTGTGGTCAGAGAAGTGGTGCAGGCCATCATCGAAGAATGCAAGGAGGAGCTCCTCCAGTGCCCCACCACTGAAGAAGGATGGGAGAAAGTTGCAGAGCAGTGGTATCAGAGGCGGTACTTCCCCCACATCGTTGGAGCCATCGATGGCAAGCACATGGCCTTCTTCAGCATCATCCTCTTCGCCATGGTCGATGCTGACTACAAGTTCATGTACATCGATGCTTCAGGCAATGGCTCAGCTTCAGATGCCCAGGTATACAACGCCAGTGACCTCAAGGAGGGGCTGGAACGCAACCTCATCATGGGCTTCCCAGATCCAAAACCCCTTCCCAACGACACGCAAGATGTGCCCTACTTCATCACAGGGGATGAAGCCTTCTCCCTAAGAACCTACCTCATGAAGCCCTACACCTCCAGATGCCTCACCCGTGAAGAGAGGATCTTCAACTACAGGCTGTCCAGGGCAAGGCGGGTGGTGGAGAAAACCTTTGGCATCCTGGCCAACAGGTTCCAGGTACTTCTCACCACCATACAGCATCACCCACAGACCGTGAGGAGGATCGTGGAAGCTTGCTGCATCCTGCACAATCTCATGCGCACCCGCTACCTAGTCTTGCAGAACAGGCTAGTGGACTTCCAGCAAGGCAATGGGGACATGGAGCCTGGGGAATGGAGGCAAGGGCAAAACCTGATAGACACTGAGGATGTGCAAGGCCCCAACAGAGCCTCATGTGAAGGGAAGAAGCAACGCAACCTCCTGAGACACTGGTGCAACTCCCCAGATGGAGAAGTGGAGTGGCAAGACAGGATGATAGATGATTAATGGATGCTTCCTTCAGCCTGTCTCATCACACTGATGAGATTGGGCCATGTATGTTGAGTGGGCCGACAATGAACAGGGCATTTAATAAAGAGTTGTGTTTATGTTGACATGTGTGGATGATTGATTACATTATTATTGATAATAAAGGGCCATAGGTGTGGCACCTGGGAGGGTGGACCATACAGTCCCATTATGCTTGCACTGGAGGTTTATCTATCCCACAGCTATTACCCATCTCAAAGGTATCCCTGCTCATTCCACAGGTATCCCTGCCCACCCCACTGCTATCTTAACCCATCCCACAAACATGCAAAGGCTTAAACCATTTCTAAAAGTTTCCACCAAGACTTTATTAAAAAGAAATAAATGAAGCAAGTGTGTGAATCAAAGATAGACTTTATTAACAACAAGCTATAAAAGAAAAATGACCCAAGTCAAGTGTCCAAATAAAGTCCACAGGTAGCCAGCCAGCCAGTCTCTGGCACTCCTCTTGGTCGCTCAATCTCAGTGGTGAAGGGTCCAGGTGCTGTGGAGGTGGCTGGTGCTGGAGTGATTGTCTGCGCCATTGGGGTGCAGTATCAGCAGAGTAAGCACCAGCAGAAGCACCACCACCAGAAGCATCATCCTCAGCTCCTCCAGAAACAGAATCAGCAGAAGCTCCAGCCCCAGAAGAGCGAGCCCGTGCTACAGAAGCCCCAGCAGAAGCAGAGTGAGGGCCAGGGGGTGGGATGGTGGCCCTGTCCCTCTTGCCAGGGCTGGCAGCAGATGGCTGAGGCTTTCTGTTCTTCCCCATGGTTGTGGGGTTGCTGGCTGGTAGGGAGGCAGACAGGCACCAAGGCTGGCAGGAAGGCTGGCAGGAAGGCTGGCAGGCAGGCATGCACCAAGGCTTGAAGGAAGGCTGGCAGGAAGGCTGGCAGGCAGACTGGCTTGCAGGGAGGCTGGCTGGCAGGCTGGCAGCAAGGCTGGCAGGCAGGCAGGCAGCAAGGCTGGCAAGGAAGCTGGCAGCAAGGCTGGCAGGCAGGCATGCAGACAGCAAGGCTGGCAGGGAGGCTGGCAGCAAGGCTGGCAGGCAGGCAGACATCAAGGCTGGCAGGGAGGCTGGCAGCAAGGCTTGCAGCAAGACTTGCAGGCAGCCATGCAAGCAGGGTAGGCAAGGCAGTCAATGTGTCTGGCAGCAGGTCTTTCCTCTGAATGGTGACCTGCTTCCGAGCTGCTTCCCTTTATATCCGCGGGGCTTACACAATGCATCCTCCCCACATGCGCAATTAATGCTCGGCATCCACTAGGCTTCCGCTGTGCATCCGCTCCATCCGCTGTGCATCCACTCTGCATCCGCTGTATCCGTTCCGCATCCGCTTTGCTGAGGTCCCCTGGAAGCCTAGTGGATGTGCCATCTGCTCCCATCCGCTTCCATCCGCTAGGCTTCCACTCTGCATCGGTTTTCCATCCGCCCTGCATCCTCCCCCCATCCATTTCTTTCCGTGTTATCCGCTCTGGTTATGCAAATTTTTGCCCCTTTTGAGAACGGATAACAACGGATGGAACATTTTTCTTGTCCGCTGTGTCTTTTTTACAAACGTTTTACATCTGTTGGGAAGTATGACAGGGCCTTAATATGCATTATTATTTGCCTTATAAAAGTGATAATAACTATAAAAATACTTTCCCTTAAGCAATAGCATTTAAACTTATATTCCACTTCACAGTGCTTTTACAGCCTTTCTAAGTGGTTCATAGAGTGAGCATATTGCCCCCAACAGTCTGGATCCTCATTTAACTGACCTCAGAAGGATGGAAGGCTGAGTCAACCTTAAGCCTGATGAGATTTGATCTGCCAAATTGCAGTCAGCCAGCAGTCAGCAGAAGTTGCCTCTAGTACTGCATTCTAACCAGAGCAAATTCTGACCAGTTCTGGAGAACCAGTACCAGAAATTTTGAGTAGTTTGGAGAACTGGAAAATACTGCCTTGATGGGAAATTTTACAGTATCCTTCCCCTGCCACGCCCACTGGTTGTGTAAAAAATTGAATCCCACCACTGATTCTAACCACTGTGCCCACCATGGCTTTAGTGGTATTAATGATTTAGGTATATTAGCGATTCAGCAACAGTATCCATTCACATGCCAGGGATCTGCAATTTTGTCTTATCACATTTGGAAAGAGAACTCTCCTATTGAGCGTAGTACAAGTTGCAATATATACATTCATCCTAGCCCTCTCAGCTACAAGATTTATTTTGCTCACCCAAGCTGTTTGTTGGATCATCCAAGATTAGCTTAGATATAAAGAATGAATTAGATTCTTCTCTTCAGTTAAGCCTTACTTGAACTTAAACATGTTTCGGGATTTCTTTGTGTTCCTATAAATTTAAATTTGGCTGATCTCATGGCTTATTCTCTGTTGTTGTTGTTTTTTTTTAAATTTCATCCAGGTCATTTACATATTTTAAAATAGGCAGATTATTCAAATAGTTTGATTTTTTTTTTCTTTCTTTCTATAAAACTCAATTGGCAAACTCAGTAGAATAACATTACCACAGAGCAGTTTCCATTAATAGTTATTTTTAAAATTCCTTTTATTAACTCAAGACACAAATTAAATGTTCATTTCTTCACAGAAGAGTGGTTAACTCATTACTGAAAATTGTCATATGAATATAACGAATAACAGATTTTTTGGAGGGAAAAACCTGAACTTTACAATGTTGGCCAAGTTAAGAAAACAGGAAACTGAATTTTAATAGAACAATTATGAATGTGTCATCCTGAATGTGGAAGATAATAATAATAAAAATATTTACTGAATTATATCTTAGCGTGCCTTGGTATAATAGTAATAGCAACAGGAGCAATTTTTTGCCGATTCAAATCATTCCTACCACCTCGGCCAAGGTGGGCCGAGGTGGGCCAAGGTGGTTGAATTTCACACCTGAATTAGATTTATTTTTATTTATTTATTTATTTTGTAATGTTTGAGCTCTGAGCTAAAAATTAGTGAAGGAGGTGAAAATTAGAGTTCTGAGGAAGGATAATGGATTTTGAAAGAATGAAACATGATGTTGGAGATATGTATACGAGGCTGAATACCTTAGACAAAGAATGAAATAAAAAAGTGGTCATTATTTGAACGACTAGTCACCATCTGTGCCTTTCATCTGTCTGTTTTCATTTGTCTTATACAGAAGATTTGAATGATTGCATCGAATTCCCAGTGCCACAAAGATAGAACACAATTAAGTGAATGAAAAACTCTGATTGCCTTTTGATCATAGATCTATATGCAAGGAAGCTGTAGATGATGGAGAATAGTCTATCATTCAAACTCATTTGGACTAAAGAAGCTAGATTATTGAGAATATTTATTTTCTTGAAGGTGGAATATCTCTCCCTTCTTTGTGCTCTTGATTTTTGATAAATTCAACTATGTTCCTTTATTATTACTACAGTATATTCTACTTGAAATCTTTGTCCTTATGGAGAGATAACTCTCTCACACTATATTTAGTGTGTATTTACTATATATATTTTCTGTTTATAATAATTAATATCAATATTAACATTAATAATTAATTAATTATAATTAATATTAATATTATGTTAATATTATATTAATATAATAATATTAATTAATAATTAATATAGTATGAACCATTGGAATATCTAGGAACACATTATCCCTGAAATACACTCCAAATTTTGTCTTATTTAAATAAACAACTAAATCTACACATATGAACAAGTATCAGTGTCCAATAGTTCCAAATTATCTTGGAACAAAAATAAAATAAAGTAAAATATTTTTTTTGCATCATGAAGCATTCACTAACAAGATGAAATTCAGTAATGAAAAGGGCTCTCTCCCAAGTTTTCTTTTGCCCAGTTTTAATTCTGCAATCATCCATCCTCCTTTCCAACAAATATTTTCATAATAATAATAATAACAACAAGATATTAGTTTTTTTCTGGCCCCTTTTTATGTTTCTAAGGCACATTTTTAGAATGTGATTTAAAGGCTGAAACTCTGTGCACAGTTCATTGGAAGGAAACATCACTGCTTCTGAAGAAACAATGTAAAAATATATTACATTACAAATAACTCATGGCAATGGGTCAGACACCTTTGACCATTCAAAGATTATCTACCAGTGATTGTTTGTTTATTCAACACATGACAGTGTTACATTAGACAGGACAGTACAACGTTATCACAAAAAAGTGGTTTGGCTGCCAATGATCTCGCCAGTCTGTTCTGTTCATGCTCATGTACTATTCAAAGTTCACCACAGGGGATGGAGTAGCTCCACATTCATAAGACTTGACAGCATTCTGCAACATCATCTGAGCTTTTGTTTCCACCAGTGTCCCCTGTTGAATTAATATTGCTATTCCAAGCACCATTTTCCCTATTTTTGGTATCTATTTATTTATGTGCAGTACCATGTTTTCAAATTGCTAGGTTGGCAGAACCTGAGGTAAGAGCCATGGTGGTGCAGTGGTTAGATTAGAATGCAGTACTTCAGGCTACTTCTGCTGACTGCTGGAGGCCTGCAATTTGGCAGTTCAAATCTCACCAGGGTCAAGCTTGACTCATCCTTCCATCCTTCCGAGGTGGGTAAAAGGAGGACCCAGATTGTTGGGGGGCAATATGACAACTCTGTAAACTGCTTAGAGAGGGCTGCAAAGCACTGTGAAGTGGTATACTCCTCACATCCCGTACATAAACTGTTTTAACTCTTTCTCTCAAAATGACGCGAGAGCACTGCACACCAGATAATTCCCTCAACACTGTTCAACTATTACAAAGTCTGCACAACTATTACCATTAATCTTCTAATCACTCTTTATCACCCATCACCTCCCACTTGTGACTATATGAGTATAACTTTGTTGCTTGCATTCTTATGATTTATATTGACTGTTTCCTAGTATGATTTGATTTCTTATTGTACCCTATGACTATCACTAAGTGTTGTACCTTATGATTCTCGACTCTTGACAAATATATCTTTTCTTTTATGTATGTGGAGAGTATTTGCACCAAGACAACTTCCTTGTGTGTCCAATCACACTTGGCCAATAAAGTATTCTATTCTATATAAGTCTAAGTGCTATTGGTATGGCTAAGTGACAGGAGTTCACACATCGTGTGGTGCTAGGATTCAAACCACTGGACTATAGATCTTCTCTAGAACTATTAAGACACTGAACCATTGTGCCTCTTTCTCTACCACTATTAAAGAGAAAAATGTATCAGAAATTTGTTCCTCTCCAAATAGCTAATCATCTAGGTTATGGATAGTTTTTCCAAAGCCACCCACAAGACTCAAAAAGCACAATTTGTTTGCCAACCAGTAGATGGTAAAAATGAATGATTCCAGGATTCCAGGATTTACAGGCAACATCAACTCTTCTAATGCATTATTTTTTTTGAATTATGTAAATTTAGCTGCAGGAGGGACGGGGGGGGGGGAACAAAATCTTAAAAAGACAGCTAATAGTCAAAATTTTCCTTGCAGTTACAACCTTCTGGAACATAATACCATGTAATGTGATGGAAGAAACCAAATCTCATTTTGTTGCTTTGAAATTTGCAATGGAACATTGATTTATTTTGTAGATTTCTCCACTGTTTAAAAATATCTTTCTTTTTGAGGCAGGGAAAAGCAGAAAAAAATGATAATGTTCACTTCAACACAGGATTATTTTTCAGACTAATTTGATTAAGAAACAAAATATCAGAACATTGGACTAGAAACTTCAAAAGGTTTAATAATTCAAAAGGAATTATTTCAAAAGGAATAATCAAAAATTAAAAGCAAAAAAACTTTTAAAAACTTTGATTGTGAAGTGTAGAAGAACTAGAATTCTTTTATTGGCCAAGTGTGATTGTACACACAAGAAATTTCTCTTGGTGCAAATGCTCTCAGTGTATATAAAAGAAAAGATACATTCATCAAGAGTCAAGAATCATAAGGTACAACACTTAATGATAGTCATAGGATACAATAAGCAATCAAATTATACGAGGAAACAGTATAAATCGTAAGGATACAAGCAACAAAGTTACAGTCATAAAGTCACAATTGGAAGGGGATGCGTGATAAGGAGTGATGGGATTAACAGTAATAGTGCAGACTTTGTAAATAGTTGGTCAGTGTTGAGGGAATTATTTTTTTAGCAGAGTGATGGCTTTTGGGAAAAAACTGTTCTTGTGTCTAGTTGTTCTGGTGTGCAATGCTCTGTAGCTTCATTTTGAGGGAAGGAGTTGAAACAGTTTATGTCCAGGATGTGAGGGGTTTATAAATATTTTCACAGTCCTCTTTTTGACTCGTGCAGTATACAGGTTCTCGATTGAAGGCAGGTTGGTAGTAATTGCATGTATTCATCCTTGATTAATTTTCCATGCTATTTCAGCAGTCAAGATAAGCTTGTTGGAAAATTATCTGATAGATATTTCTTTTGAAATGAAATAGCACGTTCCAATGGTGTACACAGTGTCAAATTATATTGAACAGAAAAGAGATTTAAAAACTCTTCATTAGATGAGGAGGCTGGTTATAAACTGTGGGGAAAATCATAGAAGCAAAAGCTGCAAAATAGGTTTAATTTAATTTCATATTGTTTGCTGAAATTTTATGTCTTATGTAACACTAACATATGTGGGGTGTAAAAATCCAGGTTACCACAAAATGACAGCATATTATTGGGGAAATATTGGGGGTTTTGTATCTGGTGTTACAATTAATGGTTGTTAAGGTTTTTGTAGCCAAATATGGTCAATGTATTCACCTGATGCCCTGTGAAATAAGCCTTGGAGACAGGATATAACAAGCATGAAACTGCTTTAGGGGCTGAATTGTCTGAGTACGAAGGAGACAGAACAAGCAAAATAAATGACTAAGTCCAGAAGCAAGCTTATAAGCCTTTATCTTGGCAACTGCCAGTGCAATTTTTTAAAAATGTTACTACTAAGAGAACAGATGTTATGGAAAAAAAACTGAAAACTCTTGTGTTCATGGAGAGTGTTCGTGTGAAAGGACGGCTGCACTGCACGAAGCCAAGCTGCACTGAAAGCCTCCAACACAGGAACAGAGTGTTGCCAGCCAATCAAAGCCACAAAACAGACAGAAGAAACCAGAAACACCAATCAATCAAACTCCAAGTCCAGTGAACACGGACCAAAACTCCCAGCCAATCAGAATAGGCCAGCCTCGAATTTGAAACCAAAAGCT
>BLBF01000073.1:18601765-18618798 GCA_015471245.1 Laticauda colubrina
GGTTATTTGAGGATGGGCTCCAGCGACATTTCAAAATCTTGGAAGAATAAACCTTTTGTTCCAGGGATCAACCCCAAAATCAAAAATCATCATCAACAGCAGCAAATTTATTACTGAATGGTGCAAACATTCCTATTGCTGACAAATCTGATCTTTGTGTTTTTTAATGGACATTATCTTCTTTGTTTTATTTTTTGATAGCTAACTACTTGTAGTCAATTCTTGATGATAATATTTTATGCAATAGTCCTGCAATCTTACTTGCCAGGTTTAGAACAAGTGCTTCATTTTTAAATGTACATGAGTCTTCATTCATGTTTGATATTCATATTCATAAAGCTATTAATGGACAGGTTTAGATGAGTAAATCTTCAAGCCTTGTCCTAGAGGTTCAGTGCTTTCTCTTTAATCAGTTCTTTACTGATCAGTTTCAGGCATGTGGGTAAATTCTGTTACATTTGCAGTTACAATATTTCATTACTATACTTGGCAAAGAAAACAGAAGAAGACTTCTAAATAAGCTATGTTCTTTTGGTATATTAATGGTTCTCAAATGGACATATACCCCAATAAACTACTTACACTGATTTGGATGTTACAGCAATAGAGGGAGCAGGATAATGCACTACAGGGAGCCAATTACAATGGGAGATGTGATGAATACCAAAGAACAATAAGTACCGAGTAATTTTTCCCCATAAGAATAATAGTGACTTACCAGGCAGCCAACACAAGTTCTAGCCTGTCTGTTGAGTACTAAACAAATGATGAATATTAGGATACATATTTGCACCAAAATATGTTGAAAAGTAAATTTGATGAGTTTCAAAACAATTGAATACCGAGGTACCACTGTATATATAATATATCACAGCAGCCATCCTGTAGATGTCAAAGTGAAGCTTTGTTTTATTTGTTTTTTTTTTTAAATCTGAGATATGGTCAAAGTTTTGGCTTGTTCAAAAATCATTCAAAATTAATACTGAATTTAGTCATTTCATAGCAACTGTGAGTTCTCTTCTCTTTCTCTCCTTTCTTCACCTTTTCCATTCCATTCCATTCCCCTTACCTTACCCTGCCTTATCTTATCCATCTTATTTTGTATACATATCCCCAAAATTTTAAATAAATAACATAATATGAAGATAAAAACAATGAATATAATTTCCTTCTTTTCTGACTATGACTGACAGGGGATCATTTCATTGGGATTGAAAGAACTGGGTTCCTGTTCAATACCTGATGATTACTGAGCACTGAATATTACAGCTGTGTTTTCCCTCTATCTCATAGTTAAATGAAACAATTATGGTTGCATTTCATATGGTTACATCTGGAAACAATTTCCAAAGCACCTAAAGGACATTTTTAAAAATCTTGGACATGCTAATGATTCAAAGAGAAGTGTTTCTGTTATGCCCTCACGTGTTGTGAAATGCCTCTTTTGAAGGATTTGCATAGCCCTATTGATTATGTCAACATTTCATAATGACACTACAGTACTAGATAACAGAATATATTTCTCTATTGGTGTTTGACTTTTTATTTAATTGATCAATTGCATAAGACCCTTTGAAATATTCCACATCTTTTTCCATGGTGGCAGTGGCCAAAAATAAATGCCATCTGAGTGTAGCTCAAAGAGCTTTTAGAAATTTTATAGCATGATTGCTCATTATAAAGATACTGCATATGACTTTTGAAGTTTCTATTATATGCTAGTCAGAAGCAAAACCTAGCATTCTCCTTCCAAATGCTATTATAAAGCTTCATCTTGTTTTCCAGCAGTGTGATGTCTTTTTGCATCTTCTCTTCAGAGATATTGCTATTTGAAAAGACTGGTCCTTTACAATCAGATTATTTATGCAGTGGGGAAAACATTTTATCATGCTAACATTACCTCTCTGTAATCAATTCTGTTCCTCTGTGGACTACTTTTCTCTCAGAAAATTCCACTGCCACAAATCAGTGTCATTCAATTCAGAGCAGAAGGGCTTTGTAGTTGCAGTGACAAGAATATAACAATATCAATAGAGGTTGTGATATTTAAGCACTGCAAAAAAAAAAAAGAAAAGAGTCCAATTCATGTGCTGAAGAAGAACCAAAGGAAAGCTGCATTAATATATTGGAATATTTTTTGTCAATTGTGCCTAGATCAAAACTGTAGCTAAGAACTGAACTTAATTGTATGACTGCAAAAGATCAGTAGTATGAGTGTTGCTGAACAATATCACTTAATTCCTTTTTTGTTTTTTGTTTTAAGTCAAGTTTCTTTTTAATTTATATGTAAGCATTTTAAATACAGTGTATTGTCTGGGCATACCATTTTACAAAAGAAAAAAAAAGAAATAGTAACATATATACTGATAGTAATAGTAGTATACAAAGAATGATTCTAAACATATTTATAATTATGTTAGCTTATTTTTAATCCTATTGTTATATTAGCATACTTATAGTTATAAACACTGTTCATGTTTAACTGAAACGTAACAATGCTCTTTCTTCATCTAATTTCTACCTCTTATCTCTAACCATTGATAAAACCTATTCCACGTTAAGCAATACTCTGAATGTCCTTTATCTTTTATTTTCAATGTCAGTCTTTCCATTTCTACACAATATTTTCTGAGTTATATTTTCATCTGATGGGTGTGCTAATTTTTCTAATACTGTGCAAATACAATTCTCTCTGCAGTCAATACATGTAATATTAAATATATAGTCCCTTTATCATAGCTTTCTGGTATTATATCTAACAAACTTATTTCTGGTTTCAAATCTGTATGCTGCTTAATCATCTTTTCCAACCATGTGGGAATTAAGAAAGTTTCCAATGTCAGAACAATAGGAAAAGGAGCAAGTTCAATTTTAGATGTACTAAAAGAAGGATATTTAAGAAAGACATTGCATGATTCTGGGTGAAATTGAGTCAATCCATTTAGTTGTATTTCTCCAAAGTATACACCAGGGGTCTTCAAACTTGACAAGTTTAAGACTTGTGAATTTCAATTCCCAGAATTCCTGAGCTAACATGACTGGAGGAGGAATTCATTAACTTTCTTATCTGTGTCCTGGACTTTTAAGCTGCTAATCTAGCTTTAGAAAAACAAAATTCTTAGACAGCCAGGAAAAAAAGAGAAACAAGGAGTGGTGAAGCGCACAGTGGTAGATTTCAGTAATATGCAGGTATGTCTCATGGTGAATCTACTAATTAGAAATGGTGGGCCATCCCAGTCCCTGCTCTCCCAGGATGAAGTAAAATTTGCTTTATTATGAATTATCCCACTTGGCTTTACTCGTCAGTAGGCTCTGGAGAGTATTTATTCCTCCTCAGCGATCCTTGCTCATTTCACTACAGTTTATCCAGGCTTGTGTAAATCATTGGCTGGGTTCTTAGCCTTCCCTAGTTCATTCAATATATTATCTAAACATTTAGTGCTCCACTTATTGCCTATAATTTATGCTGCTTTCCTCCACACTTCTTAACACCCATTTGCCATCTGTATCTGACTGAGTAGAACTTGTTTATTTATTAAGAGAGTATACATATTTTTCCCAAAACTGAAGGGCTCTCAATGGAATATAAGTACAAAAAACAAAATTCTAAAAAAATGTTATTATTTACTATAAATACCATCAATTAACTATTTACTAATCCCTCTTCCTCCCCCGAAAAAAATCATTCTGATTTTATCCCAAAGATGCTTTTTCAAGAAGCAGCTGGACTTTCTAGTTTTTCTTTGAAGATGTTTCGCTTCTCATTCAGCTCAGAACTGAAGAAGCTTCTTGGATGAGAAGCGAAACGTCTTCAAAGAAAAAGCAGAAAATACAGTTGCCTCTTGAAAAAGCACCTTTGGGACAGCCATGACCTGGATGACTGAGAATCTCCATAGATATTTAGCGATACATTTTGATTTTGGTATTTATTTTTATGTATGTACTGTATTTGACCCATTATATTAAGTTCTATCTTATTCATAAGGTAAAAGTAACATCATCATTACTGGCAATTGAAAATGATATTCATATACATAGAACTTTTTCTGAGTCTTAGTATTGGAATTGTCACAAAAGCAGTTTTTATAATGTACTACTTTCCTATTGTGTGATCATACCTATAAGTTTGGTTGGCTGCTTGGTTTTGAAGGGAAGCAATTAGTGTGTGAAATAAATTCTGGAGAGTGCTATCCAGCAAAGTCCCCCATTGCAGTCCAGAGGGAATCTCCTAATCTCTGAA
Source organism: Laticauda colubrina (assembly GCA_015471245.1). Classification (NCBI taxonomy): domain Eukaryota; kingdom Metazoa; phylum Chordata; class Lepidosauria; order Squamata; family Elapidae; genus Laticauda; species Laticauda colubrina. Next base: position 18,606,006 of record BLBF01000073.1, read on the forward strand.
CTGAATTCCCTAATCTCTGAGCTAGGACTGAACTTCTTATCTCCTTGGACTTTTCTGATTATTCAGGATTGCTTAGAGAAGATAATGTTAAGGCTACAACAAAAACATATCATTTTAATCCATTATGTGGGGGAAATAGATTAAAAATATTATGCATGAAAAATCAAGTTTGCCCAGCTTATTCTAAATTGCAACATTGGCAGTATCCTTGGGAGATGCCATATCTGAGTGAGTTCACAAGTCTCAGAGATGCTATTTCATACTGTCATTTTTTTAGATTTGCCCCAGTTAACAAATTGTTCTTGGCCTAAGAAGAATAAACAAGTCAAGCAGGCTGTTTCAAGTAAGCTGTGTTGGATGGTTTGTTTTTTTTTTCTCTCTCTCTACTGTGTGTCTTTTAGAGATAATTTTGCGATTATTTTCCCCACCCCCTCCTCCCAGCCTGCTTCTGGACTGCAAACCTATTAAAACTTCTGGCTCCAGTTAAAAGGCACATAGAAAGTTTCATATAACTTCCCATAACTCAAGAGAATGGTTATGAGAATTTATTTTCTTCAAGTAGAAAAAGAACAGATAGCTGTACAGCTAAAAACTCAAAATTGATTATCTATTTTGCTAGTCTTTTTATGTTTAAATAAAAATATGCATTAAATAATAGATTTTAAAAAACCTTTTTGCTGTTTTTGCTGAAATGATTCTGGGCAAATGAAATATGATGAAAAGCTGGATAGCCTGGATATTTTAAGGAAGACAAGTTAGGATGGTAGTGAGTCTCCTTTCTCCTCTGGTGCTGATTATTATTATTATTGTTGTTGTTGTTGTAGTCATTGTTGTTGTCATTATTATTATTTAAATGCCCTTGGAGAATTTCTTGCTTTGTCTGTCAGTGATGCTGACAAACCCTTGGTTGATCTATGGAACATAATGATGTCCTAAGCACTGTTGTGACATATACATATTTGTGTATGTATTTGTCTCCTTATAGTATGTTCTACCTTATTCATAAAGTGACATCATCATTAGTGACAATTGAAAATAATTCCCATAGGCATTAAAGCTTTTCCTAGTCTTAGAATTGGAGTTGTTCCAAAGGCAGTTTACTGCTTTCTTAGAATATGGTCATACATGTAAGTTTGGTTGGCTGGTTGGTTTTGAAAGGAAGTCTGCTTTCATTAGACAATGATTTGCAGTCAAAAAGAATGCAATCAATTCACATTAAATAAAATCACACTTTAAAAATCGCAACAAAACTGCCAGTATCAAATTAAATTAAAGTTATTTGGTACCTTTTGCTTCTATGCTTTTTTATTGGTTATAGCCCTTTTGTTTCCTTGCTGATTTTAATGATACCATAAAATCGTTATTTATTTGAGACACTCAACACTCCCAAGTTTTCTGGAGTGTTGAGAAAATACAATTTTAGGTTACTCAGGGATTTCCTATTCCCCAACTAGATTAAGGAGAAGTTGATCTGTGTAGGCTGTGGAGCCATTTGCTCATTTATTAAAAGCATCCACATGTCTTCAGTTATAATATTAACTTGACACTTTAGGCAAACAAACATGATGGCAATAGTTCCTTGCAGTGCTTAAAAAAATAAGAGTGCCAAAGGATAGTGCACATGAATAATGCACCAATTCACTACATTTCTTTTTTCAATCACCTTGCCAGCTCTAGTGCTGGAAATAGATTTATTTGCCCTATGCCAGGGCTATATCCATATTGCACTGTGGCAAGATATTGAAGATATGGATTCCAATAAAACCCAGTTAATTGGCCTATTCCATTTTAAATCAGAACTAGTTTGTCATATTGACTATAAAGCCTGCTTGTCCTACTTACTTTAGTTTTGACTGACTATGTCTGCTTTCTATGCATGTATTATTCATATTTCACTTCTACTATCTTTATTTACCTGCATAAATGTAGTCATTTGTTTAACATTGCCTTTAATAACAACCTCATATGAAAAACTTAACAATGTCAGTGCAACTGTCAGGGTTTCAAATAATAGACCCATAGCAAGCATAACTCCGAGGCAGGTGGATTCCTCAAATAATAGCTTTATTGGATATATCATATTGGCACAGATCTGGTGAAAACCATCTCTGAAGTTCCCTGTGATTTTCATCTAATTAAAAGATTTTCACTTTCTCAAAGCAATCGGTCACATCAGAGGTGGTATTCAGCAGGTTGTAACCAGTTCTGGAGAACCGGTAGCAGAAATTTTGAGTAGTCCAGAGAACCGCCAAATACCACCTCTGACTGGCCCCATCCCCATCTATTCTCTGCCTCCCAAGTTCCAGCTGATCAGCTGGGTCTTCGTTTGTTGCCCTGCACAGGAGAACAGAGCTGGAAAGCAGGTTAGTGGGGTGGGGAGGGAATGAGATTTTGCAGTATCCTTCCCCCAGGAGAAGGGAGGGAATGGAGATTTTATAGTATCCTTCCCCTGCCACACGCACTAAGCCATGTCCACAGAACCGAAAATTAAAAAAAAAATTGAATCCCATTACTTAGACATATGGTTCTGTCTGGTTCCCTGGTGACATCACACCTCCTTCCTCTGACCAGGTATGAAGATGTCCTTGGTTCCCAAGATAAAAATTATTTTATTTTGGCTACAAAATCCCCTCTATCTTAAATCTCCTCTCCCTATCACTCAGCTCCAGTGTGTCAGTATAGAACAAGGAGTTTGTAGAAGACACAAAAGAAATGAGTTGAGTTGGGAAATTTATTTTTCTTGTCGCGATATGCCACTGAATGATTGACAAACAGCCTTTGTGTGTTTAGTTCACAATTTTTTTTTAAAAAAGTACTATATATAGATAGAATGACATGGTATAGAATTAATAAAAAAAGTTGTAAAACTTAACTTTTTAACTTAAGTTGTGAAATTTAACTTTCCTCCACAATTAACTAACAGTACAATTCTGCTTGCCCCCCCCCCCCTTTTAAAGGTATATGAAATGAAGTAAACATAGTTTACTATTCCTATCATGCAGAAGTAACTTTCATTTTTTTCTCTTTAAATTTTGGGGAATAAAATCCAAAGCAATCTTAAGGTAGATTACAGGAGTAATGCTAGCTACTTATAGGAGCCTGGAATAAATGTAAGACCCTGCCATAAGGTGATAAAAAGTTATATTATAAATATAAAATTTCTGATAGATCCTCAAAAGCATTCCCTTTGGAAAGTTTCCTTATAATGATGAATGTTCAGATTCAGGGAAGGCATTTTCTGATTCAAGATATGACATTTTCTTCTAACTAGAATCTTAAAAGGGATAATCCCACATGGGCAGTCCAGAGCTGTGTAGAAAATAAGCTTTTTTAAAAATGAATTTTAAACTTGAATTAATTAAAACCCTCTCTTGTTCCTCACAAAAATAAAAGTTACAGAGGAATGTGAAGAGAAGGCTTAAGTCGCTTCCAAAAGTTATTATAGGTCATTTGCTTCCAGTTCTTCTGAGTCTCATATTCCTACTTAACTGATCATTTTCATATATCCTTATAAAGGGTGATATATTGTCTTTCTGACTTGCAATCAATGGCATTATTGATTCCTCCATACATATTATTTTCCTTTTCAAGTCCTTTCTTTCCATGTTTCTCCATGTGTTATTTTTACACATCATGCATATTTCATTTTTTTAATGAACTCTGAGATACTTTCTTTTTACTTTTCCTTGAAGAGAAAAAAAATGAAATAAATCGAAATGGAGATTAAGTCTACTCAGAATGACAGGGTGTCACAAGGAGTAATGTCATGTGATAAATGATTGCCAGTTTTAAAGACATTTTATTAGTATTGGGTACAAAATGGCTATCTCGGTTTCCCCTCATGTGATGTTCCTGGAAAGAATCATTATGGGTTTTTGCTCTGAAGGGCATCTGTGGTTACTTTTTCAATGCATATGTCAGAGCAATATCTTTGTGTGTCAAAACAAACAACAACAACAAGAATCATTAGTAAATGTGCTGAAGAAGATTGAAACTTGATTTTAGTGTCAAAGGTTGGAATAGCAATAGCACTTAGACTTATAGATTGCTTCACAATGATTTACAGCCCTCTCTAATTGGTTTTACAGATACAGTATATTTCCCCAAACAGTCTGGGTCCTCATTTTACTGACTTCAGAAGAATGAAAGGCTGAGTCAACCTTGAGCTGGTCAGGATTGAACTTCAGGCTATGGGAATCCAGAGTTAGCCTGCAATACTGCAATACTGTGAATAAATAATATAATAAAATAAGATGTGAAATCTAGGAAAAAATCTTGTGATTTTTACAGGATTGTCCTTTCTAAGTTCATAAATAAAAGAAAAATAATCAGGGGTGGGATTCTACCAGTTCTGTCAGTTTCTTTCAAAGCCCTTGTTAACTTTCTAAGCAGTTCGGAGAACCAGTAGTTAGAAGCTATCTCTTTTTGTTTTTTTCCACCCTTATTACATTTTGCCAGTATGCCTAGACTTTCTGTTTCTGGAGCTTCTGAGGCTTTCTTAAAGGGGAAGGGTTGTTTTAAGAGTTTTACACTGCTGTTGGGAGGAAATACTTCCCTGGACAATCAGCACTTTGAAGAAATAATTGAATGAAGCAAAGTTTTTAGTGATGGGGAACAAAGAGGAATGACATTCAGCAAGGCTTCTTGGCTAGTTAGAAAGATTAACATTCAAATGCGAGTTTACATACTCTTTCTGAGTTTTGGTCCAAAACTGGTTTTTGGTGAAGGTTAATTCTGTGCTTGGGGACATTTAATCCTGTGTTTATTGATGGGATAATTTTCCCTATTCAGCTTCAACAATCAACAGCTACTGTTGTGATTTAATTATTTGTATTGTGTTTGAATTTTTTCTTGCCTCATGGTTTCTTTTTCTATCTGGGGAGGGGGTCTTCCTCCCTACTTTTGTACTATCTGGCACTGTCCTTTTGGGATAAACTTCCAAGAGGCAGGATGCAAGCTTGGCACTGATTTTTTTAACTGCCTTTCTGGGGGAATGTGACCTTTCCTTAAGCCCATGTCACACTGGCCAACAGATGCAAAAAGGACACAGCGGACGAGCAAAATGTTCCATCCATTGTTATCCGCTCTCAAAAGGGGCAAAAATTTGCATAACCGGAGCGGATAACACGGACGCGGGGAGGACGCAGGGCGGATGCAAAGCGGATGTGGAACTGAAACCCAGTGAATGGAAGAGGATGGGAGCAGGTGGCACATCCGCTAGGCTTCCGGGGGGCCTCAGCAAAGCGGACGTGGAACGGATACAGCGGATGCACAGCGGACGAGGAACGGATGAAGCGGATGCACAGCGGATGCACAGCGGATGAAGAGCGGAAGCCTAGCGGATGCTTGGCATTAATCGCGCATGCGGGGAAGATGCATTGCATCAGCCCCGTGGATATAACGGAAGCAGCTCGGAAGCAGGTCGCCACTCAGAGGAAAGACCTGCTGCCGGACACATCGACTGCCTTGCCTGCCCTGCCTGCATGTCTGCCTGCCAGCCTTGCTACCAGCCTTCCTGCCAGCCTTGCTGTCTGCCTTGGTGCCTGCCAGCCTCCCTGCCAGCCAGCAACCCCACAACCATGTGGAAGCACAGCAAGCCTCAGCCATCTGCTGCCAGCCCTGGCAAGAGGGACAGGGCTACCATCCCATGCCCTGGCCCTCACTCTGGTTCTGCTGGGGCTTCTGCAGCATGGGCTCGCTCTTCTGGGGCTGGCGCTTCTGCTGCTTCTGCTTCTGGACGAGCTGATGACAAGCACTCCAGCACCAGCCACCTCCACAGCACCTGCACCCTTCACCCCTGAGACGGAGCGACCAAGAGGAGTGCCAGAGACTCATTTTTGTCTTATAGCTTGTTGATAATAAAGTCTATTTTTGATTCACACACTTGCTTCATTTCTTTTTTTTAATAAAGTCTTGGTTGAAACTTTTAGAAATGGTTTAAGCCTTTGCATACTAGTGGGATGGGTAAGGATAGCAGTGGGATGGGCAGGGATACCTTTGGGATGGGTAATACCTGTGGGATGGGCAGGGATACCTTTGGGATGGGTAATAGCTGTGGGATAGATAAACCTCCAGTGCAAGCATAGTGGGACTGTATGGTCCACCCTCCCAGGTGCCACACCTATGGCCCTTTATTATCAATAACAATATAATCAATCATCCACACATGTCAACATAAACACAACTCTTTATTAAATGCCCTGTTCATTGTAGGGCCACTCAACATACATGGCCCAATCTCATCCGTGTGATGAGACAGGCTGAAGGAAGCATCCATTAAGCATTTACCATCCTGTCTTGCCACTCCACTGCTCCAGCTGGGGAGTTGCACCAGTGTCTCAGGAGGTTGTGCTGCTTCTTTGCCTCACGTGAGGCTCTGTTGGAGCCTTGCACATCCTCAGTGTCAATCAGGTTTTGCCCTTGCCTTCATTCCCCAGCCTCCATGTCTCCATTGCCTTGTTCATGGTCCACAAGCCTATTCTGCAAGACTGGGTAGCTGGTGCGCATGAGATTGTGCAGGATGCAGCAAGCTTCCACGATCCTCCTCATGGTCTCTGGGCTATGCTGCATGTTGGTGAGAAGTACCTGGAACCTGTTGGCCAGGATGCCAAAGGCGTACTCCACCACCCGTCTTGCCCTGAACAGTCTGTAGTTGAAGATCCTCTCTTCACGGGTGAGGTATTTGGAGGTGTAGGGCTTCATGAGGTAGGTTGTGAGGGAGAAGGCCTCATCCCCCACGATGAAGTAGGACACATGTTGCTTGTCGTTGGGCAGCGGGTCTGGATCTGGGAAGCCCACCATGAGGTTGCTTTCCAGCCCCTCCTTGAGGTGACTGGCGTTGCATACCTGGGCATCTGAAGATGAGCTGTTGCCTGAAGCATCGGTGTACATGAACTTGTAGTCAGCATCGACCATGGCGAAGAGGATGATGCTGAAGAAGCCCTTGTAGTTGTGATAAGTGGACCCCGACTTGACTGGCGCTTTGCAGGACACGTGCTTGCCATCTATGGCTCCAACGGTGTGGGGGAAGTTCCACCTCTGATACCACTGCTCTGCAACTTTCTTCCAGCCTTCTTCAGTGGAGGGGCACTGGAGGAGCTCCTCCATGTACTCTTCAATGATGGCCTGCACCACTTCTCTGACCACAAAGCTGATGGTGCTGGGTGGCACCCTCCAGCCATACTGCATGCTCCTGTAGGTGGTCCCTGAGGCCAGGTGGCACAGAGTGAGTGCCACCTTGAGCCCAGGTTCCAGGCTGGGTGGGAAGTTGGTGTTTGTCTTGGTCAACCTGGGTGTCAGGCGCTGCACAAGTTCGTCAAACATGGCTGGAGGCATCCTCATGAAGTTCTGGAACACCCGAGTATCTTCGCTCCTGAGCTCCACCATCAGCTTGCTGTACAGTCCATCCTCTGCTCTTCTGGCGAACCATCTTTGGACCCAGACTTTTTTTGGGTGCCTCCTTTTCTTCCCATAATAGAGTTCACAGAGCCTGTAGATAGTTTCGCACTGTTGCAGAAGGATGGTGACTGCAGAAAGGACTTTGTTACAATTCACGGTGGACATGACTGGATGCTGTGGAAGAGGAAGAGGCAGATGAAGGCTGCAAAGGTCTGCACCACTGGGCTGCTGTTCTGAAAGTGAGATGCAGGCGAGTTGCTCCCCCTTTTTATAGGCAGTGTAAGTGTCCCTTTGCATCCTCTAGGCATCCTCTAGGCATCCTCAATATCTGAGATAGGTCCCCTCTGCGAACGTTTTTTCTGTTTTAAATGCTTTGTTTCCGTTCTGCATCCATTCTGCATCCGTTCTGCGTCTGTTCCGCTTCCTCCCTGCGTCCGGGCGGATGTGAGTTGCACGGATGCGTAGAGGATGCCTAGCGGATACAGCGGATGCGTAGCGGATGTGTAATGGATGCGTAGCGGATGCGTAGCGGATGCAGAACAGATGCATTGGATACATTTTCCGCGCAAAAGTTTTAGGCAGCCCAAAACTTTGGGAGCGGATGAAACGTCCATAAATGGATGCTGGACAGATAGAGAGGAAGAAAAACGGAGGCAGTGAGTGTAGAATGGATACATCGCGTTAACCAATGGATGGCAAGGTTTTTTGTCCGTTTTACATCCTCTTTGCATCCGTTGGTTCAGTGTGACATGGGCTTTAAATCTGGATGATTTCCTTAGGATATCCTATGAGGTCAGTGAGACCAACTGGTATCTTTAAGTAGTGCAAGTGAATCTAAGGATTGCTTTTCCTGGGTCTGCTTTTTCTGGAAAGTTTAAATGACCTCTCTGCTAAATGGTTTCACTTCATGAGCAAGAAATGGCTGCTTGATAGTTATCATTGCATTTTAACTATTTTATTCCTCAAGGTGCTCTGGCACCCTGCCTGATTTGTAACTCTGGCTTGCAGGTATTTTTAATCTAATGATTGGTATTTAGGGCAACTTTTTGCAAGCAAAGAAGCTTTTTGTATTTTTGTACAGGTAATCCTTGACCTACAACAGTTCATTTGGTGGTCATTCAAAGTTACAGTGACACTGAAAAAAATGACTTATGACCATTTTTCAAACTTATGACTGTTGCAGTATACCCACTGTCTTTATAAGAGGTCAGGCAAGGAGAAGCGCCCCTTGACATGAGAGATGTCGAGTTGGCCATGCCCACCCAGTCACGTGACCACCAAGCCATACGTACCAACTAAGCCCTGCCTACAGAACCAGTTGTTAAAAAAACTAAATCCCACCCCTGAAAATAATGCCTGGGAATCATGGACTGAATGTTTTTAGTATGTTTTTCAGAACATTGGATTAATTACAAGTGGTTAATAGGCTGAATTTACATCCTTTTATTGCTTCAGCAGTGATTATCCCGTCAACTTTTAACTTTGGGCTAGTGTGAGGCTTTCCCATTTCATTATACTACAGTATAATTTCAAAGAGTCTGTATCATTCTCCCACAGTCCCCCAAAAATGTGTACATAGATGAGCTGAAAATGATATTTTTATGGCATTCTAGTAATAAATTTGATTACTTCTTCTTAGAATCAAATCTATTGTAAAATCAAACCCATTCACTGTCGTATGCGAGGCCACTGCATTAAAGTGATTCCAACTCAAATAGAACAATGGCTTTTTTGCATATTTAATATGAAGATTGGCTTTACTGTGGCCCAAATAAGTAATTCAGAGGGTTATGCATTGAAAATTGCCAAGGACCATACTTATCACTCATATGCAAATGATGAAATGCTCCTGTTGCAAGCACCAACTGGATTAAAGTGAGCTCTGAATTAGCCACTATTTGTTCAGAGGAAAACATGAAATCAGTTATACAAAAACCCATAATCCTAATCAAGACCTAAAATATATACCTGGCAGTTAAATAATCAGGCAATAGAAGAAAGAAAAAAACTAAAATACTTGGGGATTGTTTTTTCAGGATTTTACTAAACTCAGGGCACATCAAAACTCTGTGTTAGGTTGCACTTTCCATAAAGACTCCAGGGCTTGCTTCATAATACTCTATTTGGTGAAATAGCCATACAGTGATGGTTCATTTTCTGTAAAGTTACTTGTCTCAGAGCAGCTCAATACTTTTTTTTTTTTTACAGTGTTGGCATAACATTGTTATACTGTTCGTAGAATTAAAGATGTCTTGATTACAAGTCTAGAAACAATTTTCTGTTGGTAACAACTTTTTTTTGTGGAAACAGAAACTGTTTCTTTGTGGACTTGCAAAATTCTGGTCAGTATCATAAGAAATACCTACACTAAATGTATATCTTCCTTCCTTCCTTCCTTTCCTTCCTTCCTTTCCTTCCTTCCCTCTCTCCCTTCCTCCCATACTTGCATTTGGCAGTATGCTAAAGAAATACTAGTGTACTGATAATGCAGTGGATATAACTAGATCTACTATATTTCATGCTAGCTTTGTACAGGCTGTTTATCAAAAATCAAATGTCATGCTAAACAGCACAAGTCAGACACTGAAGTCAGATATGAGAGAGAGGTGGAGGGAGGGAGAGAGGGAGAGGGAGAGGGGAAGAGAGAGAGAGAGAGAGAGAGAGAGAGAGAGAGAGAGAGAGAGAGAGTACTAAAGCTATATTTAGTGTTATAGCAATGCACCATGAATAATGCAGAATAATGTATATTTATTAACAAAAGTAAATCACTACTTTTGACCAATCGTGATCATTAAACTTGTATTAAATATTTTATATCTTGTTTTTAATACAATTCATACTAGCAGATTTAATGCTGTCTCAGATGTGTTGTTTGCTTGCAGCTATTTGATTATAGAACTAGGTAACATCATCAGTACAATAGCTGACTTTGGGTCTTTATTTAAAAAAAATAGCTATCATCATTTTTGTTTGTAAGTCACATCCAGGGTTATAGTACATAAATTGGCTACACCTTTTAAAATAAATCATTTACATTTAAAAAAATCAAGAAACTACCTCCAGCCCTGCCCCCACTCCTAAAAAAATTGGATTCGTTATAATATCTCCTAAAGCTCTCTAAAAACAGTGCTTTCAAAAGTGTAAGCCAAGCCATTGCAATGATTACTAAACTTTATCCCTTCCCGAGTCCTGGAATTAAATTGATGTTTGAAATGTAAAATTATCCATTGAACATATATAAAAATATCTTGGTGTTCAATAAGGATTGTGTAGATTTCCAGGTTTTTCAGTTCTGAAATTGCAAATATTCCTAAAACAACTATGAAAAAAGACTTTTTTTGTCATCCAATTAGTACATCTGCAGAACAGCTTTTCCATTGGAAAAAAAAATAATCATTTAGGCACCCCCAGCTTAATGCATTTACACTTATGGCATTCTTCCAGAACAGATTATTTCCTAATACAATTAAGGAAAGTAGCACTCTGACACTTTCTTCCTGAAAGGATTGAAAAATAAAGGAAAATATCCTAAATTAATTGCTTCCCCTGAAATAAATAATGGAGAGAAACATTCTGTGTTTCTCTCCATTATTATTCAATTTTTGAGTGAATTTTATCTAAAGAAAGGGAGGAAGATTAATTATTTATAGTGGTTTCATGGTTATCACTCTGCAGAAAAAGGCAGCTGAGCATTGCAAATTTGCAGCACCTGTAAACCTCTCTCTCTCTTTCTCTCTCTCTCTCTCTCTCCCCCCACACACACACTCTCTTCTCTCTCTCTCTTTTGTCTGAAGAATAGAAAAAGGATGAAGAAGAAAAGATCTTGGATAGCCATCCAGAAAGTGAAATTCAGGCAAATGTCTATGGAGATTCTCAGTTATCCAGGTCATGGTTGCCCCAAAGCTATTTTTTTTTTTCCAAGAGGCAAGTGGACTTTCTTGTTTTTCTTTGAAGATGTTTTGCTTCTCATCCAAGAAGCTTGTTCAGTTCTGACTAGATGGTGGGGAATAGAAAGATTTATATTTCTTGCAGACAATTGGTCATTTATATTCTTTTAGAGAGTCATTGTCCTCAGGGTCACCTGAGTGGTGCAAATGGGTATGGAGCCTTCTTGGAACTGCTGAAAGGACTGTGTTGTAGACTGGAGATAGATGATGTTCTAGCCTTCCTCCTCTGTTCAGAGACAGCTGTTCAATTGTCAAGAGTAACTGCTAAGGCAAAATACACAATTTTGAATATGCATATATTATGTCCATGATTCATATATAGTATTTAGGTGTTTGCATGCATGCAGAAAGTTATCTAGGTTACTTTGATAAGTCTCTGAGTATAGGGAGACCTGTACAATATAGGAATTACCCTAATAACTAAGGTACCTAATGAGCAATAGGTAGTAGCAACTCCTCAGGAGCTTGAAAAATTTATATCAAATAGGAGGGGAGTTGTAAAATATTATTCAATTCATGCAAATGCATTGTCTGTGGCTTAGTTTGACCAGAACAGAGATCTCAAATTATCTTTCAAAATAAATAATATAATAGTTCTGCTCCTAAATGCATGTAGATATGCATTCATAAAATTAAAAACGAACAAGTATTTATCAGAAATACAGTAATTTCTGCAACATTCTTTTCGGGGGTGACTTAATTCCCCCCTTTGCATCTTCAGGCGGGCAGGTGGCAATGGCTTGGATGTTGACCTCGGCGTTGATGGGGCACTTTGTATCAGGGTCAACGCAGGCAGCACCATATCCGGGTGTGCAACAAAGGTACTTCCTAAACAGCAAGCCCCCCCCCATTTTGTATGATTTAATATGGGCCTTAATTTGGGGGGGAGGGGCTTAATTTCATTTAATGCCTATAAAACATACTGGGACTTCCTATTGGGGGAGGCCGTATTATTGGAGAAACAGGGTATTACCTGGAATATTTTTATTGGGAATAATTAAAGGGAAATTTAGCAAACAAATTCAATACATCATATTACGCATATTAACGGTGGCAAGGGTAGTTTTTGCACAGGATTGGAAAACAGAGAAGATACCATCCAAAGAGAATTTGATACAAAAAAAATATTGGACTGTGCTAAGATGGAGTAACTTACGGCAGAATTAAAAGACAAGGATGATTCAGAATATTATGCAGTTTGGGATAGATGGTATAAATGGGTGGAACACAGAACTAAGAATTAATGTATAGGAATAAATATAAATATACGTATTACTGATGACATAATATTGTTAACAATGTAAATAGAGATACGCAAAGTTTTTTAATAACAATAATAACAATAATAATAACGATAACGATAACGATAACGATAACAACAACAACAACAACAACAATAATAATAATAATAATAATAATAATAATAATAATAATAATAATAATAATAA
>BLBF01000073.1:18659409-18673178 GCA_015471245.1 Laticauda colubrina
GAAGGAAGGAAGGAAGGAAGGAAGGAAGGAAGGAAGGAAGGAAGGAAGGAAGGCTTTCATTGCTAATTGTGTAACCATTTAAAAGAGAGTTACAGCCTCACAAGAAAGTATGCCCATTCTGGAAAAGTTTTTTCCTGGTGTTGATATATATCCCTGGAACTTCTTCAATTAAGCAGCAAGGCACAACATGACTCACCATTTTACAATATAGTTCTTTGTCTTTTTTTGGGGGGGGTGAGAAGCTGATGCTCTTGATGCTTTTGTGAACCAAGAACTTCTTTGGAACAACAGTTCCAAACATCACATGTTCAGAACCAATTTTGTTCTGAGTCTATACTGAACTTTGTTCTCAGGTCAAGAAGTGTCTAGGACAGTGGTGTCAAACTCGATTTCATTAAGGGCCATGTTAGGGTTGTGTATGACCTCAGGGGCCAGGTTGCTGTGACCAGGGTGGGTGTGGCCAACTCAACATCACTCATGTCAGCGACATTCCTCCCAGGGTCCATTTTTGCTGTCAGAGAGCTGAAGGGGGCTGTTGTCGCCAAAAATGGAGCCCGGGCGAGAAATGCTCAACCGAGCTCTGTTTTTGCTGGCAAAGGCACCACAGGCTGGTCCTTTGCTGTTTCCAGGGCAGCCCCACAAGCCAGATTTAAGCACCCTGTGGGCTGGATCTGGCCCACAGGCCTTAAGTTTGACACTCCTGCTCTAGGATAATAATCAAATTGATGGTGCCTATCACTTGCTGAACACTTGTCATTTCCCAAGCCTGTATGTAAAACATAGATGTGCAGGCACTTTAAAAAATGCAGTTAATGAGGAAGCAGTAAAACACCTCATTCAGAAAGTGACAAGCTTTATTTTTGCTCACTCTAGACTGATAATTTCATGTTTTGTAATTACATGTTTTGCACCATGATACAAACAATATGGATATCAAATAACATAATTTTCTTTCTACCTCCCAGACCAGTATTTTCCTTTGTTCCATTGCTCAAATGTTCAGTACAATTCTTTATGTATTGTATTGACACTGGATGAAATTGAGTTCTATCCTGATAAATTTCGATTAGCCTGAAGCTGATACTGAAGAATATGAATCCATCCTTCCTTCCTTCTTTCCTTCCTTCCTTCCTTCCTTCCTTCCTTCCTTCCTTCCTTCCTTCATCTTTGTTACTTGATGGGCAGAATGAAGTGAATTGAAGTTGACATTTTGTGTTTTTTTTAATACTGGCCAAGTTATTCGTGGGATAAAAATTAGATAAAAACCAGTTAATATGTTAGGGGAAAGTGTAGATTGACATGATGTGATGTAAAACATGTAATCAGGCAATTTGACAAGACTTCTTAGGAGCATATGCAGCAAATTGATAATTCAATAATGTTATTTTTCCTCCTCTGCCCCATTTGTACTATGGGCAATTAAAGGCATTACTTGAATTTAAGGCCCTGTCACACTGCCCAACGGATGCAAAACGGACACAACGGACGAGCAAAATGTTCCATTGGTTGTTATCCGCTCTCAAAAGGGGCAAAAATTTGCATAACCAGAGCGGATAACACAGACAGGGGGAGGATGCAGGATGGATGGAAAGTGGATGCGGAACAGAAGCCCAGCGGATGGAAGCGGATGAGAGCGGATGTCATATCTGCTAGGCTTTCGGGGGGGCTCAGCAAAGCACATGCGGAACGGAAAGAGCGGATGCAGAGCGGACGCTGAGCGGATGAAGCGGATGCAAAGCGGATGCACAGCGGATGAAGCGGATGCAGAGCGGAAGCCTAGCGGATGCACAGCGGAAGCCTAACGGATGCCGAGCATTAATTGCGCATGCGGGGGGGGATGCATTGCATAAGCCACGCGGATATAAAGGGAAGCAGCTCGCACGTGACCAGCATTCAGAGGAAAGACCTGCTGCCGGATACATCGAGTCCTTGCCTGCCCTGCCTTGCTGCCAGCCTGCCTCGAAGCCTCCTGGCCAGCCTCCCTGCCAGCCAGTCTGCCTGCCAGCCTTGGTACCTGCCTGCCTGCCTGCCTGCCTGCCAGGCTTCCTGCCAGGCTTTATGCCAGCCTTCCTGCCAGCCTTGGTGCCTGCCAGCCTCCCTCCCAGCCAGCAACCCCACAACCATGGGGAAGAAGCGAAAGTCTCAGCAATCTGCCACCATCCCTGCCAAGAGGGACAGGGCCACCTTCCCGCCCCCTGTCTCTGACTCTGCTTCTGCTGGGGCTTCTGCTGCTCGGGCTCGCTCTTCTGGTGCTGGAGCTTCTGCTGAAGCTGCTCCTGGCGGTGGTGCTTCTGCTGCTGTGTACTCTGCTGAAGCTGCTCCTGGTCCTGCTGGTCCTGCTGGTCTTGCTCATCCTGCTCGTCCTGCTCGTCCTGCTCGTGCTCCTGGATTTGCTCATCCTGCTCGTGCTCCTGGTCTTGCTCGTACTGCTCATCCTGCTTGTGCTCCTGGTCCAGCTCATGCTCCTGGTGCTGCTGGTGCTGCTGGTGCTGGTGCTGCTGCTGCTGCTGCTGCTGCTGCTGGGGCTCCTGGTGCTTACTCTGCTGATGATGGTCCTGGTCCTGCTGATCCTGCTGCTGCTGCTGATGATGATTATGATCCTGCTGGTGATGATGATGATGATGATGATGATGATCCTGCTGCTGGTGTGGAGGAGTAGCCCCTACCACCTGGGAGCCCCTCTGATGAGGGCCCATCTGGTCCTGTCAAAGGGAGGAAAAGGTGTATGCGGGGACAGGAGAGAAGGCAATACTTCATTGAGGAGGAACACGAGGATGAGGTGCTGGAGTGGCTGAGAGAGAAAGACTATCTGTGGCGGAAGGGACACCGGCTGTACAGGGACACCAAAAGGAAGCAGGCTGCTTGAAGAGAAAGGGCGGAGAGTATGGGTTACACTTCGAAGGTGCTCCTCGGCTGGTGAAAACATATGCACACCTGGTATGGGAAGCTGCACCTGAAGAAATCTGGCCAGGCCACGGTTAAGCTGATGGACAGAGAGACCGACGTCATGGCCAGGTGCAGCTTCCTGGAGGGTGAGATCCGCCACCAGGGAACACCAGGAGCCCCTCTGTCTACCCTCTCTCTCCGGCAGCCTGCTGAGACCCAGTCCTCTTCTGGCCGAGAGTCATTCCCTGTCTCCAGGCAGGTTTCTGTGGAGCATGCCATGGCGGAGAACCCGCGGACAGGTGTTGTAACTGTGGTGGAGCACATGGAGGACTCCCTGGTGCGGTGGAAGAAAGGAGACATCGAGTCCACCACAGTCGTAGCCGCATCCACCGCCCAGCTCCACCTCCACAGAAAGGCAGAGAGCCAGACAGCAGGAGGGGCAGAGCCACACTGTCCTGCTGGAGATCAGGGACACCATCCGCACCAGCATATATCTCCTCTCTCAGCTGGTCAACACCGACTCCTCATCCTCCAACCGCAAGCCCTTCCTCACCTATGTCAACCAGACCCTCAGGAACATGGAGGAAGCCCAGGCCCAGGTGGTGAAGGACCGGATCACCGAGCTGCTTCACAACCCTCCAGATCCAGAGGAACCTGCTCCCACCCAGCCCAGGTCTGCTGCTCCACCCCAGGTGATGTCCCTCCCATTCCAAGGCTTTCAACAGCTCCTCACCTACCAGGGCTATGGCTACCAGGAGGTCCAGCAGCACAGGCAGCAGCCCTTCCCAGTCCAGGCACAGAGTCATCGGGCAACACCGTTGCCACCGGTTCCACTGATACCACCGATGCCACCCATGCCAATGATGCCACCGACGACAGCGATGCCACCCACGCCAGTCCTCACCCAGCTGCAGACCAGACAGCCCCACTACACGACTCCTTCCTCCACCCCACAGCCAAGCCCAGCCTCAGTACATCTCTCATCAGTACTGGGGCTGACACCCTATGGCATGGAGGAAGGACCTCTCAGCATCACGGGTCTGAGCCAGCTATCCGAGAGCTTTCTCAACACACCATCACCTGTTGTCCTCTCGGGGCCAGGCACCCCAGTGGGGCTTCAGACCAGCACTGCAGCAGCAACCACCTCCACAGCACCTGGACCCTTCACCCCTGAGACTGGGCACACCTCCGAGTAACCGTGAAGAGTGCCAGAGACTGGGTGTGGACTGCATTTGGACACTTGACTTGGGTCTTTTTCCTTTTACAGCTTGTTGTTCAATAAAGTTTATCTTTGATTCACACACTTGCTTCATTTCTTTTTTTTAATAAAGTCTTGGTGGAAACTTTTAGAATTGGTTTAAGCCTTTGCATGCTTGTGGGATGGGTTAAGATAACAGTGGGATGGGCAGGGATACCTTTGGGATGGGCAATAGCTGTGGGATAGATAAACCACCAGTGCAAGCATAATGGGACTGTTTGGTCCACCCTCCCAGGTGCCACACCTATGGCCCTTTTTTATCAATAACAATGTAATCAATCATCCACACATGTCAACACAAACACAACTCTTTATTAAATGCCCTGTTCATTGTAGGCCCACCCAACATACATGGCCCAATCTCATCCGTGTGATGAGACAGGCTGAAGGAAGCACCCATTAATCATTTATCATCCTGTCTTGCCACTCCACTGCTCCAGCTGGGGAGTTGCACCAGTGTTTCAGGAGGTTGCGCTGCTTCTTCCCTTCACGTGAGGCTCTGTTGGGGCCTTGCACATCCTCAGTGTCTATTAGGTTTTGCCCTTGCCTCCATTCCCCAGGCTCCATGTCCCAATTGCCCTGATGGAGGTCCACGAGCCTGTTCTGCAAGACTGGGTAGCGGGTGCGCATGAGATTGTGCAGGATGCAGCAAGCTTCCACGATACTCCTCACGGTCTCTGGGTGATGCTGCATGGTGGTGAGAAGTACCTGGAGCCTGTTGGCCAGGATGCCAAAGGCATTCTCCACCACCCGCCTTGTCCTGGACAGCCTGTAGTTGAAGATCCTCTCTTCACGGGTGAGGAGTCTGGAGGTGTAGGGCTTCATGAGGTAGGTTCTGAGGGAGAAGGCGTCATCCCCCATGATGAAGTAGGGCACATCTTGCGTGTCGTTGGGCAGGGGTTCTGGATCTGGAAAGCCCATGATGAGGTTGCCTTCCAGCCCCTCCTTGAGGTCACTGGCATTGTATACCTGGGCATCTGAAGATGAGCCGTTGCCTGAAGCATTGATGTACATGAACTTGTAGTCAGCATCGACCATGGCGAAGAGGACGATGCTGAAGAAGCCCTTGTAGTTGAAATAAGTGGAACCTGACTTGGGTGGTGCTTTGCAGGCCACGTGCTTGCCATCTATGGCTCCAACGGTGTGTGGGAAGTTCCACCTCTGATACCACTGCTCTGCAACTTTCTTCCATCCTTCTTCAGTGGAGGGGCACTGGAGGAGCTCCTCCAGGTATTCTTCGATGATGGCCTGCACCACTTCTCTGACCACAATGCTGATGGTGTTGTGTGGCACCCTCCAGCCCTACTGCATGCTCCTGTTGTTGGTCCCTGAGGCCAGGTGGCGCAGAATCAGTGCCACCTTGAGCCCAGGGTCCAGGCTGGGCCGGAAGTTGGTGTTTGCCTTGGTCAACCTGGGTTTCAGCCGCTGCACAACTTCATCAAATATGGCTGGAGGCATCCTCATGAAGTTCTGGAACGCCCGAGTGTCTTCGTTCCTGAGCTCCACCATCAGCTTGTTGTACAGTCCATACTCTGCTCTTCTGGTGATCCATCTTTGGACCCAGATGCTTCTTGGCCACCTCTTTTTCTTCCCATAGTAGAGTTCACAGAGCCTGTAGATGGCTTCGCACTTTTGCAGAAGGATGGTGGCTGCCAAAAGGACTGTGTTACGATCCACGGTGGACATGACTGGATGCTGTGGAAGAGCAAGATGACAGCTGCAGAGGTCTGCACAGCAAGGCTGCTGGTCTGAAAGTGAGATGCAGGTGAGTTGCTCCCCCTTTTTATAGGCAGTATAGGTGTCCCTTTGCATCCTCTAGGCATTCTCTAGACATCCTTAATATCCAAGATAGGTCCTCTCTGCTAACGTTTTTTCTGTTTTAAACGCTTTGTTTCCGTGCTGCATCCGTTCTGCATCCGTTCTGCATCTGTTCTGCATCCATTCCTCTTCCTCCCTGCGTCCGAGCGGATGAGAGTTGCGCAGATGCGGAACGGATTCCTAGCGGATATAGCGCATGCGTAACGGATGCAGAACGGATGAATTGGATACATTTTTCGCGCAAAAGTTTTGAGCAGCTCAAAACTTTTGGAGCAGATGAAACGTCAATAAACGGATGCTGGACGGATAGAGAGGAAGAAAAATGGAGGCAGTGAGTACATTGCGTTAACCAACGGATGGCAAGCTTTTTTGTCCATTTTACATCCTCTTTGCATCCGTTGGTGCAGTGTGACAGGGGCTTTAGTTTCTTTGTTTTCTTTTGATGGTCTTGTGATGGGTCAGGTGTGAGTTACCAGTGAGAGTCTTACAATGAGTCTTGTGATTGGAGGCAACCAATTCTACATGAGGCAAACATCACCCAATTAAAAACTGAATCCATGAATATTGTATGACAATCACGATCCCAAATCCTTAATCTCTACCCAGACTGATGCCATACTGCACCAGTTTAATTGGAGCAACACAAAACTCATCGGCCATGCTACCAACTCACCACATTCAAAACTTGTTTCTTTTTCCCTAAGAGATAAGGAAGGAAAGTAGCATTGGTTTGCCTTCATTAACTAGCAGAACAATTTAGTGAAAAGCCAACCATTTCTTGTAGTCAGTATAACCTGCATTAAACCATGACCAGAAAATTTTGCTTTTGTTTGATTTGGTTGTGTATGTATATGCTTGTGTGTTTGCTCTAAGAGCAGGAGAAATGTCAGCACTGAAATGTAAATTTAGTTATATTTTGACAGACAATGAAAGCATCATTATTTTCCCACTTATTCTTCACAGAATTTCCCAAAAAAATTCTTGCCTGTGGTAAAAGTAATGAATTCTAGATGGGAAGGCTATGAAATTAAATTCTATATTTTGGCTGTTCTCACAAACATAAAGGGTATGTTTAACTTTCTGACTGGAAAAAGGTGACCCAGGAAGCAGACTGCTTGGAAAAATGGAAATTCTTATCTACTTATGTTCCACCAAATTTCCAACTAAAATGATTTAAACCAGTGAAGCAAAATACAGTTGCCTTCTTTGGATTAGGTGATATTTATATAGCAGTCCAATTGGGCATTAGCTACACATCTGTCATTATTTTTATCAGCAGTAGCAGCACTACTTAATACCTAGGGACTAGAAGCCTGGGCAATGACTCCATTTTAATATTATGTTGTAAGACTGTAAAATAAAGCAAGTGTATTAATTTTAATGCTGGAAGAACAAATTAGTACATGTGTATAAGGGTAATCTGATGGGCAGAATTAGAAGTAATTTGCAAGTGCTTGATCAATGTTGAATGTAATGCATTTGGCAAAATGGAAGGAGAAGGGAGATGAGAGCTTATGAAAAGCCAAATTACATGGATTACAGGTTAATATGTGCAATTAAACACTAACTCAAAGGGAGTTTTCCCCTCTTTTGCATACTTCATCCCATTTGGTCAGGAAATAAGAGTACTGATAGAAGAGAACATTTATAGCTCAGGTTCAGCGCTCTCTAAGCTTGGTGGTTTTCTTGCAGATGTTTCATTACCAAATTAGGTAACATGATCAAAGCTGGTCATTAGCATTCGGCATTAGTGTTAGCACTGATGAGATTATCAATTTTGGTAATGAAATGTCTGTAAGAAACCACAAAGCTCAGAGAGCAATAAGAACTCCAGAAATAAAAGAATGATTGACACATTGAAAATAAATTTCAAAAGTATATAGTTCAAACACTTATGTATTTATTTTGAGAGGGTTGTGGCGGGTTCTCACATTCTATTTACCTATGACTTTCAAACTTTTTGGAAGATTTTATCCATTTTTTCGGAGCAGGGACATGTCAATAGATTTCAGCTACCTGAACTTCTCATTATAGTCATGGAAGAAAAAGATCTAGAACCACACTGGCTCTCAAAATAAATCCCATCTTATTATTTTTTTTAGAATGTTCAGATAGAATTAACAAATATCTCAGTTGGGTGATCATTCACTTAGATTTTTATAGCTAAAGGATTAAGCGTAATCTATAGCATTGGCTCTTAAACTGTGATCTGTGGACCCCTGGGGGCTGTGTTGACAACACAGGAGGTCTGCAAAGACTTGAATAAATGTTATTATTGAAATCTTGAGTTAGGTCTTGGTGGGTCCATGGCCATTATCCATGGCCACACAAGGTATTTAAAGGGATCTATGGTGAAGTAAAGGTTGAGAACCATTGTTCTATAGTATTCTTTATGATTTGATAATTTTATGATTTGAATGCAATAGCAATAGCACATAACACTTCATTGTGCTTTACAGTCCTTTCTAAGTCAATGGTTGCCTGCCAGTGGGCCATAGCCCACTGGAGGGCTGTGAGAAAATGTTGGTGGGCTGCAGAGAAATCTCACCCCCAGAGCAACCCCCCAAAGCAATTAATCCAGGCTGTGCCTCCCACATGGCTGTGCCTCCCACATGGCCCATGGAAACCCTACCCACTCATTCACTCCTTACCCATCAAACTTGCCTGCTAAATTGCTATTTTTCCTTTTTCTGACCATCATCTGTTCTGCTGTGCCTGGAGATTTAGATTAGCTAAGAAGCAGGAAATGGTTGGATTTTTTGCTTTCTAGTTAGTCTTTAGATCTTTGGCTCTGCTTTTAAGCACAGCCGAACCTCCCTTAGGACTGAAGGTTCTGTTATTCAGTGCAGACTTACAGCAAACAAATTTGACAGACTGAGTTAGCTGATGGCAGATCGATAGATCACTGAATGATTCTGTGAGCAACTTAATCTGCCTGTCTGCTTTGCCTGATTTTGGGTAAAAGTTGCTCTTTTTTATAAAAAAATCAATATTTATATATATATTTATAATATTTACATACAAGCCATGCCCAGCCAGTCACATGACCACCAAACCACACCCACAAATTAGGCCATGCCCAAAGAACTGTTTAGTAGTCCTTGAGATTTAAAATTATGAGTTTAGTGGTCCCTGAGATCCAAAAGGTTGGCGACCCCTGTTCTAAATGGTTTACAGAGTCAGCCTATTGGCATCAACAATCTGGGTCCTCATTTTATTGACCTTGGAAGGATAGAAGGCTAAATCAACCTTGAGCTGGTGAGATATGAAGTGCCAAATTGCAGGTAGCCACTAAGCAGCAAAAGTATTCTGAAGTACTGCATTCTATCTCACCACTGTGCCACTATGGCTCTTAAAGGACTTATTGTGGGATGAATTTTCATGAACCCCACCCCTTAGGGAGATTTATTCCGACAAAGATTTGTGCCATATAAATTTGGTATTAAATAAGTATAGTGGTGATATCATCATTACAAACAGAATCCCAGTTTTTGATTTAAGTTGTAAAACTGAGTGATTAACCAAGAAAGGGAACTTCTGTCTCTGCCAAAGAATTTAATTAAAAGATTGGCCTGGGATGAAGCACTGTGAAAAAGCCAAATGTTAGGGAGGCCATTAGTAAAGAAATAGAAAGAAAACCATTCATAAAATAATGATTTTGTGCTAACTGTTAGTATGGGCCATCTTGCAAGTGCAAAGTCCTGGTTGGTATCCAGAACAATACTGCAGAGCTGGAAATACGCCAAGCAGTTTATTCTAATGATCAATTGAGGAAGAAACTTCCTCACTGAAGAGAGAGTGAACATTTGGGATATTTTCCTCAGCTTAGGATGGAAGAAAGCAAATAAAATTTAGGACATAATAAAGATAATGATAATAATATAGAGCAAATAGTATATTCAATATGTTCAAACTGAGTCTGGAGATTTAGGTTGAAAGAAAGCATGTGCTTTTGCATACACTACACTATTGAATGATGGAATTTGTCTACACAGAATGAAATGACAGCTCTCAACTTTCTGACTTTAAAACAGATATAGAATACTGATGGTGTTAAAACAGTACATGCCTGCAGGCATCTGAAGCTCAGACCAAAGAGGATAATTTGAGTTCTTTTATAGTCCCATAGATATAAACGTAGGGGGTGTAGGGGCTCAGAAGTTAAAAATGCTGAGCTTGTCAGCTGATAGGCCCGGTTTGAGACCTGAGTGCTGCACAATGGCATGAACTCTTGTTTCTAGCCCCAGCTCCTGCCCACCCCACATTCCAAAGCATGCAAAGATGAATAGATAAATAGGTACTACTTCAGTGGGAAGATAACAGTATTCTGTGTGCCTCAGCATGCTGGTCATATGACCATGAAAATGTCTTTGGACAATGCTGGTTCAGTCAGTTAACAATAGAAATGAGCACTATTCCTTAGAACTGGAAAAGACTGGATCTCAGCCGGTTCTCCAGATGATCATAGTTTCAAGATACAAGCTGACAAACATCAAGGTTTGAAATACTTTTAATTTGTACCAAGCAACGCACATCCCATCTGGCAAGAATGGTCAAATTCCAATCCAGATTAGCACTGGGAGCATTTGCCTTTCAGCTCACTTTAGAATATTACTCTATCCCTCTAATCACAGCTGGCTCTTGCAGACCACCCTATTCTATATCCCCAATTAAACCTCATTAATTAGGATGACTATCCTGTATCTTGCTGCCTATACTTCTCTTATTCCTACCTATCACCAAACCCCCTCTAATCCACATATCACCTCGTGGTATGTAATGAGGAATCTTTCCTCCCCTCCACAAGAGCTGGTATACCCCAAAGTGCTTGTTGCTGCTTGGTGTTAAATTGGAGTTCCCCGGTATGCTGTAACTATGTTATCTGTGGATGGGAATTCCCCATGCAGCCACCAATGGGGCTTCCCCACACAGCCTCTGACTCCCAACCAGCATTCTGACACAGCAATGCAGCAGGGAGCACTGCATCAGGGAGCGTGTAGCTGACAGGATCCAAGGTTAGTGCATATGGAGCCCAACTGGACAGGGGAAATATTTACTTTTTAGATATAAGCAAAGATTGTTTTAATTAAAACACAATATTGAAAAAAAAATATTTTGCATGCATGTATTCCTAGTAATAATATTAATGTCACACAACAGAGTATATTATCCTCTGGAATTTGCAAAAATTATATCATTACAATGTCTGGAAATATGGAATTATAGTTTATTCTTTATGTCTGAATTTTCACAGTTTGTGCCAGAAAACACAATGCTGCAGAAGAAAGGGAAGAAGTAACTCAAAAATAATGAATGCAAACAAATAAAGTTATCAAAACTTCACTGCCCATGTAAGTGGGGCTCTTTTGAACCTACTCTAATAGACTGAAACATAGACAGCTGTTCACCAGGAGATCCAATTGTGGAAAAAGAATTCAGTGCAAGGACTAATCAAATCCTGGGAAGGATTCCAGAAATCAGCCTACACTTTTGAGGGATTAAAAAGGTGTTTTAAAAAAATCTACTACCAAGAAGAGAGAAATTAATCTTGCTTTGAACATTGTCTAATAATGTCTTATCCCCATGGGAACCTAATGACCACAGCTCTTCTTAATCCCACCTCTGAGATCAATTCTGTTATTCTGATCATTCAGAATTAATGACAGTTGGGCTCTTTAGGTTTGTAAGGATTATTATTTTTTCTACCTGTAGCATAGAAGTGCAAATAAAGAAAAAAAAGTAATCATTATGAGTAGTGTGGATATTCCAGTGATGCATGAGTGAGAATTGGAAATAAGAAAGAGGAACCACAACCTCAGAAACATTTATAACTGGAGACACCCATAATCTCTGAACCCTTGAAATGAGCACTTGCAAAATGGCCCATATCAACAGTTAGTGCAAAGTCATTATTTTATGAATTGTTTTCTTTCTAATTCTTTATAAAAGCTATGATGGTGTATTGGTTAGAATGCAGTGTTACAGGTTAATTTTTGTGGAGTTCAACTGGCTCAAGATTGACTGTATTAAGCTACAGTAAGGCAGCTGCCTTAATTCTGCTAAAATTTCCCAATGACTTATCTTGCTTTTGTGATATAATGATCCAAAGCCAAATATAGGATTGTAGCTTGTACTTCTCAGTGGCTAATTATGTCCACTCATTTACAAGAGAAGGGACAATATGCAATGTGAATGTATAATTGGTTGAAGATTGGTAAACTTTCTGAATGTTTCTGTTGTTTGGGGTGAGTGGATTGAGAAAGCAGTATAATTGACTAAATAGCTCTGGTTACTTTGTGTTGGAATTCAAGAGACCAAGTGTAATGTACCTTAGAATTATTACTTGTGTAATAATTGCTGACCATGCACCATTGACTTCTAAGGTTGACATGTTTACCAGAGATCAAATCATAATATAGTTCCAAAGTAGAAGGTAGGATTTGGCAGTGTGAAGATGGCTATATATTATTTCTACTATCAGATCTTGGGATCAAGGAGGATACGAATCAATGAATTTGACTACTCAAATTACATAAATCAATTCTCAGGATCAGCAGTCAAAGGCAAGATAGAGGCTATACTATTCTTCAGCCTGACATACAGGATTACTGTTTGAAATCTGAATATTTCAGAAATGGTGACAGCAATCAGGACTTCAGTTTGGGCTTCTTCGACGATGAACCAAAATCCATGCTTATGCATGGTTCTGATCCTTGCTCGCCACCGGAGCACCCCAAGCCGGATGGATTCAGGGCTTAGCCACCCCGTACAGGTGATGAAGAGAGGGGAGACCACCAGCAGGGTCAAGGAGAGCTGCATCTTTCCTCCCCAGCTGGCCATTACTCCCTTTCCCAAAGATGGTTGCAGCGGTGGTCAGAAATGGCCACCTCAAAGAAGAACCCAACTGGAAAAGATTGTGCAGGAGGAAGATAAGAAGAGAAAGCTTTGAATGACTGGATTAAACTTAAAAAGCAACAACATAGGATACCCTGGTAAGTTTTGGGAGAATCTCATCTGCCATCATCAGGCTTCCGTATTGTGTTCGTCTGTGAGTCAGGCTTTCACAGCCATTTTTGTTTTGAATTTGGTGCTAGCCTACTGCTGTGTTAGAATGGTTTTTTCTTCATCCTGATTGGTTGGGACTCTTGGTCTGTGTTTATTGGTCTTGAAGTTTGCTGTGTTCTGCTTGATTGGTGTTTCTAATATCTTCTGTCTGTTCTGTAGTGGGGTTTTTTTGGGGGGGGTCTTGATTGGCTGGCAACATTATGTTTCCTGTATTGGAGGCTTTTAGTGCAGCTTGGCTTCAAGTAAACAGGTGAATATAATTTATTAAGAAGCGAGGTTTCATCTGGGTGCCTGGTTGGGGTGTGCTTGAGCTGGAGGTACGGGAGAGAGGTCTGTTTGTGCCCAGATGTGTGGTGTGGAGATTTTTTTATTTGTGAGTGCAGGCTTCCAGATAATTGACAGTCTAATGGAGTTATCTCTTCTATTCATGCTTTCAGGTCTTTTTTCAATCTCTATGGCTTCTCTGATAATTCTGTGGCTGGGGTTTTCAAGAGTGGCTTGGGTTTTGGTGCCATTGAAGTCGATGCTATGACCTGTGGCTTTCATGTGTTGGACTAATGAGGAAGTGTGTTCCAGCTTTTTTACTGCATTTTTGTGTTCATCCAGGCGGGTACTTATTCTTCTATTAGTCTGTCCAATGTATGTGGCAGGGCATGATGCACAGGGAACTTCATATATGCCTTGGTTTTCCAGAAATATATATATATATATATATATATATATATATATATATATATATATA
>BLBF01000073.1:18674802-18690575 GCA_015471245.1 Laticauda colubrina
TTGAGAGTGCAGGCTTCCAAATGATTGACAGTCTGGTGGAATCATCTCTATATATATTTGTTGTTTTAAGTTTTCGCGGGTACTTACATGTGTGCTGTTCAGCTTCCATCGGGTATTATCCCAAGTCATTGTAGTTGTGTTTTTTAAGTTGTAGCAACATTTCGGCAGAATCTCATCTGCCATCATCAGGCTTCTGTATTGAGTTCGTCCCAGACATATATACATTTATATATACATAAAACACTTTAAGAACTTGTGTATATATTAAGAATGTACCAAGCAGAATTCGATTGGCAAAAATATAAAATAGAGATTATATATTGAATGTTATCATTGTAAAGGCATAAATTGAAGTTTAAATAAGATCTGAAAGGACAAAAAGATATAAAAGTGTCATACTCCATTCAGTCACTATAGGGGAAAACTTGTTTAATGAGAAAAGAAAATATGAAATTGAAACAGGACAGACAAAAGTATAAACATAATGATTAGAAAGACATTGAAACTTAGAAAAAGATATGTAATAGAACTTAGAAAGGAATGAGATAATCAAAAACAAGGTTGAGAAACTAAGGGAAGGGAAAAATCACTGAGAAAATGCTAAAATAGTAATAAGATATGGAATAGAATACAAAGATGAATATGAAATTGAGTTTGTGTTTGTATGGAAAAGTGACAACCCTGGATCATGCTATTCTCATTGTATTACGTTTTGTGAAAACCCAAATATTTTTTTTATAGAAAAGAAAGAAAGAAAGAAAGAAAGAAAGAAAGAAAGAAAGAAAGAAAGAAAGAAAGAAAGAAAGAAAGAAAGAAAGAAAGAAAGAAAGAAATGGTGACAGCAATCTGTGGAGAACCAGAATATACCAAGCAACAGTGTGGCCACTGCAGGAGTAGAAGCTAAAGCTTTGAAAATTATAACTCTCGCAAATCAAGGCTGCTTAGTTTTAGTTGTACGTGCATGGAAAGTTCACAAATATTGTCTTTTAAATACCTTTAGAGGAAACATGCTTCGCTGGAGTAGCTTCAGGGAACTTTTTGCCTTGCAACTGTATGTCATATCTGTTTATAAATTCTTTGTTCCTTCTCTCCCTGACAAACAAGCCCTGACAAACATGCCTATCTCATCATATATACATATATGCATTGAAATTTAACATACAATCTATGGATTCCTTCCTTCTTTTTCTTTCCTTCCTTTCTTCCTTCCTTCCTTCCTTCCTTTCTTCCCCCTTCCTTCCCTATCTCCATGTTCTTCATGCTTTCTGTTGTTTTGAGCCTTATACATTGCTATGCTTGAAGTCTTGTCATGAAAGCCTAAAACTGAATTCTTAGCTTTATAATCAAGTACAGTTGTATGTCCAAATCTTGTTTACACATTTTCCCACAGATCCTAGTTAGCTTGTGAAATCAGAGGGCATCGATACTAAAGCAAATAAACCTTAGATTTTCTTGTGCATTTTGAAATTCTTTTTTGGGGGAGTAATTAGACTCTGTGGGCTCATACATTTGACTAGCTGTGTCTCCTTACACAGCTCAAGTTTATATAAATTTACCTCCATCCTCTTCTCTTACAAAGAATCAAAAGCTTGGTACAATCAGCAACTCACAAATGATTCCCTGCTATATGGTTAAAGGCATGCCGTTGAGATGTAATATATCATTATACTTACTTAGAAAAAGCCAAATGCTATGATCATCCAGATGGTCTTTTGGAGTGTTTTTAGCTTTCTGGCTGTTTCAGTATTCCAACATAGTTTTTATATGCTACTCCATCCAATCATACTAAGTCTACCTTTTGGTTTGTAGGATATAGATTTTTTAAGGAATGAATAAGAGAAAGAAGGAATCCATTTACAATGGCATATATCAGACTGCTGTGCTTAATGGTGTATCTTCTGGAAATGTGGCTTCCAGTTGTGTGTGGCAGTCCTTTCATATGGCTTTACATGATTCAAGCTTTCTTTTCAAGGAAACTAGAAGATGGAGAAATTCAATAACATACCTTGGGTGGAGGAGAGTAGTAATTTGATGTGGGGAAGAAAAAGGCATCTAATCACAGACAGACAGGCATACTCACACACATACCTATGTCCCAAAGGTGCTTTTTCAAAAAGCAATTGGACTTTGTTTTTTTTACTTGAAGACATTTCGCTTCTCTTCCAAGAAGCATTCTCAGCAGGCAATGAGTCTAATTCTTCTATTGGAATTAAGGATATTTCTTGGATGAGAAGTGAAATACCTTCAAGAAAAAACAAAGGAAGTCAAGTTGCCTTTCAAAAAAGTATTTTTCAAAAAACCATAACCTAGATAACTGAGAATCTCACAAACACCCATATATGCCTTTTCATTTTCAAGAAAACTGTGATCAATGGTGATTCATTGGTAGTGTGCTGCATACCCCACTACATTCTTTTCTATGTTGAAAATGCAGTTCGGTAATAGAGATAGTCCTCAACATGTTCACAACTGAGCCTAGAATTTATGTTGCAAAGTAAGAAATTTATTAAATGGGTTTTGCTGCATTTTATGACTTTTCTTGCCATATTACTTAAGCAAATCACTGAATTAGTTAAATTAGTAATGTGGTTGTTAAGTGAATCTGGCTTCCCCATTGACTTTGCTTGTTAGAACATCATAAAAAGGGATCACATGACCTTGGGACATAGCAACGGTCAGGAGTCAGTTGCCAAGCATCTGAATTTTGATCACATGATCATGGGGATGCTACAAAGGTGATAAGTGTGAAAAACAGTTGTATCTATTTTTTTCAGTATCGTTGTAACTTTGAAAAATCACTAAATGAACTGTTGTAAGTCAAGGACTATCTCTACTTAGGTAGGAAAAAAAAACAGTATACAAGTATGTATTGCTGTTTCTTGAGTTGTAAGTATTTGTAAGAAAAGGACTAGAATCAGAGGGTGGAGGTTTTACATTATCTAAACTTGAAATAAGAAATGATTTTATGGCTAAGGTAAAGAAAAGGTTCCCCTTGCACATATGTGCTAGTCGTTTCCAGCTCTAGGGGGAGGTGCTCATCTCTGTTACAAAGCCAAAGAACCAGTGCTGTCCAAAGACGTCTCCATGGTCATGTGGCCAGCATGACTAAATGCCATAGGTACACAGAACACTGTTACTTCCCCATCAAAGCGGTCCCTATTTTTCTATTTGTATTTTTATATGCTTTCGAACTGCTAGGTTAGCAGAAGCTGGGACAAGTAATGGGAGCTCACTCCATTACACACTGCTAAGGATTCAAACCACCAAACAGCTGGCCTTTCTGATTGACAAGCTAGCCACTGGGCCATTATGAAAAGCATTAAACAGTGAAACAGCTTCCCTTCTTGAAAAATAGATGCTCTGTTTTTGAGGATTTTCAAGAAAAGATTGGACAGCTATTGTTCTGACATAGCATAACAGTTTCTGCATTGTACAGAAACTTAGACTCTCTTTCAAACCTTTGTTTCCAAGGGCTAGGCCAGCTTTCTTCCATATTTCCTGCTGTCCACATCTGAGTCATAAATGGTTAGAAGAAAGGCTGCTAAATTATTGTTTTATTATATATGTAAAATAGTGAATCTGCCTTATTGTCAACTGTTATGAAAAAAATTCTAAGATCTGTACAATATGCAGAAAGCACTAATTAAATCTGAGTACTATCCAGATAGATGTACAATGCTTCAATTAGCTTAACCATCCATCTATTGCTGAAAATTCTAGAAGATTCTAGAAACAAAAGTCCTGAAGTTGGAGAAAGATCTCAGACTGTTTATAATTTACTCCAAAAGTAGAATTAAGTTCAACCAAGAATGTTCATGCTTTAATATTTTGCATTCACTTTTACTTAACATTTTAAGGCACTGTTTATTC
Source organism: Laticauda colubrina (assembly GCA_015471245.1). Taxonomy (NCBI): domain Eukaryota; kingdom Metazoa; phylum Chordata; class Lepidosauria; order Squamata; family Elapidae; genus Laticauda; species Laticauda colubrina. The sequence goes on from BLBF01000073.1 coordinate 18,678,673, forward strand.
CATTGCTTTTTAGTGGCTGCTGGGGGATTCCATCTGTAAGAAGAATAAAAGTTGCAAGGTCTAAGGGCAGCCTTTTTCTTCAATTGTTAAACAGCCATGTATAAAATATTTATACAAAAAACGTAGGGGAGTCTTTGAAGGGAAGATTTGAGAAATGCTTCCAAAGAAACAAAAACAAAATAAATGAAAGAAAGAAAACAGCAGAGTACAAAAGAATATTTAATTGAATTCTTATCTCAATATCCACTTTCATACACTACTTTAAAATTCTTGCCTGTAAATCTGATATCACACCTGCAAAATGAGACAGAAAAAGTACCCTTGCTTTTTAATTAGGAGTTAAAGCTGGAAAATTTATATGAGCATGGTTGTGAGATTGAAATTGTGAAGACAATCCTCTGGGCTTGAAAGAGCAATAATTTCCACACAATCTTAATCTTGCAGAATTTTTTTTTGTTTGATTGTAATATTTTCCAGGTAAAGGTAAAGGTAAGGGATGCAGTGGTTCAATGGCTATGACACTGAGCTTGTTGATCAGAAAGGTCGCAGTTCGGCAGTTCGAATCTTGAGCACTGCATAACAGAGTGAGCTCCATTATTTGTCCCAGCTTCTGCCAACCTAGCAGTTCTAAAACATGTAAAAATGCAAGTAGAAAAATAGGGACCACTTTGGTGGGAAGGTAACAGTGTTCCATGCACCTTTGGCATTTAGTCATGCTGGCCACATGACCAGGGAGATGTCTTCGGATAGTGCTGGCTCTTTGGCTTTGTAATGGAGATGAGCACCACTCCAGAGCCAGCCAGAAACAACTAGCACATATGTACGAGGGGAACCTTTACCTTTAGTCTAGTGAAAAGATGGGCTAGGGGTGATATGATAGCAGTGTTCCAATATTTAAAGGGCTGCCACAAAAAAGGGAGGGTCAACGTATTTTCTAAAGCACCTGATAGCAAGGCAGTTGCAATGGATGGAAACTAATCAAGGAGAAAAGCAACCTAGAACTAAGGATAAATTTTCTGATAGTGAGGACAATTAACAAGTGGAATGGCTTGCTTTCAGAAGTTGTGTGTCTACCATGGACAATTTTATCTTTTAAATTGAACATATTTTTTCAATAAACTCACAACTAATTTATTCTATTTTATATTAGTGGAAATTAATTTAATTTCAGTTAATCTGGCTCTGTCTCATTATATGTAAATTCACAAGATATCTGCATCCAGCTGTTCTTTCTCTCTAATTAATTTCTATGCTTTTTGATGTCAAATTTCTGAAATGAATCAAATATAGTTTGGTTGCTGTCTTCAGTTTGGCTTTTTAGTACCACATGATATACTCTAGTTAAGGACTTGAAAGTAGTAAGTTCATAAGATATTTCATAAGATATTTCATCGAACAAACCACTGTAGATGTGAATGTGGCTATAATATGCAATAGCACTTTAGATCTTATATTGTGATTTGAAGGATTTATACTTTTAAATGTGAAAGTACTATTTCAAATTTCCATGATAAAGAAAAAGATTACTTGCAAATATTGTAGAAATATATAAATATTTAGGAAGACACAAATATTGAATATACCTAGTCTTAAAGCTAGGTATATCATCCAAGATAAAATATTAAACAGATATAGAAGCAAAGGACCTTTGATGTTAAACTAAATATGATGTTGAACTAAATATTACAAATCTGTAGGTTAAACAGCATAATTGTACAAATACAGTCAAGGTATGAGTGTATTCTCAAGGATATAGCTTCAATATGTATAAAACAGTGGCAAATGCTAGTAATAACATACATTTTTATGTAGCCCTAACTTTAATGTTTGAAGTATTTCTTATAACAGCTTAGCAAATTACATAGCCAAGGTAAAGTAAGTTATATCCAGTTCAAATGGTTATTTGTGACTAAGAAAACTGGAGTCAGCACCTGTACAAATTTAATCACATTTTTTTTCTTTTGAACTTTCATTTTATTTTAATGTACAATTCTTTGAAAAAATGGGATATTCTTTTTCTGAGTAGGCAGATTAATAAAAATTCAACTAGGAGCAGATGTTAAATCCATAATGAGAAGAAGAACCAACAGTATTAAATAAATTCCTGGGTTCAAGCATTATATCTTGACTATAAGCTATTTGAGAAATAGGTGGAACATAGAGTATAATTGGGCATCTTTTTAAGGGAACATAAAATCCCACTAATCATCTGTTTAACAGGACAGTGAGGAGGCGGAATGACAAATAACTCTAGACATCCTAACAGACACCCAAGCAAATAACATATTCAATCATTGCTCAGTACTAAAACATATGGATTCCATGCATGAACTTTTGTATTTATTTTTCATTTCTCCAATTTAAACTACTTAAGAGGGAAAAAAAACCCGGAATTTTACAGAAGTCTGAATTTAGCTGAATAGACTACTGCCATGATGGCGAACCTCTGGCACACATGCCACAGGTGGTATACAGAGCCATTTGTGTGGGCACGCGAGCGCCATCCAAGCTTACCTGCACTGTGCATGTGAGCGTCTCCCAGCAGATTTTCAGCCTGTTTGAGCCCATTTTTGCCCTCCCAGAAGCTTGAGGGAAGCCTCTTCAGGCTGAAAAATACTGGAAGTGCCTGTTTTCAGCCTCCAGAGGCTTCCCTCAAGCCCTCAAGAGGGCAAAAATGGCCTCCCCTGAACTCCTCCCCAGAAGCCTTCCAGAGGCTGAGAATGGGCACTTCCGTAATTTCTGGAAGGCCCATTTTTTCAACCTCCCAAGGCTGCAGAAGCTTTCCTTGAGCCTCAGGGAGACCGAAGATGGCCTCAAATGGGTGAAAAATCAGCTGGGAGGTGCGCACATGCACAGTGCAGGTGAGGGGGTGGGGGTATTGCACACACATGTGCAGGGGGGGTGGAGTGCATTGCATTGTGTGTGCCAGCACACCACAACAAAAGGTTCACCATCACTGGACTACTGGATGAACTTTAAATGTGTGTGCCAGCACACCACAACAGCACACCACAACATTGTGTGTGCTATTGGCACACCACAACAAAAGGTTCACCATCACTGGACTACTGGATGAACTTTAAATGGCAGTACCATTACCATCAAACCTGATATCATTTGGAATTTACTTAGACTGTTGAGTATGAGTTGCACAGTTCTGTGCGATTTCACATCCTTCCTCCAAGGCTGGTTCCAATCAGCGATGCTCCTGTTTTGTGGAGTGACACTCCTCAAAAGAGCTCGGTGCTTTCTCTGTTCCTTTTTAACATCTTTATGAAACTATTGGGTGAAATCATCCACCTGAAGTTGACCTGACTTAAGCCATTTTGACCACTTGAATGTTGCGATACTGGAGCTGAATTGAAATAGAGGGGGGGTCTGTGGCCAAAACAACACATTTTCTCTTGGGAACCAAGGACATTCTCACACCTTGTCAGAGGAAGGTGGAGTGATGCTACCTGGCTACCAGTCCACACTGTGATTAGACCATATAATTGATTCTTTTGAGAAACTAGAAACTAGAAAGTATTCCGTATGTTGACCACTCTGTTGCTGAAGTCGTATTTCCTGCAATCAAGTTTGGTGTGGTTAACCTTGAGTTTGCATCTATTGTGTGCTCTTGTGTTGTTATGGTTGAAGCTGAAGTATTCATTGACAAGTAAGTCATTGCACTGTATGATTTTATATACCGTACTTAGATCAGACTGAAGACGGCGTAATTAAAAGCTTTCTAGGTCTAGAATTTCAAGTTTGGTGGCATAAGGTATTCTACAATGAGTACAGGAGTGTTGAACTCTTCTTGTGAAATATTTCTTGACTTTCTCAACTGTGCTAATATCAGATACATAATGTGGGTTCCAGACTGATGAGCTTTATTTGAGTATTGGTCCAGCAAATGTTTTGTATGCTCTAGTTAGTAGTGTGATATTACCAGAGAAAAAGCTACGTAGGATTAGGTTAACAACTCTTAATGCCTTTTTGGCTATGTAGTTACAGTGGGCTCTAGCACTTAGAGATGCTTGGATAATCAACAAGGAAGCTGTGGGCCCCTCTGCATCCGGGAAGTGATCATCTTTGCTCTTGGATAGGATTGTACTATCCCAAACAAACCTGGTATGTAACCTGGGAATTGTCCTGAACTAGGGGGTCCTGTTTAAAAAGTAGCTGGTAGTCTTGAGTAGGGAGACCTTTGCTTAATTTTGTGTTGTGCATTAGATGCACACTTTTTTGCATGGAGAATCTCCTTTCCTGGTCACTTTATATTCAGGAGTCCCAGGCAGGGCCTTATCTGAGATGCTTTTTTGGGTTCCAGTTCTGTTCCAGTTCCTCTTTTGGTTTGCACTAGTGTAAGATACATATTAAAAGGGGGAAAGGCTGATTGACAGGCATTGTTCTGATTCTGAGACTTCACCCCTGTACACATTTTTGAGAAATTTATTAAGAGTAGAGTTTAACCTGCTAAGTTAAATGATGCATATCACAAGGAATTGGAGGATATTTACATGATTTTAATGCATTTGCATAATCAATCATGCAAACCAGTGGTTCAGTAGGCACATGTTCAGTAAGCTTGATTGTACATTGGGTGGAAACAATCTTTTCCCTTTAAAACTATCCTCATGATTGCTTTGAACTTTCATTCCTCTCTCCCATTCATCTTTTCCGATAGTTTTCATTCCCAATGTCATGCATTGCTTTTGAGATTATTTACCGTAACCCCAGTGGAAAACTAATTCTGAAAGAGCTATAATAAGTGGAAATATTCACTTTTAAAGCTTATTGTTATTTAAAGTAGATTTTTTAAAGAAAAAAACAAACAAGGATTAAAGTTACCTGTGGCTGCAGAAAAAGCTCACCTTTAGAACACATCAAAATTGAATCCTATTTTGTTCCGGTTCTATGAAGTTAAGGATTGAAAATATCAAAGAGTATTCTAAATTAGTAAATACAGTGCATTTTTGTTGATGAAAAAATAAAGCCATAAGAACAGGAATTTAGAGCCATAAGGGCAGGAATTTGTATACTTTGTTTACAGTCTTTACAATAATTTTCCAATTGTCGCATCTGGCTGAGGGCATGGGTTGACATTCCTGAGAATCAAGCATTGTGAGATTTCTTTCAAAGGGTACAGGAAACATTATACTATATTTTATTTCTATTTTAGTGTGGAAAAGTTAACCAGTAAAGCAAAAACTCTAGCTATTGCATAATTTTGTTTCTTTGACATTACAGTAGCTAACAATCAACTTTTTCTCATTAAATCAAAGAAAATTTCTAAAGAAATGCCTTTGATCTGAGACAAACCTTTTCACTCTCTGCTAATGTGTTAATTTTGGACAAGACTTTTATTCTTCCATTTCTTTCCATTCTCTAAACAACAAGATCACCTTTTCTAATATTAGCTTGAATTAAATAAAGCAGTTGCAGCAACTCCCAAACTCATCGTGACAGACTAATATTTTTTTTCCAAGGAGACCATAACTGACTGTCTTCTGGCATCTTGTGAGGAATCTACCAAAGTTGCATACTTGTATAACATGACATTTTTGATGAAATGATGTGAAATTAGCATTTGTCTATTTTCAGCTCATTAAAAATAACAAGGAGACAAATTGTTGGTCTCAGCCTAAAATCTTAACCATGAAAGTTAAGGGACCACTTTTAAAAGGTTAAGCGACCAGTCCTTAAAATCATTTTTCAGAGAAAGTCTTTGGTTACTTTCACTAACACTATTTTTTCCCTAAATGCATTTTTTTTCTATATTTTTTGCCATTATTTTAATTATTATTTCTTCTGGAAAAAGTGGGAAATCAGGCTCTAGATTTTGGTTCCATCTTTAGTCATTTTAAGGCAGAACATTGTGAAGTTTTCTATAAAAATAAGCAATAATTGCCTTCCCCATTTATTGTGGGGCTAAACATATTCATTTCATAAATAACTTAAAAGTAAATATTCCTGAACTGCAAAAATAATAAATCTAGACATAATTTATATGCCAGTACAATCTGTATTGCTTTTCTATAATGGAAACCAAATATATTCAGCCTGAATAAAGTATGCCTAAAAATTTATCTAAGCCATTAACTAGGAATTACATAGAGATATATGTAATTTAACATGGACAGATTTATTTAAAAAAGCAAAGCAAAGAATGTGATACAGTACAAATGTAGTACTTAAGAGAGTTATAAAGCATATAATGCTTCAAAATGTATCTCCAGAATGCGCTCACAAGGGCTTAGGAGAGCAAGTATAATTTCTGTCTCCAATGCCCTAAACCAGACAGGAATTCTTTTTCCCCCCACAGATCAAGGGGGGAACAATAAGGCAAGAAAAGATATTATTATCTTAAAATACTCAAATTCTCACAGGCTCAAGGTACTTTTGGAAAACTGAATTCAAACACTTGAAAGCTCTACGAATTACTTATCATCCCAATGATTAAGGTATAGTATATGTTGGCACCATTTTATATTCAGAAGCTTGCTTTAACATTGGCGATGGAAATAAAACAGCAGCTTTCACGGTATGTGTTATAACCAGGGGTAGGTTTAAAAAAAAATAGCAACCAGTTCTCTGTCTGGAATAATGCATCCAGTTTTGGTCACCCCATTCTAGAAATGATGTTGAGACTCTGGAAAGAGCACAAAGAAAGCAGCAAAGAGTCTGGAGATGAAAACATATGAAAAATGTTTGCAGGGAATGGGTATGGCGAGTCTAGTGAAAAGAAGGAGCAAGGATGACATGATAGCAGTATTCCAATATTTAAGGGGCTGATACAAAGAAGAGGAGATTACCTATTTTCCAAAGCACCAGAGGGCAGGATGGAAACTAATCAAGAATAGAAGCAACCTAGGACCAAGAAGAAATTTTCTGACAGTGAGGACAATTAAGCAGTGGAACAGCTTTACTTTGAATGTCATGGTAACCATCATGGAAGGTTTTTATGAAGAGACTGGACAACCACTTCTCAGAAATAGTGCACGGTCTCCTGTGTGAGAAAGGGTTTGAACTAGAAGACTTCCAAGGTCCCCTTCAACTCTGTAATTCTGTTATTCTGATAGTACTAGGTAATCACCTTTTTCGAAAGGGGAAGGATATGAGAAGTATTAAGGGAAATGAGAACAGCAGTTCAGGAGAACTGTTGGTTAATGAAGGAATGCAGTTTGTGAAGCCATCAATATGTGACAGAAGGGAGGGAGGGAAGGAAGGAAGGAAAGAAGGAAGGAAGGAAGGAAGGAAGGAAGGAAGGAAGGAAGGAAGGAAGGAGATCATAATGCTCAAGTCTCAGAAGAATTTCTAAGAGAAAGAGGATAAATGGTGAGCTGAGGGAAGGAAAGTGATGTTGGGAACGGAATGGAAATTTCAGGCAAAATTGAACTAGGGAAGAAGAATATATCCTAAGAAAGAACAGTCAATTGTCACTTCCTTCATCCTTCATCATCTATTAAGAGTAGTGGTCGCTGTTAAAACTGGAGAAAGGAAAAATTGGGAAACAGTTATGTGGATTCCACAAGGATTTAAAAAATGGAAAAGCGAGCCAGCTCAAGAAAACCTCTATTCACTTAAAAGAAAGACTGTTAGTGACATGGTTAATAACTCAAGTCTAACTAAAAAAACTTCAACTCCTAAATATAATATTATTAAGTATCATAAAGTAATGTATCTTATGATTCTTGACTCTTGATAAATGTATCTTTTATATTATGTACACTGAGAGCATTTACACCAAGACAAATTACTTGGGTGTCCAATCACACAAGGAATAAAGAATTGTATTATATTCTATTTTATATGTAATTTGACATGTTTACATTAAGGTACCAATTGAAAACTGCTGTCTTTTAGCATGGAAAAATTCAGATTGTAAAAAAGCAATCTGTAACACATAGGCTGATGCAATGTGGTAGATAATACAGTGAGTTGTTTTTTTGAGATCTCACTTAAATCCCCAAATATCAGCTTTTGCTACCTAAAACAACTGTCACACTGACTAGTGATAGGTGGTAAGACCAATGCTAAAAGATTTCCTCCTCATTTCTGTATGGAATATAAAACTTTTGTAGATTAATTTACCGAAATTTCACTGGTTGATCATATCATTGGCCTTTGCAAATGTAAATTACTGCCAATTTGACCTTTGGTAACAATATCTGTAGACTTTGGGCTTATCAAGAGAAAGTGACTGAATATAGCTTCTAACATTAGCAGTCTTATCATGGGTGGCTGCCATGATAGCTTAGCTATCTGCAATATTTGGCTTTGAACTGGTCTTTCTTTTTCATCAGCACAGTTTAATGATATCACATGACTGTCATTTAGTTAAGCATTTAGAACAGAGATAGACTGTGACTGCAATGTAAAGCACATTGGCTGAGGGCTGAATTTCTTTCAGTTGATTGGTTTTTCTACATTTTTCCCTCTATATAGCAGGAGTGTCAAACTAACGTTGTCATGGTATCATCATGTGATGTATTGTGGCTTTTTTCCCATTTGCTAAACTGGGTGTAAGCATGGCCAGCGTGTGATGCATCCAGCTCGCAGGCTGCGAGTTTGACACCTTTGCTATTTAGGATAAGACATCAATAAACTGCTCCTGTTTAGCAACCCCGTCCTTCCACTGGATTTGTCATTAAGGATAATTGTTACTAAGTAAACTTGTGATGATGATGAGAGAGAAACAAACTACTCCTTCATAATCTGCTTTTCTCCACAGTGCATCTCTAAAAATATGCTAACTATAAATTAACAAGCTACACAGCATAGCTCTCTAGCCTTAATTAGTTGACCTGAATTCTCTGACATATTGATGTTAATCAGTTTCACATTGATTATGGGGCTAGTTGTCAGGTATATGAAATTAGATCACAAATGTACACATTGGTTGGAAAGTGTTTTTTTTTTTTTTTAATTACTGTCAAGCTAGTTGCTAAATGAGGAGTGACTGTACTTGCATGCACCTCCCTCCCAATTTATACCACTGGATTAACAGTTAATATAATTGGTCTCAAAAACCAATCACAACATCTGGATCCGCATGCCTGACTTGGGTAGTTTCTGTTGTCATTATGATTTAAAAAGAGTAAACACAGTTGATTGATAATAAATGGCTTCAGCCAACCACTAACCTTGAGTGAAAGAAAAAAATTTGTGTTATCATTCATATTCTCTGAAAAATGGCCAAGAAATCATAAATTCTGCCAGGGTATGAGCACAACTGTGTATATATTCATTTAAATATTGTTTTATGCACTCAGACACAAACCAGTCCACTTTCCATTTAATTTAATTTCTGATATGTTTCAGGTAATTTCATCCTATTCTTCTGAAATTACAATCTATCTTATTCAGCTATATTTAAGCAATTCATTTAACCTAACACACTTCTTGCATAAGAACTACTACAGTTTTTACATGATGTTCACACCCAATGTTCTTCCTCCTCTTTGGCTTTTGCAAGAACTTGCAATTTATTTCTTCTTATTTTAGATGAAAAAAATCAATAGAAAATATTCTGGTTCCTAGTTACTTTGCAAGCTAAAATTGTATTATGTAGGCTTATGTGTTAGAGAAATGAGGAAGAGCAATAAAGATAAGCTTGGGAACCAAGTTATATCATTTACGTTATGATATTAGTGAGATGGAGTGCCAATAACAGATTCACTTGTTAATTTAATATAATATAAGAAGTATGAGCTGTAATAAATATAATCCATTTCAGTTTCCACAATGTTGTTAGGAGAGAAGAAATAATTTTCTATGTTATTGTTTGGAACAATAGCATCTTTCCAATATATTACAGATCCCAATCAAAAAGCTATAACAAACAGCGAGCAACATCATGATTCATATTTTGTTATTTAATAAAGTTAATATATTCAGTTACTCTTCTATGATTGCTTCTTTCATCTTTTACAACCTACTCCTTCCAAGAGATAGTAGCATATAATATGCTGAAGTAATGAGAAAATAGTTAGGTGTGTGAGCAACAATGTCTTCTTCCTTCTTTTCTTCTTCCGCTCCCTTCCTGTCTCTTATTAGCCACTTTTTAAGCCCAGATATAGAATAGAATAGAATAGAATAGAATAGCAGAGTTGAAAGGGACCTTGGAGGTCTTATAGTCCACCCCCCCCCCCGCTTAGGTAGGAAACCCTACACCACTTCAGACAAATGGCTCTCCAATCTCTTCTTAAAAGCTTCCAGTGTTGGAGCACTCACAACCTCTGGAGGCTAGTTGTTCCACTGATCAACTGTTCTAATTGTCAGGAAATTTCTCCTTAGTTCTAGGTTGCATCTCTCCTTGATTAGTTTCCACCCATTGCTTCTTGTCCTACCCTTAGGTGCTTTAGAGAATAGCTTGACTCCCTGTTCTTCGTGGCAGTCTCTGAGATATCAGAAGACTGCAATCATGTCACCCCTAGTCCTTCTTTTCATCAGACTAGACATACCCAGTTCCAGCAACGGTTCTTTATGTGTTTTAGCCTCTAGTCCCCTAATCATCTTTGTTACTTGTCTCTGTACTCTTTCTAGAATCTCAACATCTTTTTTACATCATGTCAACCAAAACTGGATGCAGTATTTCAAGTGTGGCCTACCAAAGCATTATAAAGTGGTATTAACGCTTCACATGATCTTGATTCTATCCCTCTGTTTATGCAGTCTACAACTGAGTCTGTTCTTGAATGAATTTTGAATCTTTTTTTCCATAAAGCATTTTGCAATTATTTACAGAGATCAATTTCGATTGAAAGTATGAGATATAAAATGGATATAAAAAGCCCAAAGTGTTGACTAACATGTAAGACAAAACCCTTCCATGAATTCCTTAGTTGGAACTTAGCTTAATATCCAGCTAATTTTTAAAGAGGCAGCAGTATTGATTTCCTGCAACAAAATAACAAGACTTGTGGACATTGTAAAGAAACACACCTATAGTATTTTTTTTTAGATGACCCTCTATTAAAGCCTTTACCCTAAACTGAAGAAGAATGGTACAAAGTACAGAAGAATTTACAAGCTAGGCAATTTTTCTTATTTTTTAATAATTTCTACTTTGAATGTTTATACACTGGATAAAATGGACATTTATTGTAGCAGCTCTATAATTATAGTAATTAAGTATATAATTATATGATGTATCTAAATAAAAATTAATACAGTCATTGCTAAAAAGCAAGTAAAATATAATTTTAAGAGTCAAAGGCAAATGAAGTTAACTAGAGAGGACATAAATAAGATTAATGTGCGTTCCCTGAAAGCATAAGGAGGTATAGGTCAGTTTTATATTACTAAACTGTATTGCATGAATTATTTATTATTGATGTTTGCTTTGACTTCTATTTCCTGCGGAACCTTGCTAGGTTTCTATTTAAATAATAATAATAATTTGAAGTTAAAATATTGCCTTCTCTACCAAATTTGAAGAATTTAAATAAATATGCATAACATTTAACATAAAGATAAGAGAATTCTGCAGATATCACATAATGCTTTGATGGTGTATGAACCCTCCTCCTAGAAGAATGAAATATTTTGGGAGATATTAAAAAGGCAGGATAAAATATTTCTCCTCAAGGAGTAATAAAAAATCTTAAGGGAGGCAGAAACCAAGCCTCAGTTTCCTTGCCCCAAACAGAAACTGAGGCCAGCTTTTAGAAATGCATTATTATTATCCACACATTCAGCCAGATGTTCAGACTGGGTTTGGCATTTTTGTCTACCTATCAAGTCCTTACCAAGGATCTGGGATAGTCAAATCTGGATGTTTGATGGTGTTACAGATATTGCTGCAGGATGGAAGCTGTTCCAAGTAAAGCTGCCTTTTGCAATTAACCGATGGCAAATTTGTCAATGCCTATGATGATGATGATGATGATGATGATGATGATGATGATGATGATGAT
>BLBF01000073.1:18690585-18739314 GCA_015471245.1 Laticauda colubrina
ATGATGATGATGATGATGATGATGATGATGATGATGATGATGATGATGCCTGTAAAAAGAACTTAATTCACAGATTTTGTATGTTAATGCCTATATTATTCCTTTTTAATCAAAGCTAATGCAGGAACCAGAAGACCAAATATCTGACATTTATGTCTGTTTGGCCAGAAAGTGCTACTATACATTTCAGATAATAATAAATAGTAATATATGATTTCTATCTAGTCTTGCTCTGAAACACCTTTTTATCTCACACTGCCAGTTTCTCTCCTCCCTTTTCGATGGAAAATAATTTAAGCATAGCAAAAAACATATCTTATTACATTTCTTATATATTTCCTGTGTAAAAATATTTCTTCTGTACTGGCCTCTTTTATATTTCTACTCAGCATTTTCTCCTTTATGTTAATTCAAAGCAACTAAAAGTCACTTATACATTTAATTAGTAATTTAATTCCATTCAAGTTACAAATTGGACAACCTGAGGCTACCAGAATTCCTATGGTATCTATGTCAACCCCCATTAACTATCTAAGTGGACCAGAATGAGATGTCCACATTTTAGAATCCTCAAAGTGACAAACAGCTAGCCCAGCTGATATGAGTTTAGATGTTTATGCAATGATATGAATTAAGGCTGGATTCTTTATTTGTCACAGTGTCACATACCACAGCATGAAAACAAAACTTTCATTACTGAATGTTTAAAAATAACTGTTACAGATTGTTCAGAAAATACTGGACTGGTCTCATTTTAGAATTGTGTCATAAGCAAGCAGATTCTTGAGGAAGTTAATTAATTTATGTGAGTCAACGTTACTGAAAATATCTGTAATATCACGTTGGTTTTTTAAGTGATATATATTAGGCTTAGCTGTTCAATTTTCAGATCCAGGCTTAATTGTTATTCAGGAAGTCATGTAAAATAGTATTTGGGTATTCCAAGCTCTCTAACTGCTTCCAGATTTCTGATAAATTACCACAAAATGAGGAAATCCTAATTTGCGGGTTGTACTTTTTTTTTTAAAGCATTGGGCTTCTTCTATTCAGCTTCTCATATTTTAAATTCATATAAATAATTACACTATAAGTATAAGAATAATATAAAGCTTTTATATAGGTTGGCTAAAGAAAACATAATTCAAGAAATCCTATTGAAACTATATTATACAAGTTATAGGTTTATATACCAGTCAGACAAAATGAGCTTGTGTATATCCCTTAAAACTCCTCTGGCCAGAATTCTCCAAACTCAACTGCACATTTCTCAATTTTTGTGAATCAGAACAAACAAATGAAAATCCCCAAAGCAACACAAAAGAGATACACTAGGAACTACATCATTATAGAGAAGTCAAGTTCGATTTCTGATGATTGTGTGAAGAGATACACTATACACTGTTTTCTGTAACAGTAGAGAATTGTTTTGCTATTGTTTTCTTTGAGGATGTTTTTGATTAATCAAAAATCCTGGGGTTTCCTAGGTATCTCTCATCCAAATCCTAAGTAGATTTGGTCCAATTTAGATTTTTCATATCTTTCAAGGTTGGCTAGGTTTTGACTTCTGCTATAGCTAAATTTCCCTTTAAATGGAAGTTGACTCATGGTGGCAACATTAATATCTTCATGTGGTTTGTTTGACAACTATATGGATGTAGCTTGCAACTGCTTTTCTCTGGGATGCATATGTAAATGCCTTTATCTGCCTGTGTACTTGCCTACCGATCTTTCTAATGCTCCCAGGATTAGAAAGATGTCTAGGAGTTTCAAAGATGGCAAAATTTTAGCTAGATGTCATTCTGCTTAATTTTTTTTTAACATCAGACCAAGTCAGCCTGATGACTCAACTTGCAGTGACATAACCAAATGTATTAATCCTAAACCTCTCCCATGCTCAATACATGAATTGTTCTTCTTGTTGTTTTAATCATTTAGTCTGTGTCTGACTCTTGGTGACTTTATAGGCAAGGGCTTTCCATGCTAGCCTGTCAAGCACAGATTCTTTCAGTTGTTGGATGTTCATCTTTGTATCAGCTTCGATACTATCTAGCTTTGATGGTCCCTTCTTCTTGTTTCACTTACCATTCCTAGCATCACTGCCTTTTCCAATGAATTTGCACACATGATATGGCCAAAATAAATAAGACATAGTCTTATAATTTTAATTTCTACTGATGTGTCCGGTTTTATATGAGCTAACACCTCTCTGTTAGTTACTCCAGCTGTCCATGTTATATACAATAATTTATGCCTGCAGCACAGTTCAAAAATGTCAATTCTTCTTCAATCAGCCTTTCTTAGTGTCCCACTCTAAATACAAGGATATAGTGGGGAAAATCTTGTCACCAACTGTCCACTTGTACCCAATGTTTCATCTTCTCAAATACTGTGGGCACTTTCTGCAAAGCTAAAGAGAAGACATAAAGGAACCCCAAGAGTTATTGATAAATTTATCCCAAGGCAATTTTTGGCACTGTTATTAAGCTAAGTTTTGAAATATAGTCAGATTTTAGTTGGAGTATTCCAAAGTAATGTCTCTCGACTTGTAATTCTCTTGGTTCCAAGTTTTCCTGACTCACTGGATATAATTGTCAGCATTCCAAGTAACAACCTCCAAGGAAAAAGATTCCAAGAATATAATCTTCCCAAAGATCCAATTTTATGAGAGATGTCATATTGGCACATCTGGGGAAAACCCAAATCTGAGAGTTCCAGGTTTTCCCTAGCCCAAAGGAAATCAAATATCCAACCCCTGCACCCAATCATCCATCACACGATCCAATTGTTACTTTGTTCCAACTGGAAACTACCCCGCAGTCACCCTCCTCAAGGTGCAGGGTAACATGTTCTTGACTTTCTGAGAAAGGAATGATGTTGTGGCTAATCTTCCAACACTCCTTGAAGTCCCCCTCCCAAATTTCCAGGCACTGAATGTGGCAGCCCAGAAACCTTAAAGAAAAATGGCTTTCAAGCTGACATAATTTATCCAGGATTACCTGTTAGTACTTCTTAAAAAAAACTTCTTTCAAACTCATAATGAAGTAATATCAATATTATCAGAGGTAATATCTGGTTATCGTCTGCTAGCCTCTAATCAATACATCAATCATCTAGTTTCTAGATGATATGATGCATTGAAATACGACTTTCCTCTGATATAAAGAGATCAATTCTAGGCCATTTTAGTTCATCCATTTCCTCCTTGTTAGGGACTGTAGCTGATTCCTTGGTTCCTGTCTTTACTTTCACTTGTTCCTTAATTTCTGTTAACTCACTGGAGGCAGCAGAAACAAAGGTAATCTGTTCATAGCTCCACATGTCACCCTGGCCATCTGCCACTTGTATTCTAATTGCAGGTTATGCTTTCACTCTAGTTTGGCCCTGATTCATGCCTCAGCTGTTTAGCCAGCTGCTCTCATGCATAGCAAGGCCAGATTCTTAGCAAAAACCAATAGGTGTCAATATTGCACTATATCCATTTCCTTTGTCCTTTTTTTCTTTGATGATCAAGTTTCATTTAGAAATGTAAAAGTCACCATTGCTTTCTTTTAGTCTCATTTTTTTTTCTCAATTGTAACTCGGCATAACGAGAAAAGAAAATACTGTACTGCCTAATGTACTTGACTATTGAAAATGAGTCCATGAAATCTGACCTTTGCCTGCGGAATGTAAAGAATGTAGAGTTTTCTTCTTCTGCCAAAGAAACTCACCTGATACATTGTGTGAGAATTGTTATGTAGTTGTACTGTGAAATTCCAATTCTATAGTACTAATCTAAGTTTGCACAGTGTGCTGCTATAAGAAGATTTATTCAGTGTTACAATAAAACTAATGCTTCTTTGTGGTTACATTTTCTTTTTAAGATACTTTTAAAAAGTATGAATTGCAAATAGTTTTTAAACAGAGGCATTTGAGTGCTGAGTTCTTGTGGCATCCAACCACTTGAATTTTAAATTCAAAATCAAGTTTGAGATAAACTGGGACATTTTTTTTTAATCTGTACTGACAGCAATAGTGTATTACAAAAATATGCATATTTATGCTATGAAATAAGCAGTTTTCAATATTGCATAACTACTAATCAATTTATAGCTTACATACAGTGAAATTGAATTATAAAAAACAATGAAAAGATAGAAGACAATTCTCAGATTGCTGGAACAATTTTGTCCAAATATTCTCTTTGGCCCAGTGCTAATTGATATTGAAGCAAATAAAAATCCAGGAAATCATCATCATCATCATCAACATCATCATCTATGATGGTGTTTTTTGTTCAGTGTTCATGAATAATCAGAGTAAACTACAATGAAAGTTTAAACTACAATGAAAGTTTTGCTAATTATAAGTTCCATTGTTACTATATCAGTGTTCAATGCCTGTTGCTGAGTTTGGGTACCTAAAACAATATAGGGAAAATTCTTTAGCTCGGGTGATTAGACATCATTCTTCATGAGATAGTAGGATAGATCCTTGAAATCTTCAACATCCATGTTGAGCTTGCACAGTCAAAGATATTCCCTTGTTCTGTTTCCATTAATATTTTGCTCCACATAGCAGTTGATGAATTGGGGATGGGGAACATCCATTAGAAACAGATAACTCTTTGATTTTCAATAAATGGGCAAATAGCACCAATTTCTGTTATAGTAAAGGCTGTCCACTATATAAAAGTCCAGAAGTCAAATGTTTCCAAAGGATTCCTGGCACTCAGAACTTCCAAATTGTTTCTGTCACTAATTGAAGCCCTGGCTGGTCTAAAGAATATCAAGACAGTGAGGGCAGATGATAGACTTCTCTAAGTTTAAATGGAATGAGAGATATAGAGGAAGAAGCTAGGGCAGGAAGAATAATTTGATGGAAGTTATATGTGACTTATGGGCTGATTAACCAAAGTTTTCTACCTATTTTATTCATTGGGCTAGCTTATTTTAAACTGGTGAGAGATTTTTTGTTGTTGTTTACCATGAGGATCAGACCCTCACATCCCAGACATAAACCGTTTCAACTCCTTCCCTCAAAATGACACTATAGAGCACTGCACACCAGAACAACCAGACACAAGAACAGTTTTTTCTCAAACACCATCATGCTGCTAAACAAATAATTCCCTCAACACTGTCCAACTATTTACTAAGTCTGCACTACTACTACTATTAATCCTTCGATTCTTCCTTTCACCCATCTCCTCCCACTTATGACTGTATGACTGTAACCTTTCCGCTTGTATCCTAACATTTTTTTATTGACTGTTTCTTAGTATGGTTTGATTGTTTATTGTATCCTAATGAACTGCTGTATGTCAAGGACTACCTGAATTACTACTAGAGTAGCTTCTAGTAATGACTATAGTGTGTCAGTGCAATGGGAACAAATGAACCTCAAATCTAATACAAGTCTGAGGAAGCCAAATCAACAGAATACGTACATAGAGATCTGTTCTGACCAAAACTTCATGAGACCATAATTAAGCACACACTTAGTCTAAACAACTCTTGTTTTATTTCAACACTGGGAATTATGTTCATTCCTGGCCTGTAATTAGTCCTAAACAGCCCCTCAAGCGAAGCACCCACCTTTGAATTGCTGTCAACAACTAAAGTGCCAAATTAACTGTAAAACAACAACCAAAGTACAAAGTCCACACAGAGCTTCAAGGTTTAATCCAAACAAAGCGAACATCTTTGCTTCCTGCAAAGGTTTCTCTACCTTTGCACCTCCTTTATACCTTAGGAGGGAGGAACAATCATCTCCAAGCCTCACTCTTGAGTTGCCCCTTTTATCTCAGCTGCTTTTGCCTTCAAGCAGCTCTTCACACATGCACACTGGGAACAGGCTCCCCTTGTTCCTCTGCCTCGCTGCTGCCAGACTCTAAAGGCTCCAGAGTCAGCACATAACTCCCAGATGTTCCTGGCCCCATTTCTGCATTGGACACAGGAGCCTCATCCAAGTCCTTCCCAGACTCCCGGACTCCCGGTCACCATTCTTCCCCACTATCCAATCTGCACATGTAAACCACAAGATCTTTCAAAATAATAAATCTTTAAAAAACACATCATGATATACTTAACACTGCTTTCATCACATTATTGTGAGATTCTTCTTGACTGTTTTGATTATATTCCATATCCTGAGATTACAACTGCCTTCACACCAGCCAGAAACATAACATGAATTGTTTTTTCTTACTCTAATTTCTAAGCAGCAATACAAATTGTGGTGAAAGAATATATTACAGTGATGGGTAATTTGTTTAAGTGTCCTATATTATGAAAAAAAAGGAAAGTAGAAAAAAATTGATCTTCATAAAATTTATTTCACATTATCAGCTTTTTTCTCAAAACAAAGTTTCATAAAAGTTATTTTATTGGGAATAGGCTTACATTTCCACCTTGGATAGTAATTCTTTTTATTTAGTTACTCTAATGTTAGCTGATCAAGTATTTTTAAATAATAATAAAATTTTGTTATAGCTTCTATGGTTGCAATCTGGAGTTCGAAGCTGAATAATTGACTGTAATTACCCTGAAATACATGTCTGTTCCTGTTTTCTCAGAAATTAAAAATTCAGTGCATGCTATGAGATTACTTTTAAGAAAGCGAGTACAGGCTTACAAATTGAAGTTACAATTAGTTTCCTTGCATCATTGTATTTTAGCCACAGATGAAATAAACACTTTGTATCTGGCTGATAAATTCTGCTGAATTTGTAGTTATGTTCAATTTTAATTACAGGGGGCACCACCCAGTGACCTTAATTGATTTCAGGGTCAAGTTTGATTAATACTTGGATGGAAACTATTAAGAAATCTCAGGAGAATAGGCTAGAAAGTAAATAGAGTAGAGTAGAGTAGCGTAGTCAGATAGGGTAGGGAAGGGTAGGGTAGGGATGGGAAGGGGAAGAGAAGGGAAAAGTAAAAGGTAAAATAAAAATAAAATAAAATTAAGTATTATTTCTGGTAATTGAGGTTAACTTGAGGGAATTTTTCAAGCATTGGAGAACAGGTTTGGTGTCTGTAATGTGTGCAAAACAAGGTTATGCATTCCCCCCCTCAAAATTGTTCTTAATATTAAGTTTTTTAAAAGTGATAGTTACTGTGTCATATTTTCTCAGTGGATAACAACCGAGATTCTCACATTTGGAGTCATATTTGTATTTTACAAAGGCACAGCTGCAGATACCCTTTTCAATGTAACACATTGTTCATTCACTTATAATGAACTTTTCAAGGCCTCTTAATCTACATCCTGGATATGAACTGTTTTCTCACATCATGGATATGAACTGTTTTAACTCCTCCCTCAGGCTGCCACTATAGACATTGTGTGCTCAAACAACCAGATACAAAGACAGTTCCCCCCCATGCCACTACTCTGCTGAATACTTAATTCCCACAGCACTGTTTTAGATTAAAGATATTTACCCACGTAGTATGGCTGTACTACTACTATACTTCTCACCTTTTTCCTTCCATCTCCTATTGATACTATATTATCTTGTTATTTGCATATACACTGAGAGACAAATTTCTTGTATGTCCAAACACAATCAATAATAATTAATCTGTATTATTTGTACTATTATTACTACTGTTAAAAGTGGAAATGACCATTTTTTTTCTAGCTAATGCTCATTATTTTAGAAGAAACTGCCTGGAATAATAATTTTCAAACACTTAAAGAGAACTAGGTTTAACTTATCTTGTCATGGACAGGTAAAGGATGTTAATGCAATGAGACCAAACACTTCCACAGAACCATATTTCATTAAAAATTCTGAGAGGAAAAAGTAGTTTGGAAAAACTAAGTAGATAGAATATTTTTACAGGCTGACCTTGCAAATGTATATCTCTTTATTTGAGAACAGAACTGTTGAATTAAATGGGAATGACTAAAACAATGTTCTCAATATTTTTCACTTTATAGATATTCAGTAGGGTTCCAAAATTGAGGGGAGAAAACTAGATTAGGCATTTATCTTTTCAATATTCAGCAAATTTGAATTTACTAACATACCCTCTAGACCAGTGATGGCGAGCCTTTTTGTTGTGGTGTGCCAAAAGTGTGCACGCATGTGCCAGCACCCACAATGCAATGAACTGCCCTTGTGTATGGGCACAATGTGTGCTCCTCCCAGCTGATTTTCTGCCTGTTTGAGGCCCTTTTGGCCCTCCTGGAGGCTCGAGAGAAGCCTGTACACCTCAGGAGACCGAAAAACGGGCCTTCCAGAAATATCGGAAGTACCTGTTTTCAGCCCCCGGAGGGCCTCTAGAGCCCAGGAGAGGCTGTTTTTGCCCTCCTGGAGACTCAGAAGAAGCCTCTGGAATCTCTGGAGGCTGAAAACAGGCCTGTTTCAGCACTTCGGGTATTTCCAAAAGGCCCGTTTTTCGGCCTCCCAAGGCTGCAAAGGCTTCTCTCGAGCTTTTGGGAGGACAAAAACAGCCTCAAATGGGCCAAAAATCAGCTGGGAGGTGTGCACAGTGCAGGTAGATTTGGCTGGGGCTCGCGTGCCCACACAAATGGCTCTGTGTTTCACCTGTGGTGTACATGCCGTAGGTTCACCATCATGGCTCTAGACAATGACATCCTTTGCTCCCAAGTATTTTTTTTTTAAAGTAAAATATAATCCCCTCTAAAGGGCTACTACTTAAAGTAAATCACAAACTAGCATACCATAAAAGATGGTTTATAATTAATCAAAACAATAAAAAGCTTCCAATTGCATTCCTTTAAAAATAAAAGAACTGCTTTAATTGATATCTGTTATGAGAAGCAAATATTCTATTCGAGTAATTTTTAGTCTTCTTATGGCTGAGCTGAACTCGCACCACTAGGTTTCAAATCTAGCTAAAGCATTCATCTGATCATCAAGAATCCTTAGCTCCAACAAAGATGTCAGTAAGGAATCTGTAAGAACAATTTATGATTTTGGCAACAGCAAAAGTAATACATTAAGATTCACTTGGTATATAATATAAATAGTGTTGGTTATGATTCATGAGTTTTATGCACCACTAGACAACCTGTGTCCCTTTGGGTCAACATTTCAGAAATATTTCCTTCGCTAAACAGAAAAACAAATTTATGATAGGTGGGTAAAAACAGAGTGGGATAGAGAGTGACTTCTAATTTCCTACTGGCTTTCCCATCGTTTGTTTGTTCTTTTTGTGGGAATCTAGCACAGAGCATCAAAAATCTTCTTTCTTTCATTCTTTTTAGCAGGTTATCTTTTCATTCAAAGGTCTGTCTACATCTCCAGTTGGAGTAGAGAACCATTCTGAATAATGAAATTGAAACAAGGAAAAAAAAAACACTGCTGAGCAATGATTGTATGAATGCATTGTATGAATATTTCTCTTCTCTCAGAAGCATTGATAGACATAGATATAGAAAATGTTTTTGCAGTGCAGGGTTGAACTTTGAGGCCCTTGGTGCTCTCTGACTTTGGATGTTTTCTTGTAGATGTTTCATTACCCAATTTGGTAACATCATCTTTGCTAGAATGAAGTGGGGCTTCTTTCTTTCTTTCTTTCTTTCTTTCTTTCTTTCTTTCTTTCTTTCTTTCTTTCTTTCTTTCTTTCCTTCCTTCCTTCCTTCCTTCCTTCCTTCCTTAATTCTTTCCTTCTTTCTCTACACACACACACACACACATTCATTCATCTACCTATCTATAGGTAACATTCCATTTATTTTCTTAGTGTGCAATATCATCTAACTTACAAAATTTAAAAAAATGGAGGGTTAGAAAAGCAAGTAGGTCAAAGGGCAGGTGATTCTTACTGTCCAGAACTATACTGAAGCAAATCACGTTCTTGTTTAACATGCATACTTTTAGCAAAGCAAAAGCTTTTTTGCATATTATTGTTAGTGCAGAATATACTACTTAAGAATGAGACCTGGAATCATTTTAAAAATATGTGTATTTCTGTAAGAAAACAAATTGCTCATGTTTTAAAGAAAATATAATGTTCTATTCTGGACCCTTTTCTTACCAATGAATTTATAAAGGGGTTAAAATATATGCAAAAAATTACAGTAAGATAGATGAGAAATTTTTTTTAAAGAAATCATATATTTATGCTATTTAAAGTGATAATTAACAGTGGGCACAAATTCAGAGTTTTCATACAGATAAAGGATTACTATAATATTAACTTAGCTTACTTCCAATAAAACATGACACATTATCTTCAGCTACCATCTTTCGCTGTGAAAAAATGTTTGCTTTATATATCATTTACTACATTTTGCACTTTTCAAAAAAAAAAAAAATCACCAGTAAAGTGCATTAATCCTTTAACAAGGATTTGATAATTTAAAATATAAGCAAGAACATTACTCCTCTATGTCAGTGCCTGGGAGATTTGAGAAAAATTTCAAGAGTCTTCCCCCTTTACTAATAATGTCCTTCTCCCCTTCCCTTTTAACCTTCCTTATACATATTTTATTGCTCTCAGAATAATTTTTGCCTTCGTGTTTCTGATTGCAATCAGACAGGAGCAGCAGTGTTCCATATTAGAGGAACTATCACAAATAAAATGGGGTCAGCCTGTTTTCCAAAGTACCCAGAAGGCAGGAACATGGAGCAAGGGTGGAAACTAATCAAGGAGAATTCTAATCTAGAACTAAAGAAAAAATTCCTGATTCCAATTAACCAATGGAACAGGTTTCCTTCAGAAGTTGTAGGCGCTCCACTGGAGTTTAAGCAGATATTGGGCAGCCTTTGTCCAGCATGGTATAGATTCTCCTTCTTGTGCAGAGGGTTGGATTAGAAGACCCCCAAGGTCCCTTCCAGCTCTCTTATTCTGCTATTCTGTTATTTTCAGTTCTGGATTTTGGAGTATTGCCAGTCCCAATTATTGACAGAGCTTTGCAACAATGATGAGTATTACCTTTTACAGTTGAGAGCGAACACAATGGATCATGATAATTAAACAGCCATCTCAGGCTAGAGATTGCTGCAGTTGTTATGTTGCCTATGTTGGAAGATAGAGTCTTCTGAGCTTCCAACATATCCTATAGCTCCTTCAATTTAGCCCTCAGACCTTCGATATGATAAAGAACCAGTTTCAGTTTCCATTGTTAAAATACAATCCAATGTCCAATTTGCTTTTGGTGTGGATTGAAGAGGGAGAGATTATACAATTCATATACTTTGCTTTTGAAAGTGGTGTCATGGCAAAGTTTGGGACATACAATAGTGAGAACTAGACAGAAAAAATATTGCTGATTAAAACGACAACACTTGAATGGAAGCAATTCAGAGATTTTTCCAAAGTGGATGAGAATCTTTATAAAGGCTAATATACTATTGGCAGAAGACATGAGTTGAAGGTCTTTTATTTGGAAATCCTCAGCAAGCTGAAACATAATTCTTTATGTTATTTTTGTTTGATTGTGTAGGAAAGTATTTTCAATGAGAAGATTATACAATAGATTGTGCTGAAAAACTTGCATGAAAACAACATGGGTAGGAAAACATTCTAGCTAAAATATATCTAAAATCATGGAACAGTTTCCTGGTATTATTGGGGAAAGAGAAGAACAATTAATGGAAGTGTCTTAAATGTCTATCAGTACATTCTGCATACCTCCCACTTGATAAGACACATATGTTCTCCTGCTAATCTTTAGAGATCAAAGCTTGCATTAAATAGTATGACCATGCTGGGGATAACACTAAGCCCAAACTGTACACAGTGTATCAAGGAGCATTGCAAGGGTCATTGCTGCCACTATCTCCTTAAAGTCTATTTGGGTCTACATGGCTGCAGAGAAAAATCAGGAAAAAGGTGTTATTTTAAAGAAACTGCGGACAAGTACAGCAACACACCTTAGGTTAAATCAGTTGCTCCCCTTTGGTTCAGATCTCAATAGCTGCACGTTCTTAACTAGGACTAAAGCTGGTAATCCAGTTTGACATTTCTTTAGTTTAATAAATTGTGGAAAGCCTCACTTGATCCAAATCACAATGGATGGGGAATATCAATATCTATGGGCCCTGCTGGTGATTATTATGACACTTGCCTTCTCATGTCTCTTAACAAACAAATATCTCACATAGTTATACACACAGAAATTCCATAAGTAAACAATATTGATATTTTAAACAATTTTAATAAACTCTATAAAATAATAATTGAAAACAAAAATTATAAAGATAAAAGTTTCCCTTGTTCAGTCATTTAGACGGTGCTAACCCATGTTTCTTAGCTGAGGGAAACAGCAGGAAAACTTATGTGATCATGTGGCCAGCATAATTATAAAATGAGGAGCACAGAACACTATTACCTTCCTTCCACTATGGTACCTATTTATCTATTTATCATTTGCTTGCTTTCGAACTCCTAGGTTGGCAGGAGCTGGAACAAGTAATGTCTTTTTACATCACGTAACATATCAAGTCTTTCCCTGGAACATATTTATGCACAATATAGACTTTTTTCATGAAATGCCTATTATTATTATCTACTACTTATGACTATATTGTTTGATACAGCCAATTGATTCCTATTCACTTATGTAATCAGAACAACACACAATTCATATACATATGAATACACACACACACACACACACACACACACACACACACATATATATGTATATATTGGTGTTTCTGGTTTCTTCTGTCTGTTTTGTGCCAGCCAATCAAAGCCACAAAACAGACAGAAGAAACCAGAAACACCAATCAATCAAACTCCAAGTCCAATGAACACAGACCCAGGCTCCTAGCCAATCAGAATGGACCAGCCTCGAATTTGAAACCAGGAACTGTGAGACCCACATCCACACAGAAGCCTGATGATGGCAGATGAGATTCTGCTGAAATGTTGCTACAACTTTAACAGAACTACAATGACGTGGGATAATACCCAAAGGAAGCTGAACAGCACGCACACACACACACACACACACACACACACACACACACATATGGTATTCAGCTTTGTTCGAGTATTTTCCCATGTCATTATAGTTGTGCTTCAACAGGCTTGTGTATTGGGTTCATTCGATGATGCCCAATGAGATTCTGCCAAAACATTGCTACAACTTTAAAAGCTCAACTAGAATAAGGTGGGAAAGTACTATGCTCAATTAAAACTCAGAGAGGTTATTTAATTCAACCTTTTGTATTCTGATAAACAGATCTGCTTTTTCTGTGGAATCCTGCCAATTATTTTCAAAGAGCCAAGGAGCAATTAGAGAACTGAAAGTATATAAATATTCCCAAATTGCTTAGCAATTTTTTCCCCTTGAATTTTCATTATTCCTATTAGAATTTTAACACAAACTAGAATTTTAACAACAAACTAGTTTTCAACTTCTTTCACTAAAGGTGCATATACAAACGCTCACAATCACAAACACATACCTATCATACTTTCCTCTTTCAAGGTGCAAAATACAGAGTAAGAAATAGTAAATAAAAGAAATTAAACATATTTGTGATGACCCAGGGCGAGGCACAGAAGCAACCCAGTCAGAGAATAGTTCTGACTCCCCTTTA
Source organism: Laticauda colubrina (assembly GCA_015471245.1). NCBI lineage: Eukaryota > Metazoa > Chordata > Lepidosauria > Squamata > Elapidae > Laticauda > Laticauda colubrina. The sequence goes on from BLBF01000073.1 coordinate 18,704,096, forward strand.
TTGCTCCAAGTTTTCCCCAAACATCCCCATTTTGACTGCAAGTCCTGGGGAAAAGCTCTCGCATGCACCTCTGGCAGCCTTCGGCTGCGAGTAGTCCAGCAGGCAAAGTCAGCAAGGCAACAAGCAAAACAAGAAGTCCTGTAAGCAAAGTGAGCAACACAGCAACCAAGGCAAGAAGTCCATCAAGCAAAGTTAGCAAGTCAGTAGCCAAGACAAGGAGTTCAGTAAGCAAAATTAGCAAGGCAGCAAAGAAGGCAAGAAGTCCAGTGAGGCAGGCAAACCGGGCAAGGCACACAAGACAAAGAACAGCAAAATCATTGGCAACTGCACAAAAGACGTTGGCAACTGCACATAAGGCTTCACAGATTCAACACTTGTTCCTGACAAACATCCCCTCCTAGGAGGGGACAGTCCTTGCTGGCCACTGAACAGCCCATTGCTCCTCTGCTCCAGTGCCTAATCATCTTTGTTGCTCTTCTCTGCACTTTTTCTAGAGTCCAACATCTTTTTTACATCGTGGTGACCAAAATTGGGTGCAGTATTCCAAGTGTGGCCTTACCAAGGCATTATAAAGTGGTATTAATACTTCATGTGATCTTGATTCTATCCCTCTGTTTATGTAGCCTGAAATATGGTGGCTTTTCTGGCAGCTGCAGCACACGACTGGCTCATATTTAAATGGTTGTCCACTAGGACTCCAACATTCCTCTCACAGTTACTATTACCGAGAAAGATACCACCTATACTGTACCTGTGTACTTTGTTTTTCTTGCCTAAATGTAGAACCTTACTTTTTTCACCATTGAATTTCATTTTGTTTTTGTTTTTTGTTTTGCTTTTCAAATGCCTGGGTTTCCTCCCCCCCCACCCAAAGGCCTGGGTGAAAACCTAGGTCTTCATGGTTCTCTGATACACCAGCAGAGTCTGGATCTCAGTGTGTCAGGTGGTTCTCCATTCAAAATCCAAGAAAGAAATACTTAGACTCTTTAAGTTAGAGAAAAGTTATCTTTTACTGAAATTGAAGTAAAGTAGCAACCAAAGAATTCTGAATCTGAGAAATTAGGCACGTGAATCACATATACAAAGTGATGGAAATGTTCCCACCCTCAATAGTTCAACTGAATCTTCCAATTAGAAGTTGTGAATATGATCATGTGGGCATCTTCAGGTGGTGATGAGGCCTCTGTCCGTTGACCTTGGCATACTCTGATATCGGGTTGCAGTTGCGCAGGAAAAGGAAGCTAAGTGAGAAATAGAAACCTAACTCTGATGTATGCTTCCCCCCCCCCCCATTTACACAACAGAAAAAATATAACACCTCCAGCTCACTTTCCAGACTCATCCCCTCCTTCCCCCACCCCCACCCGTTACTTATGACAGCCAAAAGATGCAAAGTGACAGTAGAAGATCTTGAAGGCTGACATTGTGGGCATTCAATAGGCACTTTTCTGGATTCCCAAAACATGGCATTGTTTAATAGAAGGAATCTAGACCAGGAGTCTTCAAACTTGACAGCTTTAAGATTTGTGGATATCAACTCCCAGAATTCCTCCTTGAGTCATGTTGGCTGTGGAATTCTGGAATTTGAAGTCCACAAGTCTTAAATTTGCCAAGTTTGAATGCTCTTGATCTCTAGACCATATCAATCCTACCACTTTGAATGAGGGAAAGGGAGAGGGAGGAGGAGATGGAGAGTTTAAATGTTTTTAAAAATAGAGGAATGGAAGGAAGTGTCAAATAGGTAGTTGTGGGGAGTATATTTTAAAGGCAGGAATCTTGTTTGCCATTTTTATTTCCTCAGATGATTTATTTCCTTATGTGAGCAGATTGTATGTTAAAAGGAGTTTCTTTTTTCCTAATTCTATTTCTTTCCTTCTTTTCTCTTGTGTTTTTCTTTCTCAGTGCTTTTTATTCTTTCTGATTCTTTTTCTGAGATTAATTTCTATTAGATTTTACTATTGCATTTAAACTCTTTAATTAAAAAACATCAAATAATAGGTAACATATTTTTATCCCAAAATGTTTTCAACATCAAAGCAACCATTTTTAGAGTGAAGATATATGAACTCCCAGCCTTCTATTCCGAAATTGAAACAAAACCATCTTTTTTAGTATGGTTATTTCAAGATTTCTAGTCATCACCACAAAATGCCATTTCAACATTAAAATGGGAACTTTGGAATGTGAAACATGCCATGCCATGAGACTTTTATTTTTAGAATATAATTTTTAAACCATTTTCAGCAAAACTGAACTTTCAAACTAAAAAAATTATTTTGAGCTCAAAATAAAATACATTTGCTTTGTGCCTTACCTTAACAACAAACCTTTAAAAAAGACTTAGTTCTTATATATTTAAACCAAGATAGACAGCAATGTATAGATTTTTTTTTCTTTTTACAACTCTGTTCATTCCCTTTTTGGGGTTGGAGTCAGGGCAACTGAATTGAGTTGAGCATTTACTGGCTGGATGCCCTTCCTGACACCTATGCAGAATTTGCAGCAGATATTTTCTTTTTGAGCTCTGATAGAAAAATATCTGTCACTGCCTAGGATTGAACTTTCAACTTTCCATGTGGGAGGTGAGGGTCTTCACCTCTAGACCATCATGCCACAGATAGAAACATATGGAATACTGTAATGATAATCACAACATAGAGAAACTCAATCTAGCAATGGAATAAGAATAAGCTTTAACCTGGTAACCTTTCCATGTAGTATCAAATAATTTCATAGTTGTAAAATAATGTTTATGCGAACGGATTGGAAACTGAAAATTATTTTAGGTTAAATAAATGTTAGCAATTTTTTTTGTTTGCTATATCAGAAACGTATACATTTTTAATAAGTGTTAATCCACAAGTTATTAGTATAACTGTCACATATTTAGCTCAGTAAATAACTGCTTCACTACCGAAGTCTGAAGACAATTGCAAGGGGACAGTTAATTAGATCATTTATAACTCATTAAGTAGCAAGCAACTCTACGGCTGTTGGTTACTGTTAATGGAAGTGGGAGGAGATAAAGAAGAATAAACATTGATTCTGACATTAAATTAAGTTTACATAATTGAAACAGATACTGAGAGACGGTCCATTTGTTTTAATAATATCTCTTCACAATCAGTCAAATTTACCTTGAAGTTGTATATAGATAAAACTTAGTCCAGGCAAAATGTTCTTTTATCATCAATTATTAAAAAGCCTTTTGTAGGCAGTTATATGATAAAGTTCTATTCTGATTTCCTACTATTTTGTGTGAAAGTCTAGATATGAAACTAATGATGTCAGAAACTTGGTAGATTTGAAAAGAAAACTTAACATTTCATTTTGGCAAACAGAAGAATGTAATTAAAGGCAATGTGTTCATGTGTTTAAGTTTTGAGATTTGCCAATTAAAAAAAAAAACAGTTTATTTGGGGCATATATTTAAGCCAGCTATGGCACATAAATATGATAACCGCTAAGTGATATTTTGCCTCTTAAAACAAAAAATAAAACAGTGACATCTCTTTATTTACACAAAGAAGAATATAGTGAATTATTGGTTACACAGCATGTTCTAATCATATTGATACTGTTCAACACTACTTGACATCTGCTGTCTGAGTAGCTGTCTGTCTCTGTCTCTGCCTAATGGCTGGATTATCCATGTGTAATAAATAATGTAATATTCAGATTCTCATATAATTTGCACTCAGTTTCATAAAGTTAAACCACTTGAAATGATATTTCTGAAAGCAGATTCACTTTAAATTTCTATTCTTTCTTCTTTCTTAAACTCCAGCACTTGTCTAATTCTCTTGTTTCAATCATCTTTGCAGGATGTAATTTTTCTCAAAAGCTGCAACCTTTTTTTTTGGTGAAAAGGGAAACTACACCTGGGTATAAAATAGATGGGAAATCCCCATAAGATTCCTGAACAATGACTTTACTTGCAAATTGGGAGTGGGGGGAACAATCCCAGAAGAAAAGGAGTGAAAAAATACTTCATATAAAAACCACAATAATGTATCAGGAATTGAGCTTAACCTGACCTAAAGTAGATTGTAGCTTCTAAAATGTTCAGCAATTTTATATTTGCTCCTTAAAATAATATTTATTATAAAGATTTTTCTATGCTTGTGTTCTGCACATCTGTCCTACCTTTCCTACCATAATTGCATGCATTTCTTCTTCATTTTGCACGGAAGGATGAAAATTCCAAATTTAGATCCCAAAGTGTTATAATTAATATTTAAAACAGATTTTAAACACAGTTGCTATTCTGATGGTTCTTTTGCCACAGAACTAATTGAATGGAACAACACGGAGGAAAACAATGAGAAGAAAGTTTTACAATGCTATTGTAGATACCTGTATATCAGAGGTGGTATTCAGCAGGTTCTGACCAGTTTTGGAGAACCAGTAGTGGAAATGTTGAGTAGTTCAGAGAACCAGCAAATCCACCTCTGACTGGCCCCGTCCCCATCTATTCTCTGCCTCCCAAGTCCCAGCTGATTGGCTGGCTCTTCTTTCGTTGCCCTGCACAGGAGAATGGAGCTGGAAAGCAGGTTAGTGGGGTGGGGAGGGAACAGGATTTTGTAGTAACCTTCCCCTGCCAGGCCCATCAAGCCATGTCCATCAAACCATGCCCACAGAACTAGTAGTAAAAAAAAAATTGAATACCACCACTGCTGTAGATGAAGAATTTTAACTGAATGCTAAGCTTCAAGTAGCATCTCCTAAAGTAACACAACAACATCAAGCTATCTAATTATTGATATTAAAAGGATATTTGGAGACCTTTTCATGGTGCAACATTGGGACAAATGATAGACAGATTGACTGCCTATCAGACAGATAGATAGATAGACAGATGGATAGATAGATAGATAGATAGATAGATATAGATAGATAGATAGATAGATAGATATCTGTTTTGTTGGCTAGCTATCTAGATAGTAATAGATAGATAGATTTCCTAGCACACATTTATCACAAAGATTCCATCTTTCTAAGTGGCATAATGATCTTTATAGCTAGCTAGATGATAGACAAACAAAGAGATAGGTGCAAAAGTTTAGAAGTATTGCAAGACCCTTTCACTTAAATAAACAGACCTTCATTTGGAAGACAATACAAATTTGGAAGACAAATTCCTATTGCTTGTGATATTGGTTTATATAGTGATAGGAAGGATAGGAACTGAGGCCTCTCACATTTCACTTATATTACCATAACCTTTCGCCAGCATAACATGATGAGTTCTCAAATATTCCTGAAGTTCAGTTTTCCCATAGCCAGTCTGTTCCACATGAACAAGCATTTTAGTTATGGCACTCCTACCTACAGTATGACATCATACAGCCTAGACATCAGTTTATCAGCTGAGAGTAACTCTGGTCTGAAGTCTCACATGTGGAGTGAAAAATAATTCAACCGTAGCCATCACTGGAAGTGAGATAAATAATCAATTAGAGCTGAATTGTAAATTGTATTTGGATTTCACAGTGGCTCCAAAGTTCCTGGCACAAGGTTATCACAAAGATCTCATCTTTCATCGTGGCAGATAGATGCTTTATTTCCCATGAAAAATATGATGACTTTTCCAGCCAAGGTATACTGAATCACACTTCCATATCCAAGAATTTAATTCATTTTGCCATGATGTAACAGGCAAAGGAGAAAGAAATTCATAGTAAGGTTTTATTCACTATTAGGAGAGAAAACATATGTTAGAAATATTGGTTTCATGAAATTATTGGTGGCAATCTATATCTAAGGTACGTGATATGCTGAAAGTTATCAACAATTTCCCTGAAGATTACAGAGGAAAAATGTTATTAGTGTGAAACTAATAACTAAACTAGGGCTTAGGTTTCGTTCCAAAATTTTTGAACTGCATACTACAATCCTATAATTTTTTTTCACCATAACCTCCCTTCCCTCCCTCCCTCCCTTCCTTTTTGGAATGATTAATAAGTTGTACTAACCCTTTGTCAAAAGCATCCTTCTTTTATGAAGCTTCAGCTCTTCAGATGTCTTTTTAAAGGGAATCTTCAAATAGCATGTTTTTTCCTTGCTTATAAATGATTTGAGTTTGTTTCTCATTTGAACTGAAACTTACAAAAAAAAAGAAGAAGAAACAACTTGTATAAGGTCACACACTCTCTTTCTCAAGAAACATATAAAAATCTTTCTTACATAACAAGTAACTTGATGGAAGAGCAACTATCTAGTCTGCATGACCCTTTCCACCCTTTTTTCTCATTGTCATCTTTCAGTCTCAATTCTGCCAAACTCTTTGTCAGAATGCTAAATGCTAGTAATAAATAGGATGATTAAAGAAAAATGCTTATAAATTACATGTCTGGGTATGCAGGATTTCATTTCATTTAAATATGGGCATGCTGGATTTCATTTAAATTTACATGCCCTGGAGTTGATAGTTCACAAGGAAGATTCTATTATTAACCAATTTAAAGAAAAAAATTGTCATGTTTGTCCCCAGAGTTGGTAACAGCAACATAATGCATCTATGGGGAAGTGCATGGTATAGAACACAGATGTATGAATTCATGAAAAACATCCTATTGTCAACTGTCTTACTAGAAATAAAGTTTCAATCTGTGATACTGTTTTAGACAAGCACAAAGAGAAAATTTTCAAAATATTGGTTGTATTTCCCAAGTTTGTATCAGAGTTTCTGAGATAATATGGCTAGTTGGGAATTTCTTGTGCAGTTTCCCGGTCATGATTGTATAAAGTTAAGGACCTATTAAGGACCTTCCTGTTTTGGTAGGTTGGATAGTTATACCTGGGAAAAGATGTTCCTTTAAATAACCTGTCCCCAGGCCATGTAGGGCTTTATAGGGGACAATCAGGACCTTGAACTAGAACTGGAAGTAAATCAGCAATCAATGCAACTCCCACAAGAGAAGTGACATCTGTGCAAATCTAGATTTGTAATGAACTATGCAGACCGTGGTTCATTTTGAACCAGTTGAAGCTTTCAAAGGCAGCCCCATGTAGAGTGCATTAAAATAGTCAAAATGTGTGTCTAAAATTAGGAAATAGAATGTCACCTGTCTTAATATGAATGATATAAAACTAATATTCTAAAGCCAAAATAAGTAAAATGTAAAGTATTTACATATATGCTTATCCGGAATTATTCAAGGGTTGGACACAGTTGTGCTGCAATTAAGAAATGCACAGATAAGTCAACTTGAATTGAATCTTACTGGTGACACAACAGATTGGCAATGGAGGTAGAGTCCATTTGACCTGAAAGAAGAGAGTAAGAAAGAATAACACAATTCTAATAGTGCTTCTTTGGCGATGGACCGAAATCTGTGATCATGTGCAGATTCAATCTGTGCTCACCGCTGGAGCACCCAGAGCTGGCTGGTTTCAGGGCTAAGCCTGGTAAAGAGGGGGGAGACTGCCAGCAGGGTCGAGGAGAGCTGCATCTCTCCTCCCTAGCTGGCCATTAGTCCCTTTTCCGAAGGCGGTTGCAGAGTGGTCAGAAATGACATGCAACAGATTCTATGGTGCTGGTATCTCACAGACATAATTGGGTGGGACATGGATTTTTTTTCTATCTGTTTTCAGAATAGCTGAAGGTTGGTCATCAAACTGAACCAGGGCCTACTTAGAAGTTATGATATCTTGATGGTCTGAAAATATGAGTGCCTACTTAGAAGTTATGATAACTTGATGGTCTGAAAATATGAGCTCACAAATTTTTTTTAGGAAAGGTTTTGTTGTCTTTTTATGTCCAGAACATTTTGTGTCCAGAATTTCCTTGACTTATTCACAGCCTAAGGAGAAGAGAGCCTTCTGTGAAAAGCCATAAAGATTTGTTTCAAAGTTATCTTTTCCATCTAGCATTAAAATTATCTGCTTGTTAATTAACTTCAACCAATATGTAAAAATGATTGACCAGATTTTGAGTTCACTCTTAATTGATCCAATTTTGCAGCAGACAACCACATTAGAAATGCTGTTTGGTACCTGGAGAATATCTCTGAAGAGTTTGAAGATAAGAAACATTTAGAGAAAAGATAAAAATCCCCCAAGCATGAGAACAGAAGGTCCTGGATTCTTCCAAAACAGAATTTTAATTTCCATTATGACAAAAGGGAAAATAATTAAACAACCAGGGAATAACCATAGTAATTGTTACAAATTTATCTTATTTACTGCTTTGTTTGTTTATTCAAGCCATCCATTACTTTGAATTGGACATGGCTATTTCTTTGGAGTATGGCTGCTGCCCAGACACTTCTTGCACTTCTCCCCTTCTCTCTCTCTCTCTTAAAAAAAAGGGGGGGAGTGGTCACTATCTTAAAGAAAAAATAATCATTAAAAGGAGGATATAGTTGTGAGAACTGAGAAGTCTACACAGTATGGAATTCAGTGTTCTGTTCGTTTTGACAAAAAAGATTCATCTCACCTTTTTAGCCCTTTGAGAATTCTCAAAATTTGCTCCAAGAAGGTGGCTATTCAAAATAGGTTTAGACATACTGTATAAAGTATACAAGGAAGAAATAAATATAAAATCATGTTGCATAAACAGCCATCCATTCCATTTATAAAATACCTATGGAAAAGTCTATGAATATGCATGCTGATGGTTTGGGAAATAAAACTGAAAAAAATAAATGGGAAAGGAAATTGAATGGCTGTGCTGGAATATAAGAGAATCTAGACTCATTTCAGGTGCCACTTGAATCCTGTGTAATGGGGCAAGGTATTCTGTGACAATGTGAACATGCAAATGATACATTATGTACACTGGTTGGGAGGTTAAATGTTGTTGAACAAGGGTCCTTTGGTAGTGAAACTACTGAGGGCATTTCAACACAAGATCCATGAGTGTATGAACACAAAGTCTATGTGTGCATGCTTGCAATTGTTGAAAAGTAGCTCTGGGACACTCCATCATACAACATCAGCTCTGTTGAATTGTGGAACAGATTTATTTCTGACTCAGTAGTAGTTTCTAGTAGAATCTAGATAGTATTAGTTTCTTATAAGCTCTAGAAAGAGTGCAGAGAAAACCAACAAAGGAGATTAAGGGACTGAAGGCTGAAACATACAAAGAGCAGTTACAGGAATTGGATATGTCTAGTCTAATGAAAAGAAAGACTAGGGGGCACATAGTAGCATGGTCTAGTATTTGAGGAGCTGCCACAAAGATGAGGGTGCAAACTATTTTCCAAAGCATTGGACAAAAAGTATTGGATGGAATTGAATCAATCAACTTAGAAGTGACAGCTAGAACAATGAAGTAGGCCTCCATAATTTGTGAGTACTCTAACACTGGAGGTTTTTAAGTAGAGATTGGACAACTATTTGTCTGAAATGATATAGGGTTTCCAGCTTTTGTAGGGGATTGAACAAGAAGACCTGCAAGATCCCTTCCCGTTCTATTATTCTGTAGTATTTGTGAAGGGGTTTTATTTATCTAGATAAGAGTTTGTGAGTCCATTTCCATTTCTCCATGTTAAAGAACTGGTGCCTCACTAAATCTCTTTTCTTTGAGCTTAAGGTTTGGTGTGGTTTGGTTTTGATTTTACAGAAAATAGTTTTTGTTTTTTGTTTTGTTTTGTTTTCAGATATGCTTCCAGAATTTATCAACTACTGGGGTTTGTTTTATTTGTTTTGCATGTGTGTGTGTATATATAGCACTGAATATAAACTACAGATGTGGTAGTTGCTGGGAATTTATTTGATTTCTCTTTTCTTTGGAATAAAAGTGATGAGCACTACAGAATGTGATGATCTTAGAATAATAAAAAAAAAGTATGGCCAATTGAAAGAAAGAAACAATTGAAACCAAGTTAATGCATTTCTGGGAATATTTAAGGATTGTAGCCTTGCCAGGAAGATTGGTAGACAAGAGTATCGGGTACTCTATACAGAACTCACAGTTTTAATATTCAGAAAAAAATCTGCTGGCTCAGAAAGTCATTTAGTAACCCTGAAAATCTTGAGGAACTTCCCAGAAACCTGTTTGCAAGAGAACAAAATTTAAGCATTGTTGCTTAAATTCTGAGGAGACAAAACTTTCAAGAATTTTAGACAAAAACAGAAGTAGTGAAAACTGGTGGTATTGATTGATTGATTGATTGATTGTTATTTTGAATTTGTAAAGCTGCCCATCTCATTTATATCTGACTCTGTTCAGTTTTCAAATAATTACCTCTAATATTAAAACAATAACAATCACAAAAGAATAATCCACAATGTAAAAACTAGAAAAATGTCAGAAATATATTTAAAAAAATATAACATACATAAAATTCACCATCAAGATAATCCTGCTGTCAAAACAACTATTGCACTGGCTCTACCACACTCCCAAATCCTTAATGGCTGAACCTTCAGGACCTTGCAAAAACCCAGTAATTTCAGGGCTGATCTGATCTTCAGGGGGTTGATACTCCACTGGGCAGGCTTTCCGATTGACTTTGCTTGTGAGAAAGTTGCAAAAATATGATATGTGATCCTAGGACACTGCAACCGTCATAAATATTGTCAGAATATTCATGAACAGGCAGAGGCATGGTAACAAGGTCAGCCAATGAATAGGCATAACAACTAAGTCAGCCAATGAGGACTGTTTGGAAACTGAAACTGGAAGGAGCCTGGGCATGGCTCTGTATTAAGCTCTGAGCTCTGAAGCTGCACATCTAGTCTACAACTCTGAATCAACACTGAAACTGTTCTCTCCTCTGCTTGTGTTTTGCCTGTACTGTAACTGCTACCATGTTGGAAGAATCTGCTGTTGGTATTGTAAATTTTCTTCTTGTGTTATATATATAAAGAAGTGAATGAATCCTGCTGAATCAGTTATCTGTGTGTGCTTTCTGGATTTGAGTTTTTTGCAACAAACTCTGAATTTTGCAACAAACTCAAAATATGAGTCAGTTGCCAAGTGTCTGAATGTTGATCACATAATCATGGAAATTTTGCAGTGGTTACAAATATGAATAATTGTCGTAAGTCACTTTTTTCAGTGCTGTTGTAACTTTGAATGGTCAGTAAATGGACTGTTGTGAGCTGACAGCTACATGTATTCCAATAGTTCCCAGCTCAATCCTCTTCCCCAAAACTCTTTCCTTTATTCACTAGTTAATTTCTTGTACAGTTTGGATATATACCTTTTTCTTCTTCCCTCTTTTAATAGAATTGACCTCCAAAATTAATGATCCCAATGCTGGAATTTTATATACTTTATACAATTTTGAATAAATAATTGAAACTAAATGTTAATGAGTTTGACACTGACTTCCAAATTAAGTGTGCCTTCACATCAGGTAATTTTCTTATCAAATAACTTTTAAAGCTTTTATTGTAAGATGACAAAAAAATAAAAAGAATACTTTGATTTACAAAACATAAAAAAATGCATAGTAAACTAAAATATGTTAAAGGGAAAACAAAACAGTGTCACCATTGTTAGTGCAAATAACATTAAATTCCAGCAATTAGGTATGTATCAATTAATTTGACTGGTAACTGTCATTAACCTGGCTATTTATGTCAATTTCTGGTATACATACACATACACACATACTAGAAAATGATAAACAACCAAGATAATGAGAATTACCAGTCAAATTAATAATTAATTGATTAATAAAAACCTAGCAGATTAATTACCATTACAAAATATTAATTCATCTGACCAACAATTTGGAAATTACATAACAGCTTTTTCTGATATCACAAAAAGCATAATATTCACAGTGAATTTTATATTTGTGTTCTACTGCTTATTACTATAGTCTCGAACCAGAAATATCTTCATCCATTAATCATGCAATCCTTCATTTGGTCTATTTCTGAATCCTATTTCAGTATCAATTAATATTTATAAGCTCAAACAGATATTTTGTGTTTGGGTTATAAGCATTTCAAGTTGAGTCAGATCTGTAAAAATGAGAGTGTATTTGTAGTTCCTTCTGAATGATGATGCTTATTTGAAGATATTGAAATTAATAAGCCCTTTCTGACCATTCTAAAAGTCTTGAAATATTTCATTTTTGTTTTATTAAACATTATATTTTTCAGTTGGCATGAATCATGATCTCTTCACTGATAATTTTTACCATTCTCACCTTCATAAAAGTAAATATTAAATACTGAAACAAGAGGTGATAAATCTGGATTTATTATTTGTTTCTATTTAGCCCATACTTATTCCTTAAATTGGCTATAACTGAATAATGTGTTATGCACCAAATGCTTCTATTTGCATCCCCAAATGATTCAGTCAGCTTTTTAAAATTTCTGCTCCTTTCGTAGAAATAAACATGCCATTTGACAATATAGCCCTGTTTGTGAACAGTTTGCTTGATTGTATAGTCCCAAGGATATTTTTTTTTCCTAAAAAGCAACTGGATTTTCTTGCTTTTTTCTCATCTTGGATGAGAAATGTTTCACTTCTCATCCAAGAAACTTATTCAGTTTTTCAGCTGTTTGGATGAGAAGTGAAAAGTTTTCAAAAGAAAAAAAAACACAATAAAGTCCAGTTGCCTTGTACAAAAAAAAAAAAATATCTTTGGGACAACCATGACTTGGATGATTGAGAATCTCCATAGACACTTGATAGTATCACTTAAAATTTAACAGAGTCAATTGAACTCCTTCCTTTGTATTCTGGAGAATTCTGAGCTGCAGCCTGGGTTTTTTTTTATTATCATCATTATTATTATTATTATTATTATTATTATTATTATTATTATTATTATTATTATTATTATCATTGCTATTATTATTATTATTAAAAAAACATTGCCATTCATTTAACTTCTTTCTTATTAGGAATATTTGGTATCAAAGCTATTCTTGTACAATATTCATGTTTTATTGCCTTTATATACAGTATAAGGTTAGATTTAGATTTAGCTTTTCAATATCAGACATTCTATTTTTCCAGGTGGAATATAAATAAAGATGGCGACTGCCTGCCAAGTCTGCCTGTTGAATGGGTTTTGTTTTGAGGTGGATTTTTTTTTTTTTTTGCCAGAAGCCTCTCAGAGATAAATTTGCACCACCAAATCTTACTGTACCTCATTGTTATGGTTGTCTGGCTGCCCAAGTAAAGAACCACACCAGCTCAGGGAGACTGTGAGGAGCAAGAGGGGAAACCAAGGCACTTGCCCTATAGAAGCTGACTTTGCTCTCTCTTGCTCTGATTGGGTGTTCCCAGTGTGCACAAGGAGCATGAAGGAAGGCAGACACCACACAGGTGAGTTTTAAAAATCAGAGAACTTTGTCCAAGACTTCCTGTGTATTCAGGGGCTACATCTCTCCCAATGATGAGTTAGTGGCGATCTAATGAAATGTCCTCCAGCTCTCAAAGATCAATTTTAAGAGCACCCCCATGGAAGAAGCCAAGAACCGAGAGCAAAAGTACTAGGAGTGGGGGCAACAGGGGCATGTTATGTATCCTTCTGCAGTCCCCTTCTGGGTGACAGCATCTCCTCTTCAGCATCTTCAGCATCTCCTCTTTTCCCCAGAGGTGCAGTCCTTCACACTCCTTGTGAAAAAGAGGCAGCTGCAGATAACTCTTTTTTGGTCTCCAGATGCCTCTTCTGGTGCAAGAAGCCTCCCCTAACATGGCAGCTGCTCTCTTCCTTCTCTGCTTGTTTGTTCTGTATGGCCGAGGAGGAGGGGAGAAGCAGCCATGTTGCAGGACACTTCTCACACTGAAAGACGTGGCTGGAGGAGGCTTTTTGCACAAAAAAAGAGTCGCCTCCAGCCACCTCTTTTTCATTACAAGAAGTCTCCTCCAGCCATCCCTTTTTTGGTGCAAGAACCCTTTAGCTGCTACTCCACTTCTCCAATGGGCCAGCACCTGTTGTGCTTTTTTTGGTGAGGCTGGAGAACACACAGCATTTGCAGGCTTCTTGCAGTGAAAATTACTGATGTCCAGCTTTGCTCTTCTTTTCCAACAGTCTGGCACCACCCTGTTCTGTGTGCTGGCTGCTTGGACTTGCCGGGCTTGGCACATAGAACAGGGCATGCTTTTTTCAGTAGGGCTGGACTCCAAAAAAGTATGCAGCAGCTGCAGGCATCTTGTGACTGGCTTCTAGCTGGCCAGGCTGGGCCGGGCTGGAAGAGGTGCGTCCGCTGAGAGAAGGAAGAAAGCCATGCTCCAAGAGAGCAGGCAAGCAGGTGGATGTCCCAGGGCTGCTGCACATGCTCACTGTGTGTGTAGTGGCTGCACGTGCAATGCAGTGCAATCCAGTGCAGCAGGCCTGGGACAAATGCCCGAGCTGCGCTGCGGCCACATGTGATAAGGAGAGCTAGGGGAGCGACTGGGGCAAGTGAGCAACTGGGCGACCGGGTCGGGGGCATGGCCAGCCAGGGGTTGCCACTGGTTCGGCGACCCATGCCAAATCACCACTACCAGTTTTCCCGAACCAGTGAAAACTGGTTGAGTACCACCTCTGACTGTAAAGCAGTACATAAGTCTAAGTGCTATTGCTATTGCAACTAGTGACAATAATTCAGTGACTTCAGTATATACATTATAAAGATGACAATTGAGGTAAAATAAGGGTTCTAACTTTCCTTTACCAAAGACATGTTGGTGAAGAGCCAATTCTTAATTAAACTAACTTAAATTGTTGTTTTTTAATTAGAATCTAAGTTTTTTTTTTCAAACAACCAATTCCTTATATTATATTATACAAGTTGTACTTTATAAAGTAGATACTATTGTAATTTTTAGTATAAGTTGGTATTTCTTAGTACTAGTTATAAGAAAATACTATTGTGAAACATGTAGTTCAGAGAGCAGTATCCCTCTAATTTTTTTCAAGACTCCATGTGGAACTGTAGCACAACATAAAGCATTACATTTTGTCTAAAAAATAGCAGTACTATGTCTCCCACTCTATTACATGTGTTATAGCTAAATCTATGTCATAACCCAAAGCTTTATTTTTTTTTGGAGCTTTTGCTGATCACAGAATATGGACAAAAGAAAACCACTGTGATAAAACTAATCTCAAGGACAATTACTTTTTTGTCTCTATGAAACTTGTTTAAGTCACTAACTCATGTATAGAAGTAAAAAACAAACAAACCATAGGATGGAGCTACAATTTATTTCCTTCCTTCCTTCCTTCCTTCCTTCCTTCCTTCCTTCCTTCCTTCCTTCCTTCCTTCCTTCCTTCTCCTTACGCTGTTGGGACTTATATTGTGATTCTTTTTGGTATATGTTATTACAACAGCTACTTGTTCTTTGCATTTTGAGTCTAGAATTAATAACAATAGTTCTGTGTCTAGAGTGGTTCCTCAGTATTCATTGTTCATTGGTTCTGGCAGGTGCAATAAGTACCAAAACTGATGGATAACAAACAACATTTTCCCCCTAAGGAATAATGTAATGAATCATAAGACAGCAGATACCAAGCTAAGTTTTAGCTTTTACATTGAGCATCAAACAAATAATGAGTACTGGGACCAAATTTACACATCAAAATGCACTGAATATCAAATTAGATGAGTTCAAAGCAGTTGAGTATCAGGGTATCAATATACTTCTGGTTGCTTTGAAAAGAAATATTGGAAGTGCAAATACCTATCAGTATTCTACTAACAAAGTGTTTCCACATGACTGCGGCTAATAATACTATGATTACTAATTATTTCTTAACTAAAACAATGTAGATGTGAAAAGAAATATGAAAACACAAGTCTCTTTTTGCAGTCTGACAGGGAAGAGTAGATATCTTGCTTATGTAGTTACATCTAATTAACAAGTTATCTATTAATTATATATTAGGTGCATATTCTTTTTTAGCTTCTATATGGTTAGACTAGATGATCTTCATTTCCAAATGATGATGTTCCTCTGGGGAACAATAGCCATAATCCAAAATTGCATCAACATTTTCAGGATTATGATACCCCAATGTACTGTTCATTTTATATCAGAATTTCTTGTATATTTGATAGCACTTAATGTAATCTTTTGGGATGTCATCCATAAATTTTTTAACAAATTTCCACTAAGCACATTGTCACCAAATCAGTTTCCACTTTAAGGATGTGCTAATGGCAAGTGTATCCCAAGTGATTGCAATTACTTTGAGTTAAAAAAAACAACAACCCTAATCTCTGTAATGATTTATAAAAGAAACATAACTTTCTCTTAGCTAGCTGATTAGTTAAATGCCACTATTTAGTAGCTTTGTTTAACCTATCAATGTAACATTGAAATGTAAATATGAAGTGTGTCTGTACGGAGTTATACAACACCTGCAGCTACTGCAGATTTTAATGTGATGACTGAATAAAAATGTATGTGTTTGTGTGTGAGGATTTTAATAAATATTGTAATGCCCTTTCAAGCACCTCTAATTTTACCACTACCAATGATTTAATCAGACGTGATCACTGAAAGCACTTTCCTCCATGAATTTGTTTAGTCCTTTAAAAAAAATCTAAATTATTCACGATTAGTGACATATATCTGCATTTTAACTAGAAGATGTCTAAAAAAACAGAAGCTGAGTCTTGAATGAGTTCTGAAATACTTGGATTGACTGCAAAGTTTAATAATGTGAGTTTTGGATAAGAACTTCTTAAATTTCTCTCACCAGTAATGGTTTATCACTATTATGCCCACAGAACATTTATGTAAGGAAAGAAATATTAAGCACTGCATATTTGCATAGCCCAGGATCATATATAGGGAGTATATCAGTATTTACATGATGGCTGATATGACATCAAAGGCAGAGCGGTGCGCTGGCCTAAAAATGGAGTTCTCACCTCACAGTCAGGAGGTTGTGAATTTGATCCTTGGTAAAAGTGGATGTTTCTCTCTCAGGGCACAATGAGAATATATTAGCTGAACAAAACTCCTCATTGGTGACAGGAAGGGCATCCAATCATTAAATACTCTGCTCGCTCCATTTAGTTGTCCAGACTCCACCCCATAAAAGATTATGGGGTTGTTAAAAGATGATGATGATCTTGACCCAAACATTGTTGTCATGTTTACTTTAGGTCAGGGGTCTTCAAACTTGACAGCTTTCAAACTTGTGGACTTCAACTCCCAGAATTCCTCCTCCAGTCATGTTAGCTCAGGAATTCTGGTAGTTGAAGTCCACAAGTTATAAACTTGCCAAGTTTGAAGACCCTTGCTTTAGGTGAATGTAAACATTCACAGGGCTTGTAAATTGTAAATTTACAATTTAAATTGTAAAGTAGGATACTCTTTTTTGGGAGGATCTATAGCCACTATTTTTATGTCATTGCAGCAAAGGAATGTAATTCCTATGTAAACCTCTTAGATGACTCCATTGCAGCTCCTACTATCCTTCAGGTATATCATGGAACTGGAAAAGCAGCCAAGTGTGCTTAATCTTTAGCCTTGAACAAAGAGATTCCTTTAGCACACCAATTGTGCCCATTCCTGGATTAGGAGACACTTCAGACCATTCTTCAGAGAATAGTCATCTCAGGATTCTGAATGCACCAGCCAACATGAATGGGAAATAGTGTTTCATACAACAAAATCAAATAATGTCTAATATGAAATTCAACACCCAATAAATTATCAGCCAGATCATCATGGATACCGGAGGTCAGATGGCAGCTTTAGTCTGATAGCATACGGGGATATGTATTGCCAAGCCTATTGATATATAATTGCTGGTTATAATACTGTTAAAACAGAATCAACAAATTTAACAATAAAAACATATGTGGGCAATTAAAAGGTAAAGGTTCCCTTCGCACATGTATGCTAGTCATTTCCTGCTCGAGGGGGCGGTGCTCATGTCCATTACAAAGCTGAAGAGCCAGTGTCTGAAGATGTGGTCATGTGGCCAGCATGACTAAATGCTGAAAGTGCACAGAATGCTGTTAACTTCCCACCAAAGTGGTCCCTATTTTTCTACTTGTATTTTTTACATGCTTTCGAATTGCTAGGTTGGCAGAAGCTCGGACAAGTTACGGGAGCTCATTCCATTACACAAGACTAGGCATTCAAACCACTGAACTACCAACCATTCTGATTGACAAGCTCAGCATCTTAGGCACTGAGCCACTACATCTGAATCACTGCACCTGAATCACTGAATCACCACCACATAGGCAATTAGAAGGAACTAATATTTCTTACTGATTTCTTGCCTTAGAAAAGGTCTGGTTAAGTTCCTCTAAAATTTTCCACCTATCCAATTACTTTTGGGATTAGGAATAGACAACAAATGGTCAAAATTGGGAGTGTCATATCAAATTATGTACCTGTCAATAGTGGTGTCCCCCAAGGCAGTGTTCTAGGACCAACTCTCTTCATACTCTACATAAATAAACTCTGTGATCATATTAAGAGCAACTGCATTCTTTTCATTGATTATATAAAGCTGTTCAATACCACAGACAATACTGCTACCCTTCAAAAAGATCTTGACTATGTGTCAGAATGGTCAAACAAATGGCAACTTCAAATCTCAACAAATAAATGCTCTGTCTTACATATTGAAAAAAAAATCAAAATAAAATACAAGCTGAATAATCAAGATCTTGTTGATGATTCAAGCTCTGTAAAGGACCTTGGAATACTCATCTCTAAAGATATAAGTGCTAAAGTCCACTGTAACTACATAGCCAAAAAGGCATTAAGAGTTGTTAACCTAATCCTACGTAGCTTTTTCTCTGGTAATATCACACTAGTAACTAGAACATACAAAACATTTACTGGACCAATACTCAAATAAAGCTCATCAGTCTGGAACCCACATTATGTATCTGATATTTAGCACAGTTGAGAAAGTCAAGAAATATTTCACAAGAAGAGTTCAACACTTCTCTACTCATTGTAGAATACCTTATGCCACCAGACTTGAAATTCTAGACCTAGAAAACCTTGAATTACGCAGTCTTCAGTCTGATCTAAGTATGGAATATAAAATAATACATTGCAATGTCCTCCATGTCAATGAATACTTCAGCTTCAACCATAACAACACAAGAGCACACAATAGATACAAATTCAAGGTTAATTGTACCAAACTTGATTGCAAGAAATATGACTTCACCAACAGAGGGGTCAATGTCTGGAATACTCTACCTGACTCTGTGGTTTCCTCCCCCAAACCCCAAAAACTTTAACCTTAGACTGTCTACTATTGACCTCACCCCTTTCTTAGGAGGTCTGTAGGGGGCATGCATAAGCGCACCAATGTGCCTAGCGTCCCTTTCCTATTGTTTCTTTTATTTTTCTTATATGTACTCATTTCATGTATTCATAACTGTGTATATACTTATACCTATTTTCTTTAAATAAATAAATAAACTTAAGGAGAGAACAAGAAGATTTCTGTTTTTGGGGGATTTAATTAAATTTAATTTTATTAAACCAATCAACAATACAGATAGTAATGCAGAATAAAAATGAATACATTTGATAAGTGTGACATTTTTTAAACAAAAAAAAGAAAGAAAAATCTTGGTAGTCTGGTAATTATGTTAGCTCTATTTATAAATCAAACAATTATTAGAAATTGTAACCATATTGTTCAAACATTTTCTTGATTGTTCATGAAAAAGCTAATTTTAATGTTGAAAAACAACACATTTAAGCTCTCCATTGCTGTGAAGAAGTTATAGATTTTTTTTCTTCTTTTTTATTTCTGCCCAAAAAAATTCCACAATTCTTGAGTAAAGATAAGAGTTTCCCTAGTTGTGGGGAACTCTAGTTTCTTAGGCCAGGGAACCTGTGTTGTCTCAAGACATTTCTGTGGTTATATGGTCAGCATGATATGGAACATGGAATGCCATTATTGTTGACTTCTGAAAATATTCCTAAAAAGTGAATAAAGTAAAAAAAGAAATATTTTTTTTAGTGTAGAGAGATTGAGCGAGAGTTATGTTAAGATCCTGTTTATACCAACTCAAAGGCAAGAACAACAAATCTGAACTAATATTCCAAGTCCTGAATTTTATCTCCAATAACAGAACAACTGCAACCAAACTTGATAATTCATTGAGGTGTCCACTATGCACCAAACACTTCTTGTTGCTCTTATTGCTGTTGTTTTAAGAACACTGCAGATTAATTTTACATTATTCATTTTATTCCTTCTTTGGGCAAGAAATTCAAGGTTATTATCACACAGGTTAAAAAAATAATGTTATTTTCATCAACTTCCTATAAAACAGGATTATTAGCAATGTCACTTTCACTTATATACCACTTTACAGACCTCTCTAAGCAGTTTACAGAGTCAGCATATTTCCCCAACAATATGGGTCCTCATTTTACCAACCTTGGAAAGATGGAAGGTTGTGTCAACATTGAGCCTGTGAGGATCAAACTCCTGGCTGTGGGCAGAGTTGCATACTAACCACTGTGTCACCACGGCTCCTTAACTTAATTTATACTATGCATATATAACAGAATAACAAATTTAGAAGAGATTTTGGAGCTCTTTCTAATCCAACCCTCTGCTCAACCAGGAAATCCTAATCCAAATTGCACTGGATGAAACAAATGAAATAAGATATGATAAAGCAGATATTCCAAAATGCATTTAGAAATCAATGGAATTCTGCAGTCAGTGCAAACATATAGCTATACTTGAACTAAGAAAATTTGAGCAGAAAAAATATTTTTAGATAAAATGAAAGGTCTATCATAATAAAAACTAAAGCAATAACAATAATTAAATAAGGAATGAGTCCAGAATGAACAGTAAGGTACTAATGGAATTCACAATGGGATGGATTGAGATACTTGACAGGAAAGTTCAGAGTGTATGTTTATTTGACTATATTTGTTAAGGCAGGAGAATGATAATAGAACTTAGTAAAAAAGAAGGCAGAAATAGAGTATATACAGAGCAATTCAACACTGATAATTGTTCAAAACTTAAAAAAAAATCTTAAGGAAGATCTGATTAACCACTGACCACTCAACCTGACATCAGTATCTAGGAGTATCATAAAATCACTCCAATTATCCATAAAGATCTATAAGCACTTCAAAAAGAGTACATCAATTACCGAAACGTAATTAGCTGGTCAGTAACACGTTTATTTATTCTGGTACAATAATTCACTAACGCATTATTGCAAGTCTGGACAGTTGCAGGAACTAGGCATGGCTAGTCTAGTGGAGAGAAGGACCAGGGAAGACATGATAGCAGTGTTCCAATATTTGAGGGGCTGCCACAGAGAGGAGGAAAGTCAAGCTGTTTTCCAAGGCACATTTGAAGGCCAGACAAGGAATAATGGATGGAAATTGAACAAGGAGAGATTCAACCTGGAAATAAGGAGAACCTGAAGATAAGGATCTGACAGTGACAGCAATCAACCCATGGATCAACTTGCCTGAAGAAGTTGTGGGAGGTTCATCACTGGAAGCTTTCAAGAAGAGACTGAACTGCCAACTGTCAGAAATAGTGTAGCATCTCCTGCTTGGAGGAGTTGGATTAGATGACCTACAAGGTCCCTTCTAATTCTATTATTCTGTTAAAGTCCATTATATTAAAGTTATTTGTTTCTTTGACAGTCACACATTGTCTTCCAGATTGCTGCCAGGACCAACAGGAGACTCAAGAAAGCAAAATTCTTGAGCAGGAATAAGTCAATTATTTACATTCACTTTTACCATTTTCCTGCCTTTGTTAATGTAGTCAAATACAACATACGCTCCAAATTCTCCTCTCAAGCACTCCAATCCAGCCATGCTTCAAATGTCACCAAATCACATAACCACCAATCCAGATGCACAGTGAAAAAAACTGCTAAACAAATTTATATATTCACTGTTAATACATTCATCCCAAAGCATCCTCCTTGCCTTACTCATAGAACTCTAGTTTAAGACAGCTTCCCAGCTGTCCATTGCTTCTTGTCCTGTCTTCAGGTGCTTTGGAGAATAAATTGAACCCTTTAACTTTGTGGCAACCCCTCAAATATTGGAACATCTTTGTGTAAAAGATTATTCCTGGATGAATGGTATTATCACCACTTTTCCTTTTAGTTTACAAATGAGTCCACCCTTTGCTTTGAGAAGACATGGTGATATCATAACTCTTTCACCTGGAATGAAATGTTTCCACCTTGGACAGTAGCTACACTACATCCAGTCAACAGAAGTCAGTGGAGATATGAGGATAGATATCTCAAATGCTGTCTTTTTTTCTATATAATGAAATCAATCAATCTATTAATCTATCTATCATCCATCCAGATTGGAAGTTTTCCTAATATTTATGTATGTATAAATTGCTTAATAATTACAGCTGTCCATTTATGCAAGTAGTAGTCTTATTTTATATGAATTAATCCAACTTTGCTTGTATGTCCCAGTGAATTTTCCTGAAATTTGTGAATCCATTTATGCTTGAATCTAACCATTTTTCCTAGTCTGTTAGAGCAAATTATTTTAGTTCTTTCTTTGCTTACTTTTAATCACAATGATTTTTCTGCTAGTCCCCAGCCATAAATGTTCCAAGAGCAGTTGCTTCAGTGGAGATTTTTACAAGACTGCAAAGTTAACACTCTAAAAAGAAAGGGGAAATAAAGGGATGTTGAAAATAAATTTGACTTGGTATCAATAACCAAGACTGCTTAAGCCCATGTCACAGTGAACCAACGGATGGAAAGAGGATGTAAAACGGACAAAAAACCTTGCCATCCGTTTGAAAATGCGATGTACTCACTGCCTCTGTTTGGCTTCCTCTCTATCCGTCCAGCATCCGTTTATTGACGTTTCATCCGCTCCAAAAGTTTTGGGCTGCCCAAAACTTTTGCGTGGAAAATGTTTCCAGTTCATCGGTTCTGCATCCGCTACGCATCCATTACGCATCTGTTACACATCTGTTACGCATCCGCTATATCTCCCAGGCATCCACTCTGCATCCGTACAACTCGCATCCGCTCGGATGCAGGGAGGAAGCGGAAGGGATGCAGAACGGATGCAGAACGGATGCGGAAGGGATGCAGAACAGATGCCAAGCGGAAACAAAGCGTTTAAAACGGGAAAAACATTTGCAGAGGGGACCTTTCTCGGATATTAAGGATGTCTGCAGGATGCCTAGAGGATGCCTAGAGGATGCAAAGGGACACCTACACTGCCTATAAAAAGGGGGAGCAACTCGCCTGCATCTCACTTTCAGAACAGCAGCCAAGCTGTGCAGACTTCTGCAGCCTTCATCTGCCTCTTCCTCTTCCACAGCATCCAGTCATGTCCACCGTGGATTGTGACAAAGTCCTTTCGGCAGCCACCATCCTTCTGCAACAGTGCGAAACCATCTACAGGCTCTGTGAACTCTACTACAGGAAGAAAAGGAGGCACCCAAAAAAAGTCTGGGTCCAAAGATGGTTCGCCAGAAGAGCAGAGGACGGACTGTACAACAAGCTGATGGTGGAGCTCAGGAGTGAAGACACTCGGGCATTCCAGAACTTCATGAGGATGCCTCCAGCCATGTTTGACAAAGTTGTGCAGCGCCTGACACCCAGGTTGACCAAGACAAACACCAACTTCCCGCCCAGCCTGGAACCTGGGCTCAAGGTGGCACTCACTCTGCACCACCTGGCCTCAAGGACCACCTACAGGAGCATGCAGTATGGCTGGAGGGTGCCACCCAGCACCATCAGCATTGTGGTCAGAGAAGTGGTGCAGGCCATCATCGAAGAATACAAGGAGGAGCTCCTCCAGTGCCCCTCCACTGAAGAAGGATGGAAGAAAGTTGCAGAGCAGTGGTATCAGAGATGGAACTTCCCACACACCATTGGAGCCATTGATGGCAAGCACGTGGCCTGCAAGGCTCCAGCCAACTCGGGGTCCACTTATTTCAACTGCAAGGGCTTCTTCAGCATCATCCTCTTCACCATGGTCGATGCTGACTAAAAATTCATGTACATCGATGCTTCAGGCAATGGCTCATCTTCAGATGCCCAGGTATACAACACCAGTGACCTCAAGGAGGGGCTGGAAGGCAACCTCATTGTGGGCTTCCCAGATCCAGACCCCCTGCCCAACGACACGCAAGATGTGCCCTACTTCATCATGGGGGATGATGTCTTCTCCCTCACAACCTACCTCATGAAGCCATACGCTTCCAGACTCCTGACCCGTGAAGAGAGGATCTTCAACTACAGGCTGTCCAGGGCAAGGCGGGTGGTGGAGAACGCCTTTGGCATCCTAGCCAACAGGTTCCAGGTACTTCTCACCACCATGCAGCATCGCCCAGAGACTATGAGGAACATCGTGGCAGCTTTCTGCATCCTGCACAATCTCATGCGCACCCGCTACCCAGTCTTGCAGAACAGGCTTGTGGACCATGAACAAAGCAATGGGGACATGGAGGCTGGGGAATGGAGGCAAGGGTAAAACCTGATCGACACTGAGGATGTGCAAGGCCCCAACAGAGCCTCACGTGAGGCGAACATGAACATGAGTTCATCCACTTCCCACCCCTCCATGTTACATCTCCCAAATGAAAGGCTAATTCAAAATAAGGAGCTAAGGAAACTATATTTTATTTAATTTAGTTTAAGAACTGTGGAACACAATTTTATCTGATGGAAAGAAATTAAGTCAGCAAATGAGTAATAATTAGTGTCTTGGCATGTAATAAAAATAACTTTGAAGAAGAAATAAGATTTTAAAGAACCCTAACTTTCCTTCTCCCAACCACACTATTTCAACATTAAATTGCCTCTTTGCCCTCTGAAATATAGCCACTCTCTCCTGGGAATCCAGAACATATTCTAGCATGATTAGTAGATATATGGTTGCAATATAACCACAATCTATTTTTATTTGAGTTTGACTGAACTGAACTGAACTGATCTCTATGATATGCAGATGACTTTTTATGTAGGAAGATATTCAGTGATGTCATCTGTAGATCTGTAAGTACAATTTTAAGCATGGTGAACCATCTATCTCATTTAATATACACTTCATCATGTTTGGAGCAATTACACATGGATTTTCTATTCCAATTCCCATGGATTTCAATAGTATGACTCTATCTCAAGCTACCTCATTAATTCTGCATGTTTTCATTCTAAATCATGCAAGATTAGATGTATCAAAGATTAGAGGTGACTATTTTTCTTGGCATTCTGTTTCTTAAAGCTTGAACTAAGAATTAACATTGATAAAAGCATTATTTAAAGGGCTAAGAAGAATACTCTGATAATGCAGGTCTGGCATAATTGGGCTAAAAAATTTCAAATGAACAATAGTAGATAGAAAAGACTTTTCAGCAATTCTGCTGATCATCTGAATGTTTGAACTACAGACTAAGTTATACTAGTTTGTTTATTTAAGTTATACTAGTTTAAATATTATAACTTAAAATATTCACTAGGAAAGAATTGATTCCTATTCAATGTGATCTTCCTTCCTTCGTTTTCCTCCCACTTGCTCTGTAGGAAGACAGCACTATTATTTTGGTTCTTACAAGGTCACACTGATTAACAGGAGATGGAAATTTTAATTTTTAAGATTCCTTTGTATTTGATTCAGAAGCAAATGTATATATGTGTATGTGAAATAACTTTATTCTCAATTTCCTTCTTAGTCAGGGGAAAACTTGGTTTAATTGAATTATGTCCTGAATCATAGCATCAGACTTCAAGAAGATGCATGATTAAATATTTACAGGGCATATATCTTGTCACAGTCATTTCACAGCCTTAAACATTTTGACTTCAAATGATAACTCTTAAATATTTCAGCTCCTGATTAGGAACAAAAAGATGAATATAATCTATCTCCCTCCCCTTCTCCCCCCCTCTCACACACACACTTTCATTTTTGATTAGATTGTATGGGAAATGACATTTGTGTACAACTATAGAATCAAAGGGTTGAGTAAGCCAAAAGAATAAAGCATTAGCTTAAGCTTCATCCAGTTGCAATTCAGAGATCAACCGATACACTAAATATGAAACTCGCTTTATTTTAGAACAATATGCGCATATACTTTATCCTTTCATGGGGAGCTGGATGTTAGCAAAGTCATGAAATATCAGTCTGAATTCAACAACCTAAACTATTAGCAAGATTTTCATGGTGAATAAGTGAAATAGATACTATACAATGAAGAGAATTCAGGGCCAAACAAGGTATCACACAACATGGATATTATAATATTATTATAATTGCTAACATAGAGATTTTTTGTAATTATTTTCATTTGACATATTTTTCTCTCTTTTAAATGATCAAAGTATTGCAGGCTGAAATGTAAAAAAACTGTTTCTGGATTGATTGATAGCTTCCAACTTTCCTAAACTGAAAGGAAAAGGTGTCTGGAATTTGTCTTCTGATAAGAATAAAAAAAAAAAAAAGCTAATTTGCACATAATTTGCCTTCCTCCATGTACTCCAAGCAACCTTGTGACTTTTTTTTCTCTCACTGACATCTTAAATTTTTTGCCCTTGTCTTTTTCAGACCTCATTTAAATAAACATACATGTAATATGTTTGACTACATGTAACCAATTTCCTATTCAAAGGGGAAGTCACAATTGTCCTGTTCAATCAGCTTTGCTCTTGTACTTTTCTTTGAAGTCTTAACTATAAAAGGGAATGTAAGAGGCATTCCTCTAAGAGGAATCCTTTTCAATCAGAACTTTCTGCATATATCATAATTAAATGAAGCTCCTATCTCAGTGTCTTATTAGAGTCTGAGCATAGGGCCATATTTGGTTAACAGAATCCTCAGCAGATGACAATCAAGAAAACAAAACTCACCTCTCTCTCTCAAACATACACACATACTCTTTCCTTCCCTCCCTCCCTCTCTCTCTCTCTGTAGAAAGGGAACATCAGGCCAGCCATGGAACAGGCTTGCATAGGAAAAGAAATCTGATAAACACACCCCAAGACAAAAGCCACAACATACCAAACCAGCCAAAAGGCAGGAACTACAGATAGAAGATTACAAAAAGCCATAAAAAAACTAAAAGAGATCAGAGAAAAAAAAACGGGTAATACAGGAAGCTGCCCCTTTCGCACCTCCTTATGGTTGCCTTTTGGCAGAGAGAAAAACAAACTGACAGGATGTTAGTGTCAAAACCTTATACACAAAGGGAGGGAAAAAGGCATAAAATTGGGAACTTATCATTCAAAAGCTAGCTAGCTCCGGGAATGCGGTCATGCTTCTAGCCTTCCTGAGAATAAAAGATTCCGGCTTTCGAGCAGTTGTCTGTATCCTTGCACCAGAGCTCTCCCAGCAGGAAAATTTGAACCCTCAGAGAAAGGTACTTTCTGCCTTTCAACATCTCCAAATGAGTGTTTGGCAACATGAACATCCTAATTAAGTTTACACCACAAATAATGACCTGAGTATAGTGACATCATAAATGCCATAATTACATGCTTGCATCCTGAGTTGTCATACAAACTGTTCAGGTCAGGAAATTTGCATGATAGCATCACTCATATATGATTTGCTATTATCCTCCACTCTTCCTGAAGAGATTCCCATGGAATCACAGTGGATCATTGTATAGCTCTTTCTGCATTTATTTATAGAAAATAGACTTGCTTGTATGGAATTATAAACATGCAAATTAAACCAATGAGAGAAAGCTTATTAATTACAATAACAAACATGTCAGTGACTATTCTCAAAATATTTGGGGTTTCTACTTCTTATCACAAGGTTTGAATTTATTGCACTTTCCAACAATTGAAACCAGAAATGCCCAAAAGGTAGTTGTTGCAATGTTGCTACAATACTCATAATCCTTGATCAATACTGAAATAAGTTGTAGCTGATGGACATTTATTTCTAATGTCATGTGGAGAACCAAACATTTTGTCACTCCTAGTTACAATTTCAACTGTGACCAGATATGTGGAACAGTTTACCTTCAGATGTTATGGGTTCTCCATCACTGGAAGCTTTTAAGAAGATATTGGATAACCATTTCTCTGGAATAGTATAGGGTCATTGCCTGCTTGAGCATGGGAGTTAGACTAGAAAGTCCCTTCCAACTCTGTTATTCTGCTATTTTGTTATTCCGTTATGTTTATATGCTTATGACGTTTGCATTAGGAGGAAACACATCCAGTCTTTCTATTCAAGACTGCCCTTTTCTTTAAAAAATAAAAATTGCAAGCATGCCAAACAACTGATTAGTCAAAGGTTCTTATTTATAAATTGCTGAAGTTATTCTATCATGAAAACTGTGTTTGCTGACAAGGAATGAAAAAGATAATCGATCAAACCTCTGCAATAATTTCCTTTACAGGTCTATGGAAGGAACTTTTCATGTAGATTATGGAATTACCTTACTGCAGGTATGAATTTTATGGACCTCATTTCAAATGGAAGGGCACTAAATAAATTATAAATTATAGCCTTGACATAGCAAAAAATATTGACTTTTCATTTAAGAGAGGCATTAAAATGGTTGTGCCCAATCAGTTTCTCTAACATATAATAAAGTAGAGATTTTCAATGAAGTAATCAATAAATATAAATCTACTATTAGTCTTTTGCCATGTGTATAACTATAGCTAATGCTATTATAGCCTGATTGTGAGGAAACCAAGATGGTACTTTACAGCTTACCCTATATTCATGTTAAATTGCCTTTGCTATTTATGTAAAGGTTTAAAATGACAGAAAGAAAAACGGGGAAATTGTTTCTTTTGTAACTTGTCAATGTGTTCCTTTTAGATTGGGTAATTGGTGTCTACCCTCTGACAATTTCAGTTTTATGCTTATATATTTGGGCAAAGCATTGGAAGATAAAAACATCATTAATTTCCTCTAAAAGCAAAATTTTAGCAGTTGATTTCTGTTAAATAAAGATGAAGAGATGATCAGCTCGTACAGATTACTAGAGAGCCCAGTGTTCTGAATCAGTATGATAGCAGTCCCCAAATTTCTAATTATTTTAGTTCGATTCTATTGAGCTATCCACTTGTTTTGGTAGAGCAGGAATCCCAGAAAAACTTCATTGGTAGGAACAATGGTGCAATAGCCAATGCTGAGAACCTAAGACAAGCTAGACCAATGTTCTCTCTGAATATTATCCCAAATGTGCTTTTTTAGGAGGCAGCTGCACTTTGGGACAACCATGACTTGGATAACTGAGAATCTTTACAGGCCTCTGTTTCTCATGTATCTAGACTGTTGTGAGATTTTTCTGGGCACATGTGAAGCAGGAAAGGCAAGAAAGAGCATTAAAGTTGCAAGCTCCTCAAATACATATTTATTCAAGCATCTAAAGAGAGAATAGAATAGAATAGAACAGAACAGAACAGAACAGAACAGAACAGAACAGAACAGAATAGAATAGAATAGAATAGAATAGAATACTTTATTGCCCAAGTGTGGTTGTACACACAAGGAATTTGTCTTGGTGAAAATACTCTCAGTATACATAAAAGAAAAGATACATTTGTCAAAAGTTGAGAATCATAAAGTATGACACTTAATGATATTCATAGAGTACAATAAGTAATCAAATCATATCAGGAGACAGTCGATATAAATCGTAAGTATACAAGTGACAAAGTTACAGTCATACAGTCATAAGTGGGAGGGGATGGGTGATAAGAAGTTGGATGAGATGAAAACTAAGCAAGGACAGAAGCAACCTAGAACTAAGAAGAAATTTCCTAATATGAGAGCAATCAACCAATGGAACAGCTTGCCTTCCGAAGTTGTGGGTGCTCCATCACTGGAGGCTTTCAAACAGAGACTGGACAACCATTTATCTGAAATGCTACAGAATCTCCTGCTTGAATAGGGGATTGGAGTAAAAGACTTCCAAGGTCCCTTCTAACTCTATCATTTTAGTTCTTTCTGTACTAAATAGAATTATTATTCTAAATTCTATTCATTTCTAAAATTGTGTACATATATTCCATTTTCCAGATAGATCCTACCTCTTTTTAAAAGTTTTTGAGAAAATACATTGACATGTCACTGAACCTAAAGCAGAAATGTTTATTGGACATTGTTCCATATGGCTTATTTTATTTTATTATTTTATTTTGTTATTATTTTAATTTCACTTTATTTAAAATAGGACAATGTTGTTGACCATAAACTGAAAGTCAGGCATGGCTTGGGGGTAAAACAGAGTTCATCTTAATCAGTGGAAGGCTAAAAGGCTAATTAAACTAACCGACAAGGAATTAGCATAGCTCAGGCAGGGGAGTATGCAGGACTTTATTGGGGGGGGGGGGAGGAGGGAATCCTGCCATCAGATCATAGCTTAAAGGGGCAAGTCATTAAAATGTATAGGACCTTTCAGAAAGAACTAAAATGAGACTAAGTGGCATTTTAATCAGAATACATTGCTGCTTCAGACTTTAAAGTCTTATTTTAGTTTAGTTTATTTCCCTCCCACAAAAAGAAGCTACCTTGGATGCTAGAGCAGTGCAAAGAAAAATATTCCACTTTGTTTGGTTGTAATGTGAGACCATCTGCATTAATATCTTCTCATTATTCAGTTACATCCCACTTGTCATTCTTTGGGGCTGCTGTTTCCAGGAGAGGTATGAAGAGTCAAGCTAAATCAGAGACACTGCAGATGTTCACCCATCTCACTGCCATGTGTAGAGATAATGACTCTGCTTGATGTTTGTCAAGGACCATTTCTGCAAAGAGAGGATTGAATTCCCTGAGTTAAAGACTTAAAAAAAAAAGATTATGGTCAGGCAGGTAAGCTATTCTGCAGCTGTTGAAGGGATCTGCTAAGAATGAGTTGTAGAGCTACAAGGTGGGAGAAGGGAAAGATGTGGTGTGGGGATTTTTGTTTATTTATTTCTAAAGAAAGATTGCCTCTAAAGAGGCAGTAATAATGAAAGCACATTTTTCATTTCTTGTTCAATAATCACTTCCTTCAAGAAGCTATAATTTTTCCATTAAACTTTGTAGTTAATGCAAATTATGCATTCATTTGCATTCTCTTATGTTAGTTTTTGCAAATAATTCCATTCGAATGATATAGTTTCATTTTAATTATAAACAAGAAATATTCAGGGAAATTGAGTGAAGAGCATTCAGAGGGTGGAGAATATTATCCCTGTCCAGGAAATGACTAAACAGAAACAAAGGGAAAGCTGGGAACTATTTTTTTTTTTTTCATATAGAATATAGCAGCCATATCAAATAATTTTTCTGCAGGATGGAGTGTTGTGTCGGCTTTATACCTATTTATAATACAAATGTTTCATGCCCTTTTGTAATTTTGGCTGCTAAGAAATATATATTGGACATACTTTCCTCACATATCCTTGTTCCATCCATTTTGAAAAACGGAAATGCTTTTTCATTCAGCACTTTGGGGATGCTTGCAAACTGTAATTTTCCTAATATATGGGGCCTAGCCTTTAGATAATAGTGTTGCCCCAATTTGGGTCTGATCCTGGTGCCAAAGCCAATGATGAATGCCAGACACAAGGTGCAGGCTTTCTGATTGCTTTTTATTGAAATACTCCAAGGAAAAGGGCTCCTGGTCAAAATGCCAAGAGCCCAGAACAAAGGATTAAGAAAATTTTATAATTTTTTCACTAAAGGAGAAGATGGGACAAAGCACGATAATAAGAAATATCATCTAATAAACATTTTTGTAATAATTCTACAATTTGTTCTTTTGGTCTCGAACTATCTCTCTTCCTAGGTTGGCTCATGAAATTCCTAGGAGTTATCTAAGATATATTTGATTTGCTGCAGAGAATTTTTAGCTAAGGAATGCAAGTTGGCTAACTCATATTACTTTTATCAGCTTTCCAATTAGCCAGGATTGTTACAGGAATTACATCTGCATATCTTCTGTGAATAAGGAATCTTTGATCTTGCTAGGCAGATTCCACGATTGCAGGCTTCCTGATTTACTATGAAGTGTATGCCATGATCTGGCTTTATTTTAGCAGATGGCCCATCACAGTATAGTTACTGAATTGGAGTGTTGCCACTTTCCAACCCAGGGGAGTACTGTCATAAGAAGAGGGGGACAATTTATTTTCCAAAGCACCAGAGGGAAAGACAAGAAACAATGGATGGAAACTAACCAAGAAGAAAAGCAATCTGGAATTGAAGAGAAACTTCCTAACAGTGAGAACAATTAGCCAATGGAACAGCTTGACTTCAGATGTTGTGGGTACTTCATCACTGGAGGTCTTTAAGAAGAGACTGGACAGTCCTTTGTCTGAAATGGCATAGGGTTTCCTGCTTGAGCAGGAGGATCAACTAGAAGACCTCCAAGGTCCCTTCCAGCTCTATTCTATTCAGAATACAGGATCAACAACATTTAGAAATCCAGAGAGAACATCTGAGTAATATTTCCAATAAATATAATTTAGGATGGAGACAAAGACCAATTTTATGCCATCATGGAACAATAACTTACATTTGATGAATCTCAAAAATAAACATTGTCCAAAATGCTTGTAGCTAGCCCATCATCACCATTTGATCACCTTTTCAAGGTGTTAATATTCACTCTTCTCAGTCTGTGGAAATTTTGTTTTTGTTTGCTTATTTATTTATTTTCAAGATCTGCCATGGCATTTTCGAAGGATAGCCACCACCAGCCTTTCATCTAATCATGTTTCCAGTTGAAATGAATTATTATAGGCAAGCGTCAGGAGCAAAAATAACTAAAGCAACATACCACTGGTATCTTATGTTATACATGTATATATATAGATGTGTGTGTGTGTGTGTGTGTGTATGCTGTTTAGCTTCCTTCGGGTATTATCCCACGTCATTGCAGTTCTGTTAAAGTTGTAGCAACGTTTCAGCAGATTCTCATCTGCCATCCTCAGGCTTCTGTGTAGAGTTAGTTCCTGGTTTCAAATTTGAGGCTGGTCCATTCTGATTGGCTGGGAGCCTGGATCTGTGTTCATTGGACTTGGAGTTTGATTGATTGGTGTTTCTGGTTTCTTCTGTCTGTTTTGTGGCTTTGATTGGCTGGCAGCACTCTATTCTTATGTTGGAGGCTTTCAGTGCAGCTTGGCTCCGTGTGAAGGGACGGCTGCTCTTCATTAGCAAGCTGCAATTTTTAGCTTTCTTCGGGTATTATCCCACGTCATTGTAGTTCTGTTAAAGTTGTAGCAACGTTTCAGC
Source organism: Laticauda colubrina (assembly GCA_015471245.1). NCBI lineage: Eukaryota > Metazoa > Chordata > Lepidosauria > Squamata > Elapidae > Laticauda > Laticauda colubrina. The sequence goes on from BLBF01000073.1 coordinate 18,737,181, forward strand.
AGAATCTCATCTGCCATCCTCAGGCTTCTGTATCGAGTTAGTTCCTGGTTTCAAATTTCAGGCTGGTCCATTCTGATTGGCTGGGAGCCTGGATCTGTGTTCATTGGACTTGGAGTTTGATTGATTGGTGTTTCTGGTTTCTTCTGTCTGTTTTGTGGCTTTGATTGGCTGGCAACACTCTGTTCCTATGTTGGAGGGTTTCAGTGCAGCTTGGTTCGTGTGAAAGGATGGCTGTTATCTGTCAGGAAGCCAGGTTTCACCTGGGTGCCTGGTGGGGGGATGTTCGAGTTGGAGGCATCAGAGGGAGCCTATTTGTGCTCAGGTGTTTGCCTGGTTTGTGTGTGGAGATCTTTCTATTTGAGAGTGCAGGCTTCCAAATGATTGACAGTCTGCTGGAATCATCTCTTCTGTTCATGCTTTCAGGTCTTTTTTCAATCTCTATGGCTTCTCTGATGATTCTGTGGCTGGGGTTTTCTATAGTGGCTAGGGTTTTAGTGCCATTGAAGTTGATGTTGTGACCTGTGGTTTTCATGTGTTGGACTAGTGAGGAGGTGTGTTCCAGCTTTTTTATTGCATTTTTGTGTTCATCTAGGCGGGTACTTATTCTTCTATTGGGCTGTCCAATGTATGTGGCCGGGCATTATGTACAGGGAATTTCGTATATGCCTTGGTTTTCCAGGTCAATTTTGTCTTTGGGGTTCCTCAGGATGGCTGCTATTTTTTTGTCTGTTTTGAAGGCAGTCTTGATGTGGTGCCTGTGTAGTATCTTACTGATTTTATCTGTAGTACCTCTTATGTAGGGCAAGACAGCTCTTCCATAGGTCTGTTGATCTTCTAGGTCTCTGTTATATCTTGGTGTGTTTTTGTGGATCAAGTTGGTGATTTTGTTTTTGTGGAAGCCATTGGCTGTCAGTACTTTAGTCAGGGTGCATAGTTCAGTCTTTATATGTGTCTTGTCTGCCAGGCGTTTGGTTCTGGTAATTAGTGTTTTCGCTACGGAATTTATCTGTACTGGGTGGTGTTGGGATTGGTTGTTGAGGTAGCGGTTGGTGTGTGTTTTCTTCTGGTATATGGTGTGTCCTAGTGTGCCATCTGTTCTTTTGTAGATTAGTACATCTAGGAATGGTAGTTGTTTGTTTATTTCCATTTCCATGGTGAACTTGATTTTGGGGTGTGTGCTGTTTAGGTGTGTTAGGAAATTGTTTAGGTTTTCTTTTCCATGGGGCCAAATCACAAATGTGTCATTGATGTATCTTAGCCATAGTTTGGGTTTGTGGGTGGCATTAGCCAGGGCTCTGGATTCGAATTCTTCCATGAACAGGTTTGCAACGACGGGTGACAGTGGTGATCCCATAGCGGCTCCTTCAATTTGCTTGTATCTTTGTCCTTTGTATATGAAATATGTGTTGGTTAGGCAGTGTTCTGTTAGTTCCATGAGGTCTTTAGCTGTTTGGTATTTATTTTTGATGATTTCAAGAGTTTCTTTTATTGGGACTTGAGTGAAGAGTGAAACCACGTCAAAACTTACAAGCAGATCTTCTTGTTCTACATGTAGATCTTTGATCATTTCTAAGAAGTGGTATGAGTTTTGTACATATGAAGCTGCAGTTTCAGCAGGGGGCTGTAGTTGTTTTGCTAAGTATTTAGCTAGGTTTTGTAATGGTGCTCCTATGGAGCTGACTATGGGTCTGACAGGTATGCCTTCTTTGTGTATTTTTGGGAGGCCATATAATTTGGGGCATCTGGAAGATTTTTCTCTTGGGATGATCATCTGTTGGATTTCTTTGCTTATGTGGCTGGTTATAATTTTCTTCTTGGTTGATTTTTCTAGATATGTGGTTGGGTCTGTATTTATAGGTTTGTATGTGGAGTCTTGGAGTAGGTCTGTCAATTTTGTTTCATAGTCTTTTCTGTCCATTACTACTGTGGCATTTCCTTTGTCTGCTGGGAGTATTATTATACTATTATCATTTTTCAGGGTTTGTAACACTCTGAATTCATCTTTTTGCAAATTACTTTTTGGTGGTTTCGTTGTGCATAAGATTTGAGTAACCTGGTGTCTTATTCTGTCAGCTTCATCTGTATTTAATTTGGTTAGGCTGGATTCTACTGCACATATGATGGATTCTGTTGG
>BLBF01000073.1:18744314-18760082 GCA_015471245.1 Laticauda colubrina
ATATACATATACATATACATATACATATACATATACATATACATATATATATATATATATATATATATATATGTATGTATGTATGAAAGGGGGAAAGCATGGAGACCTATGTCTCTCTCACATTACATTGCTCCCTATTCTGCTCAAATATTGTTTGAACAAGTGTTCAGCAGCCTGAATTAGATAATTTCCTCAATTATGAATAAAAGAAAAAGAGGGCCAGTGAATGCACTGCTCAAAATGAGGACACAGGCTTGCCAAAAATATGGATATATTTTAATTTATGGGAAGAAATAAAAAGGTAATGGGCAAAATGCCAATGCATGTCCATTTCAGACAATGTTTTTTCCCCCTTCTTCCTCAACATAATTTCTCCCAGCAGGAGGAAGTGGACATGGCCCCAGCAGAATTCTTTCTCCAATGAGTGGATACAGAACAAAAGACCATGTTTCTCCAGGCATTTTGCTGATTAAAGCAGCACTGCAGAAGAGGGGAGGGAACAAGAGGAAGAGAGGAGAGGAAAAAGAATAAGAAAGGAGAAAGGAAAGGGAGGGGAGGAGAGGGAAAGAAAAGGGGAAAGGGAAGGAGGAAAGGGAAGGGAAGAAAGGAAAGAAAAGGAGGAAAGGAGGAAGAAAGGAAAGTTAAGTTCAGCCTATTTAAATTGAATACAGTTATACCAATGCTGAGTTTTCATGCCGACATGTTTCCTTCCAGATTAAAGAAGAGGCATCTGTTCCAGCTTCAGCCCTTTTGTACCTGTCTAGTACTATGTATTCATTGTAACTGAAGGGCAGAACTTGTCTAACAAAGTTAAGATGCTTAATTCATCATTTGGATGAAATTATCAGTTCTATGGCTGTCTCTGCTTGACACTGTCCCAAACACTCAGCTTAATAGACTCAAGTCATGGAAGGAAACTATGAAAGGGGTGTTTCAGAGGTGATAATTTTAAACAGCAAAGTGTCTGAAAGCATCCTTCCTCTCCCCCATCTTCTTTGACACACAAATAAATCAAATCTTTAGAATAGCCTTTGGGCCAGAAAGCATAACAATAAAATACATGAACCGGTAATTATTAATAAAAAAATTAAAAATGCAGTGAAGTTATATACATGCATTATTATACTAATTATAATAAAGACAGCAGTGGCAAACAGCAGATTTAAATTATAACCATAGATAGGACAGATACAGAAAACAATAGCAACAAAATTGGGCAACCTGGAAATATATGTCCTGGTCAGATAGTGAGGGCAACTTGGAAATAGTCAGATAGAAGCAGTAACAGACAGATTGTGTTATCCATCAATTATCCTTTAAAATGTGATAAATATATATCTTCCTTGACTCCCCACAGAGAGAGAGAGAGAGAGAGAAAGAAACAAAGAAGCTTATGGATGAAAGATACCACAGAGCCATCTTCACATGGACAAAGCACTTCTGAGAAGAGATATTTTTATACCATTCCACCGAACCGAAGAGGATAATGCATCCAGCCTGTTTGAGGGAAAAGCCTCATAAAATTTCAGAATTAGAATTGAAGAGAGATAAGATGAAGGCACATAGCCGTTGGAGATTAACCCATAATTTGTAGGATTGAATACTACAGTAGGCTTAAAATGGTATGAATATCAATATCCCAAACACACTATTGATGATTCCCAGAATTTTTAATTCCTAATGGAGAAATATTTTGCAATGTGTATGCAAATTCTCAGTCCTTTGGGTCAGAGTTGTCCCAAAGCTTCTCCCCCCCCCCCCCGAAAGGCAATTGGACTTCCTATTTTTCCTTTGAAAACATTTCACTTCTCATCCAAGAAGCTTCTTCAGTTCTAACAGATTCAGTTAGAACTGAAGAAGTTCTTAGATGAAAAGTGAAATGTTTTTAAAGAAAAAAGAAAGTCCAGTTGCCTTTTGGGAAAAAAAAATATCTTTGAGACTCTAAATATTGGAGTTTGCTGTTAGCTTTTGTTAGCCAGGTTGATTTAAAATAGCTTCTAAGAAATCAGGCCCACAAAGGGAAAAAAAAGCAGAAATTAAAGAGATAGAAACAGGTGCTGGTACCCATAGAAACCAAATCAGCCTGTAAACATAAAACAGTTTTGTGACTGAAAGTTGGAACTGTGAGTATTGCTGTTATAGTCTTGGACTCAAAATTTCTCATAATAAAAGCCACATGCTTGTATGCAAGGCACTCAGTGACAAAATGTACATCATCATGTTCTCGCTTATATGCCATCATTTTTCTGTTATCAAGAAAAAATAAATATTTATTTTTATTATTATATTTTTATTTATTCGTCAAAAGCTTACAATACAACAGAAACAAGAATAAACATAAGTTTAAATACAAGAAATAAGAACTAATAATTGGGGACAATAGGACAGGGATCGTAGTCACAATTGTGCGCTTATGCACACCCATATTGAACCCTAAAAGTGAGGCAAAGGGCTGTAAAGCATGTTGTCAATGAGTACCTTTGCATAGCATGTTTTGCAATATCTCATGACTATCTGGACATTTAAAAAATATATCCTCATCCCCTCATGTTCTTGTTTATTTCAAAGTGATGATTTCTGTGAAGACTTTTCAAACGCAGTTCTGAAATCAGTTATTTTACATAATTATCTCATTTGCACCCACTCCACTTCCTGGTTTGATTCTTTTCCACTCAATTTAAATGGCTTTCAAGAAGATAGCAACTAATTTTCCCTATCAGTTTTCCCATCAGGTTTTTATTGCCAATGTCACTTGAAAGGTGGAAAGTTCTAGATTTAATACAGGGTTTTGTGGGGTGGGGGTGGAATTTCAATAGTTCTTTCCCTTAACAGATTGTTATTTTGAATCCTACCATGTACATCTAGAACCATCACAAAATGTCCTTCAGCCAGTTCCATAGCAAGCATTGCCCTCCCTATTATCTATCAGTCCAAGCAAGACCATGAAATGACTACAGCAAATGGAATTATTTGTCAAGTTACCAATAGGACTTATGCAGGGGTGTGTTTCAACAATATTAAAATGCAACAGGGAAATCCAAGTTACAAACTTTTTAACTTGTTTTGCGTGTACATAAAAAGTATGGGACTTTGATTATCCTAACTGAAAGTCAAATCTGGTTCTTGGTTCTGCTTCAGTTTACCTTTCCAATAAGCAACTAAGTTTCCAATAAGCAACTAAATTTGGAAGATCATTTCTTAAAGCCCCTGTCACACTGCACCAACGGATGCAAAGAGGATGTAAAATGGACAAAAAACCTTTCCATCCGTTTGAAAACGCGATGTACTCACTGCCTCCGTTTTGCTTCCTCTCTATCCATCCAGCATCCGTTTATTGACGTTTCATCCATTCCAAAAGTTTTGGGCTGCCTAAAACTTTTGCGCAGAAAATATATCCAATTCGTCCGTTCTGCATCCGCTACGTATCCGCTACGCATCCACTACGCATCCGTTACGCATCCGCTATATCAGCTAGGCATCCGCTGTGCATACGCGCAACTCGCATCCATCTGGATGCAGGGAGGAAGCAGAACGGATGCAGAACGGATGCAGCATGGAAACAAAGCGTTGAAAACGGAAAAAAAGTCCGCAGAGGGGACCTATCTCGGATATTAAGGATGTCTACAGGATGCCTAGAGTATGCCTAGAGGATGCCTAGAGGATGCAAAGGAACACCTATACTGCCTATAAAAAGGGGGAGCAACTCGTCTGCATCTCACTTTCAGACCAGCAGCCCAGCTGTGCAGACCTCTGCAGTCTTCATCTGACTCTTCCTCTTCCACAGCATCCAGTCATGTCCACGGTGGATTGCGACAAAATCCTTCTGGCAGCCAACATCCTTCTGCAACACTGCGAAACCATCTACAGTCTCTGTGAACTCTACTACGGGAAGAAAAGGAGGCACCCAAAAAAAGTCTTGGTCCAAAGATGGTTAGTCAGAAAAGCACAGTACGTACGATATGACAAGCTGATGGTGGAGCTCAGGAGCGAAGACACTCAGGCGTTCCAGAACTTCATGAGGATTCCTCCAGCCATGTTTGATGAAGTTGTGCAGCGCCTGACACCCAGGTTGAGCAAGACAAACACCAACTTCCCGCCCAGCCTGGAACCTGGGCTCAAGGTGGCACTCACTCTGCACCACCTGGCCTCAGGGACCACCTACAGGAGCATGCAGTACGGCTTGAGGGTGCCACACAACACCATCAGCATTGTGGTCAGAGAAGTGGTGCAGGCCATCATCGAAGAATACCTGGAGGAGCTCCTCCAGTGCCCCTCCACTGAAGAAGGATGGAAGAAAGTTGCAGAGCAGTGGCATCAGAAGTGGAACTTCCCACACACCGTTGGAGCCATCGATGGCAAGCACGTGGCCTGCAAAGCGCCAGCCAAGTCGGGGTCCACTTATCACAACTACAAGGGCTTCTTCAGCATCATCCTCTTCGCCATGGTCGATGCTGACTACAAGTTCATGTACATCGATGTTTCAGGCAACGGCTCATCTTCAGATGCCCAGGTATACAACGCCAGTCACCTCAAGGAGGCGCTGGAAAGCAACCTCATGGTGGGCTTCCCAGATCCAGACCCGCTGCCCAACGACACGCAAGATGTGCCCTACTTCATCATGGGGGATGACGCCTTCTCTCTCAGAACCTACCTCATGAAGCCCTACACCTCCAAATACCTCACCTGTGAAGAGAGGATCTTCAACTACAGGCTGTCCAGGGCAAGGTGGGTGGTGGAGAACATCTTTGGCATCCTGGCCAACAGGTTCCAGGTACTTCTCACCAACATGCAGCATTGCCCAGAGACCGTGAGGAGGATCGTGGCAGCTTGCTGCATCCTGCACAATATCATGCGCACCCGCTACCCAGTCTTGCAGAACAGGCTCGTGGACCTCCATCAAGGCAATGGGGACATGGAGCCTGGGGAATGGAGGCAAGGACAAAACCTGATCGACACTGAAGATGTGCAAGGGCCCAACAGAGCCTCACGTAAGGCAAAGAAGCAGCGCAACCTCCTGAAACACTGGTGCAACTCCCCAGCTGGAGCAGTGGAGTGGCAAGACAGGATGGTAGATGCTTAATGGATGCTTCCTTCAGCCTGTCTCATCACACGGATGAGATTGGGCCATGTATGTTTGGTTGGCCTACAATGAACAGGGCGTTTAATAAAGAGTTGTGTTTATGTTGACATGTGTGGATCAATGCTTACATTGTAATTGATAATGAAGGGCCATAGAGGTGGCACATGGGAGGGTGGACCATACAGTCCCACTATGCTTGCACTGGAGGTTTGTCTATCCCCACAATTATTACCCATCCCATAGGTATCCCTGCCCATCCCACAGGTATCCCTTCACATCCCACAGGTATCCCTTCCCATCCCACAGCTATCTTAAACCATCCCAAAGGTATCACTGCCCATCCCATTGCTATCTTAACCCATCCCACAAGCATGCAAAGGCTAAACCATTTCTAAAAGTTTCCACCCAGACTTTATAGAAAAAAATTAATGAAGCAAGTGTGTGAAACAAAGATAAACTTTATTAATAACAAGCTGTAAAATAAACATGACCCAAGTCAAGTGTCCAAATAAAGTCCACAAATATCCAGGCAGCCAGTTTCTGGTACTCCTCTTGGTCACTCGGAGGTGTGTGCCCAGTCTAAGGTGTTAGGGTGCAGGTGCTGTGGAGGTGGGTGCTGCTGCAGTGCTGGTCTGAGGTGTTGTTGGAGTGCCTGGCCCCTAGAGGACAACTGGGGACAGTGTGTTAAGGAAGGTGGCGGACAGCTGGCTCAGCCCCATGATACTGAGAGGTCCTTCCTCCATGCCATGGGGTGTCAGCCCCAGTACTGATGAGAGATGTACTGAGGCCAGGCTTGGCTGTGGGGTGGAGGAAGGAGTAGTGTAGTGGGGCTGTCCGGTCTGCAGTTGGGTGAGGACTAGCGTGGGTGGCATCATTGGCGTGGCTGGCATCGCTGTCGTTGGTGGCATTATTGTCATGGTTGGCATTAGTGGCATCATTGGAACCGGTGTCAACGGTGTCGCCTGATGACTCTGTGCCTGCATTTGGAAGAGTTGCTGTCTGTGCTGCTGGACCTCCGGGTAGCTGTAGCCCTGGTAGGTGAGGGGCTGTGGGAAGCCTTGGTATGGGAGGGACATCACCTGGGGTGGAGGAGTAGACCTGGACTTTGTGGGAGCAGGTGCCTCTGGGTCTGGAGGGTTGTTAAGCAGCGTGGTGATCCTTTCCTTCACCACCTGGAACTGGGGATCCGCCATCTCCTTGAGGGTCTGGTTGACATAATTGAGGAAGGGCTTGCGGTTGGAGGAGGAGGAGTCGATGGGGACCAGCTGAGAGAGGAGACCTATGCTGGTGCGGATGGTGTCCCTGATCTCCACCAGGACCTTGTGGCTCTGCCCCTCCTGCGGTCCTGCTCTCTGCCTTACTGTGGAGGTGGAGGTGTGGGTGGATGTGGCTTCGGCAGCGGTGGACTCGATCTCTCCTTTCTCCCACCACACCAGGGAGTCCTCCTCGCTTTCCACCATACTTTCAACACCTGCCCGGGGGTTCTCCGCCGTGGCACACTCCACAGATACCTGCATGGAGACAGGGACTGACTCTCAGCCGGAAGAGGACTGGGTTGCAGCAGGCTGCCGGAGAGAGAGGGTAGACAGAGGGGCTCCTGGTGCTCCTCGGTGGCGGATCTCACCCTCCAGGAAGCTGCACCTGGCCATGACGTAGGTCTCTCTGTCCGTCAGCTTAACCCTGGCCTGGCCAGATTTTTTGAGGTGCAGCTTCCCGTACCAGGTGTGCATGTGCTTCCACCAGCTGAGGAGCACATCCGATGTGTAGCCCAGACTCTCCGCCCTCTCTCTCCAAGCAGCCTGCTTCCGCTTGGTGTCCCTGTACAGCCGGTGTCCCTTCTGCCACAGATAGTCCTCTCTCAGCCACTCCAGCACCTCATCCTCGTGCGCTTCCTCAATGTAGTACTGCCTCCTCTCCCGTTGTTGCATACGCCTCTTCCTCCCTTGGGCAGGACCAGATGGGCCCTCATCAGAGGGGCTTCCAGGTTGTAGGGGCTGCTTATCCACACCAACATCATCATCATCATCATCATCATCATCACCAGCAGGATCATAATCAGCAGCAGCAGCAGCAGCAGTAACAGCAGCATCACCAGCAGGATCATAATCAGCTGCAGCAGCAGCAGTAGCAGCAGCATCATCACCAGCAGGATCATAATCAGCAGCAGCAGCAGCAGCAGCAGCATAATCACCAGCAGGATCATAATCAGCAGCAGCAGCAGCAGCAGCAAGACCAGGATGAACAGCAGCAGAGTAAGCACCAGCAGCAGGGTCAGCAAGACCAGGAGCACGAGCAGAACGAGCAGGACCAGCAGGACCAGCAGGACCAGCAGGACCAGGAGCAGCTTCAGCAGAGTCCGCAGCAGAAACACCACTGCCAGGAGCAGCTACAGCAGAAGCTCCAGCAACAGAAGAGCGAGCCCAAGCAGCAGAAGCCCCAGCAGAAGATGAGTCAGGGATATGGGGCGGGAGGGTGGCCCTGTCCCATCTGCCAGGGATGGCAGCAGGTTGCTGAGACTTTTGCTTCTTCCCCATGGTTGTGGGGTTGCTGGCTGGCAGGAAGGCTTGCAGGAAGCAAGGCTGGCAGGAAGTCTGGCACCAAGCCTGGCAGGAAGCCTGGCAGGAAGCCTGGCAGGAAGCCTGGCAGGAAGGCTGGCAGGAAGGCAGGCAGGGAGGCTGGAAGGCAGGCTGGCAGCAAGGCTGGCAGGGAGGCTGGAAGGCAGGCTGCCAGCAAGGCTGGAAGGGAGGCTGTCCAGGAGGCTGGAGGCAGGCTGGGAGGCAGGCTTGGAGGCAGGCTGCCAGCAAGGCTGGAAGGGAGGCTGGAAGGCAGTTTGGCAGCAAGGCTGGCAGGGAGGCTGCCCAGGAGGCTGGGAGGCAGGCTGGCAGCAAGGCTTGCAGACAGACATGCAGGCAAGAACTCGAGGTATCCAGCAGCAGGTATTTCCTCCAAATGCTGGCCACGTGCGAGCTGCTTCCCTTTATATCCGGGGGGCTTGCGCAATGCATCCTCCCCGCATGCGCAATTAACTCCAGGCATCCGTTAGGCTTCCGCTGTGCATCCGCTAGGCTTCCGCTGTGCATCCGCTTCATCCGCTGTGCATCCATTCTGCATCCGTTGTTTCCATTCCGCGTCCACTTTGCTGAGGCCCCCCCTGCGTTTGCGCCATCCGCTTCCATCCGCTGGGCTTCCGTTCCGCATCTGCTTTGCATCCACCCTGCGTCCTCCACGTGTCCGTGTTATCCGCTCCAATTATGCAAATTTTTGCCCCTTTTGAGTGCGGATACAATGGATGTAACATTTTTCTCTTCCGTTGTGTCCTTTTTGCATCCATTGGGCAGTGTGACACGGCCTTTAGTTTATTAGGGTACCCTGATAAAATGCGATCTCTTTATGAAAAAGGAAGAGAGAACCTTGAGCCCCAAGTTTCCTTCCTTTTATAGTTAACACAACAAAGAAAATGCAAAGATGATTGAACGGATTGAAAGTAAAGCCCCTATCACACTGCACCAACGGATGCAAAGAGGATGTAAAACGGACAAAAAAGCTTGCCATCCGATGGAAAACGTGATGTACTCACTGCCTCTGTTTTGCTTCCTCTCTATCCATCCAGCATCCGTTTATTGACGTTTCATCCACTCAGAAAGTTTTGAGCTGCTCAAAACTTTTGTGCGGAAAATGTATCCAATTCATCCGTTCTGCATCCGCTACGCATCCGCTACACATCCATTCTGCTTCCGTTACACATCCACTATATCCGCTAGGCATCCGTTCCACATCCACGCAACTCGCATCCTTTCGGACGCAGGGAGGAAGCGGAACGGACGCAGAACAAATGCAGAACGGATGCAGAACGGATGCAGCAGGGATGCAGCACGGAAACAAAGCGTTGAAAATGGAAAAAACGTCCGCAGAGGGGACCTATCTCGGATATTAAGGATGTCTACAGGATGCCTAGAGGATGCCTAGAGGATGCAAAGGGACACCTATACTGACTATAAAAAGGGGGAGCAACACATCTGGATCTCACTTTCAGACCAGCAGCCCTGCTGCAGACCTCTGCAGCCTTCATCTGACTCTTCCTCTTCTACAGCATCCAGTCATGTCCACCATGGATCATAACACAGTCCTTTTGGCAGCCACCATCCTTCTGCAACAGTGCAAAGCCATCTACAGGCTCTGTGAACTCTACTACGGGAAGAAAAAGGGGCTGCCAAGAAGCGTCTGGGTATGAAGATGGTTCACCAGAAGAGCAGAGGACGGACTGTACAACAAGCTAATGGTGGAGCTCAGGAACGAAGTCACTCGGGCATTCCATAACTTCATGAGGATACCTCCAGCCATGTTTGGCGAAGTTGTGCAGCGCCTGACACCCAGGTTGACCAAGGCAAACACCAACTTCCGGCCCAGCCTGGACCCTCGGTTCAAGGTAGCACTCATTCTGCGGCACCTGGCCTCAGGGACCACCTACAGCAGCATGCAGTACGGCTGGAGGGTGCCACACAACACCATCAGCATTCTGGTCAGAGAAGTGGTGCAGGCCATCATCGAAGAATACAAGGAGGAGCGCCTCCAGTGCCCCTCCACTGAAGAAGGATGGAAGAAAGTTGCAGAGCAGTGGTATGACAAGTGGAACTTCCCCCACACCATTGTAGCCATAGATGGCAAGCACGTGGCCTGCAAAGCTCCAGCCAAGTTGGGGTCCACTTATTTCAATTACAAGGGCTTCTTCAGCATCATCCTTTTCGCCATGGTCGATGCTGACTACAAATTCATGTACATCGATGCTTCAGGCAACGGCTCATCTTCAGATGCCCAGGTGTACAACGCCAGTCACCTCAAGAAGGAGCTGGAATGCAACCTCATGGTGGGCTTCCCAGATCCAGACCCCCTGCCCAACGACACGCAAGATGTGCCCTACTTCATCGTGGGGGATAATGCCTTCTCCCTCAGAACCTACCTCATGAAGCCCTACACCTCCAAATACCTCACCCGTGAAGAGAGGATCTTCAACTGCAGGCTGTCCAGGGCAAGGCGGGTGGTGGAGAACACCTTTGGCATCCTGGCCAACAAGTTCCAGGTACTTCTCACCACCATGCAGCATCGCCCAGAGACCGTGAGGAGGATCATGGAAGCTTGCTGCATCCTGCACAATCTCATGCGCAGCCGCTACCCAGTCTTGCAGAACAGGCTCGTGGACCTCCAGCAAGGCAATGGGGACATGGAGCCTGGTGAATGGAGGCAAGGGCGAAACCTGATAGACACTCAGGATGTGCAAAGCCCCAACAGAGCCTCACGTGAAGGGAAGAAGCAGCGCAACCTCCTGAAACACTGGTGCAACTCCCCAGCTGGAGCAGTGGAGTGGCAAGACAGGATGATAGATGATTAATGGGTGCTTCATTCAGCCTGTCTCATCACACTGATGAGATTGGGCCATGTATGTTGGGTGGGCCTGTAATGAACAGGGCATTTAATAAAGAGTTGTGTTTATGTTCAAATGTGTCGATCAATGCTTACATTGTTATTGATAATAAAGGGCCAAAGGTGTGGCACCTGGGAGGGTGGACCATACAGTCCCACTATGCTTGCACTGGAAGTTTATCTATCCCACAGCTATTACCCATTCCAAAGGTATCCCTGCCCATCCCACTGCTATCTTAACCCATCCCACAAGCATGCAAAGGCTTAAACCATTTCTAAAAGTTTCCACCAAGAATTTATGAGAAAAAAGAAACGAAGCAAATGTATGAATCAAAAATAGACTTTACTAACAAGAAGCTATAAAACAAAAATGAGTCTCTGGCACTCCTCTTGGTCACTCAGTCTCAGGGGTGAAGGGTCCAGGTGCTGTGGAGGTGGCTGGTGCTCTAGTGCTTGTAATCAGCTCCTCCAAAAGCAGAAGCAGCAGAAGCCCCAGCCCCAGAAGAGTGAGCCCGTGCTGCAGAAGCCCCAGCAAAACCAGAGTGCGGGCCAGGGGGCGGGATGGTAGCCCTATCCCTCTTGCAAGGGCTGGCAGCAGATGGCTGAGGCTTGCTGTGCTTCAGCACGGTTGTGGAGTTGCTGGCTGGCAGGGAGGCTGGCAGGAACCAAGGCTGGCAGGGAGGCTGGCAGGGAGCCATGCACCAAGGCTTGCAGGCAGGCATGCACCAAGGCTGGCAGGAAGGCTGGCAGGAAGGCTGGCAGGAAGGCTGGCAGGAAGGCAGGCAGGCACCAAGGCTGGCAGGCAGGCACCAAGGTTGGCAGGCAGACTGGCTGGCAGCAAGGCTGGCAGGCAGGCAGACAGCAAGGCTGGCAGGGAGGCTAGCAGGGAGGCTGGCAGCAAGGCTGGCAGCAAGGCTTTCAGGCAGACATGCAGGCAGGACAGGCAAGGCAGTCGATGTGTCTGGAAGCAGGTCTTTCCTCTGAATGGTGACCTGCTTCCGAGCTGCTTCCATTATATCCACAGGACTGATGCAATGCATCCTCCCCGCATGCGCAATTAGCGTTCGGCATCCGCTAGGCTTCCGCTGTGCATCCACTTCATCCGCTGTGCATCTGCTCTGCATCCGCTGTATCCGTTCTGCATCCGCTTTGCTGAGGTCCCCCGGAAGCCTTGTGGATATGCCATCCACTCCCTTCTGCTTCCATCCGCTGGGATTCCATTTCGCCTCCGCTTTCCATCCGCTCTGCATCCTCCCCGCGTCCGTGTTATCCGCTCCGGTTATTCAAATTTTTGCCCCTTCTGAGAGCGGATAACAATGGATGGAACATTTTGCTCATCCGTTCTGTCCGTTTTGCATCCATTGGGCAGTGTGACAGGGCTTTTACTTCTCCTTCACATCGGAAAGCAGTTACACTTAGTTAAATATGTTATATACAGTATCTCATAATATTACACATGTTCATTAAAATGAGGTCTGATATCAGAAGGGGCGTAATTGTAAGGAAATTGTGTTCAGGGTCCCCAAAAGAGATAAGCCAGACCCCAAGTTGTACGAACAAACTTTTCTTATCTGCAGGTAGTCTCCACTTGTTATCAGTTTAGGAATGTTAAGAGCCAATAAATCTGAACATCATTTTAAAAGTGATAAAATAAATCAAATTAAAATACAAGGTCATTATGTTCATTAACCAATAACAAAATCCATGTTATCAAACTGCACTCATAAGATTGTCCCTCATGTCCTGGACATGAACTGTTTCAACTTCTCCCCCCAGAAGGCTGCTATAGCGCATAGGAAGCCAAAACAACTGGACACAAATATTTTTCCCAATGCCATCATTTTGCTAAACACTTAACTCCCACATCTCTGTCTTATGCCTAAAAATATTTACCCATGTAATAGGGCTGGTTTATTATTATCCTTTTCATCTTCCCTATTACCTTCTTCTATTGGTGTCTTATGATTATATCACTTTTTTGTATGTTGTTTGTATGTACACTGAGAGCTTCTGCACTGGAGACAAATTCTATTGTACTCATCAATTTGATGCTGTTAACTCCCATGTGTATATGTTGAGGAAGTGAATAAAAATGCAAATGACATGCCAAGTATTCATAAAAATGATTGTGGGATTCTCTGTGAATAAAATATTATAAAATGAAAAGAGATGGCTACAGAAAAGGTAATCAGGGTTCATAATCCTTGGGGATTGTGTGATTTTTTTTAAAACTCAAGATCCATCAAAAAGATCAAAATGCAAATTAGAACTGGGAACAGTGGGATCCACAAAATGGCGGTTCTAGAAGCAAAGTTCATTGTAGAATGTATATATCCCATAACCTTGCATGTACAACTGTAGATCTTCTTAAATATTATAGAGGAATTTAATACAAAATTTTAAACAAGACAGTAGGTGACACAAAGATTTAATGGATAGCCATAGTTTATAGGTGGAAAATACAAGTGCTGAATGATTAGTATGCAATCAAGGATTGCACAAAATTTTGTTAGCCCTATAAATAAAACAAAAATAGAACAACAGCAACAACAGAATAACATCAGGTTATAAACTTTGAAAATCTATAATATATCAGAGATTATGTCCAAGTGCCTTTTACTCATTCCTCATTTATTATTTCTGTTGTCCCATTTGTATAGTCAGACTTCTATTTCATTTGGAATGGTAAGGTTTTAATAATCCTGTATTTGTGGCCTTAAGTAGTTCACTATAATATTCTAAACACTGAATTACAAACTAATGTAATGTGTTAAATGTTTTTCCTGCATTCTATTGGTTGATTTAGTATTTGACACTCATTATGGGAATCAAATGTATAGTTCTGAAACAGTATTAATTAAGATAGATAGATAGATGGATGGATAGATAGATAGATAGATAGATAGATAGATAGATAGATAGATAGATAGATAGATAGATAGAGATAGATAGATAGATAGATAGATAGATAGATAGATAGAGATAGATAGATAGATAGATAGATAGATAGATAGATAGATAGATAGATAGATAGATATGTATAACAATTCAACTAGTTTACTGTGAAACATTGTTTTACAATGTTGTATTGGTCCAGTTCAGAGGTGGCATTCAGCAGTTCTGACCAGTTCTGGAAAATCAGAAATTTTGATAGTTAGGAGAACCGGCAAATACCACCTCTGACTGGCCCCACCCCCATTTATTCTCTGCTTCCCAAGTCCCGGCTGATTGGCTGGGTCTTCTTTGGTTGCCCTGCACAGGAGAATGGAGCTGGAAAGCAGGGATTGGGAGGGAATGGGATTTTGCAGTAACCTTACCCTAGGAAGGGGAAGTGCCGTTCTATTAGACTATTTCAGTGATGTGAAGAGGGGGGATCCACTGCTTGGGTAACAATTTATTCTCCATATTAAATTACCCAGGCCTCGTGCTCTGGAGAGGACACTCCAGCTTTGCATACAGTATTGAAACAACATGGGAAGTGGCAGTTACCGGTTTCATAGCATAATGCCATAGTCTCTTGAAACAACATGGGAAGTGGCAGTTACCAGTTTCACAGCATAATGGCATAGTCTCTTGAGACTGAAAGATCCCAATCCAATCGAATCCAATTCTCCCAGGAGTGAGGAGCAAACAGAAATTTTATAGTATCCTTCTCCTGAAGTGGAGTGGGAATGGAGATTTTACAGTATTCTGCACCTGCCATGCCCACCAAGTCACGCCCACAGAACCAGTAGTAATTTTTTTTGAATCCCGCCACTGATACAGTTAAGCGATTCTTCTTTAAACTGTGTTTTGTAGTCATACATCATGTCTTGTGTGCTCTAAACAAGGGGTCTTTGGTGCTCTCTGAGCTTGATTGCTTTCTTGCAGCCAATTTGGGTAATGAAAGAAAACAACCAGACTCAGAAAGCATCAAGGACCCCTCATTTCAACCCTACAAATATTCTTCTTTATCTTTCAGTCACTTTGTAATTACCTTTTTCATCCCCTTCTGGGATCAGTATTCACCTGTTATTTTTTTCATCAACAATTGTTATGTCTTATTGGTATAGGGATCTAAGTCCTTGAGAAACTTGAAAAGTCCCTCCACTGTTACTTTCCCTCTCTTCACAATATACTCGAGTGCCAAATAATTTAGCATATTGAAGAGCTCAGCTGGGAAAATGATTGCTGGCAGAGAATCTGCTCTCAAAGAATAAAATGAACACATTAGCTGATAATTTGAAGAGCAACTACTAACATAAAGTTGAATCATTATCAATTATTTGCCTCCATTTTTTTTCTGTTATGAATAATTTGCAAAGGTACACCAAGTTTAGAAGTTTAAAGTACAGAACAAGCCAGGTATTACAGTGCTCATATTGTTCCATAGTTCAGCATCTGACAAAGGCAAAAATGATTTCAAATGTACTCAGTAAGAATAAGTTATCAGATATAACCACACTTCTAACATCATGTACTCTTGTTCATTTATCTTTGCTACTTCCCTAAAAGCAAGAACAATTGAATAAAAAGGGAATGGTGTTTGAGTAAATGCACATAGAGCCAGCTATAAATTGCCTACATTAGTAGGGGTAATAAATTTACTTGTAGTTGAAGTATTTACAAAGGTTTTTTTCCCCTTGAGAATTAAAGTTGCTTTATATAGATGATTCCCATTTTTTAAAATCCCTATAATAAAACCCTATATCTGTGATAGCGAACCAAAGTGGCATGCAAGGCCACTTCTACCAGCACACAAAAGGTTGCCTGGAAGAGGTCCACCATGCATTCATGGTCTCTGCCAGCCAGCTGATTGTCAGGTATCTGCCATGCATGCGTGGGGGGAGATGCATGAGATGGGAAGACTGCACACATGCGCAGAGGCATGCAATGTGTGGGGGGTCATGCGTGCATGTTTTGGGGGATGGGAATTGCATGCACATTGCATCATGGGTGCAGTTTTGGCATGCAATGTGAAAAAGGTTAGCCATCACTGCCCTACATCATAAGTATATCAG
This sequence comes from Laticauda colubrina, assembly GCA_015471245.1. Classification (NCBI taxonomy): domain Eukaryota; kingdom Metazoa; phylum Chordata; class Lepidosauria; order Squamata; family Elapidae; genus Laticauda; species Laticauda colubrina. The sequence goes on from BLBF01000073.1 coordinate 18,759,813, forward strand.
GCTGAAAGAGAAAGTAGTGGGACTAAAATCACATGGAGAATTCTTGATCATGTGGAATAAACATTGTTTTTTTCCCAGTCCAACTCTAATATTTTAACTTACAATACAATCAATGTCCAATATTCACATGTATCACACTATAGTATAGTATGGTATAGTATAGTGTAGTGTAGTGTAGTGTAGTGTAGTGTAGTGTAGTGTAGTATAGTATAGTATAGTATAGTATAGTATAGTATAGTATAGTATAGTATAGTATAGTATAGTATAGTA
>BLBF01000073.1:18768875-18786237 GCA_015471245.1 Laticauda colubrina
TATAGATATAGATATAGATATAGATATAGATATAGATATAGATATAGGTGTAGATATATACATTATATATGTACACACACACACACATATACAATGATGTGAGATAATACCCGAAGGAAGCTGAACAGCATACATGTAAGTACCCGTGAAAACTTAAGACAAGATAGATGATAGATAGATAGATAGATAGATAGATAGATAGATAGATAGATAGATAGATAAATAGATAGATAGATAGTCTGTGAATTTGCTCACCTCTGTTTTAATGAAATTAGGAATACAATAGGGCAGCTGGCAAGGCAGGATTCAGGTCACACCCAAAGAGGCAGGCCATTGTGGAAGAAACTCAACTAGCTTAGAGTAGATTTGCAGATATTAGCACATTGATGCTTTCTTTTCAACCTGCAGAGTGCTGCTAAAAAATACCCAGTAGGGAGCAAATCTGTTCCATTCAAAAGGTTTTCCACATTTTAGCCATTTTTCTATTTCAAATTGTATTTCTTGTAGGTTAAAAACCCCAAATAAAGGGGGAAATGTGTTTTTTGTTTCCACTCTTTCTGTTGCTTAGCAATGCCCACATAATGAACTCAAATAGTTTGACATGAATAGGGATTCCATAGAGTGCAGCCATGTGAATGACAGGTAGCAAAATATAACGGTGAGGATGTAACATCTCCCACTATGTATAAAACATATAATACAAATGAATGTTTACATGCTAAGGATGTAGATCTCATTTGACGTAGTCCTACACAATGTATTGTAGCATGAATAAAGTGCTTTTTTTTAATTGTTGAAGCAATAACAAACTTGACAAGGTTTGATCTAGCTTACTGTCTTTCAAACATGACAACTTTTAAGATGTGAGGACTTCAGTTCCCAGAATTTTCCAGACAGCATGCTGGCTGGGAATTCTAGGACATGAAGTCCACACATCTTCCAGTTAGTTGCCAAGTTTGAAAAATATTGTTGAAAGGGTTTTCCCATATTGTTTGCTTATGCAAATGCTGAAGGTTTTCAATGGATTCTTGAGTACAAACAGACTCAACAAGCTTCAAAGGAGATTTTGGTTATGAGTTTTCTTCCAAGCTTAATCCTGCCTCAGGAGTGAGTATGAAAATACATTAGCTAAGAAAACAATTCCGGCCCGAGGTTTAATGGTTTTCTTTATTTCCTCTCTTCACCAACCCAACTCTGCATTTTTTTTCTGAAGAGGATATTAAACAATTGACTTTTATGAATTGTTTTAAATTGAAGATGGAGAGCAATTAATTTTCCATGGTGTTGTGTTCGCAAAGAATGAGACTGGAGACCAGCGTAACTTCAGCTCTTTTATTTAAGGCCCTGTCCCACTGCACTTATGGATGCAAAGAGGATGTAAAATGTTTATAAAAGCTTGCCATCCGTTGGAAAACGTTATGCATCTGTTGTGTACTCATTGCATACGTGTTTCATACGCTCTATCCATCAAGCATCCGTCCACTGCGATTTCATCCACGCAAGAAGTTTTAGAGCTGCACAAAACTTTGTGAACGGATGAACTTTCCGCCGTGTACAATGTAAATCCGTGACATACGAGCAACAAACATTCTATGTCCGTTTATCATCCATTAAACGTCCGCTGTATCATCTCTGCATCCTCTGGGCATCCTCGCAACTCACATCCGCTGCAGCTGAAAATGGAAAGAGGGATGAAACAAAAGGTACATGGAACATCTATACATCGTTAGTAGCACGGAAATAGAAAGGATATACAGTGAATGGTTTGCATCCAATAAACATCCGTGTGGCATCCCCTTTCTTTCCTTTAGGCGTACGTGATGCATTCACTTCATACACTATGCGTCCGCTTCGAAATTCTCCTCCGAAATTCAACCCCTTTGGAGGTGTCATCCACTTTCACCCACTAGGCTTCCTATGAACATCCGTTTAACATTCCCACGACATACTACCCACGTCTGTTCTTTTCCATTCTGTTTATGCAAATTTTCACCACTTTTTTGAGCAGATGACAACGGATGGAGCCACCCCCCAAAATTTTTCTCGTCTGCTGTGTCCTTTATGCATATGTTTTGCGTCCATCGGCCAGTGGGACTGGGCCTTTACTGCAGAAAGTCTGTATGAATCAGGAGCTGTGGCAGCTCTTTTTATAGAGAGGCTGCTCACGGCTAGTGGCCAATGACAGCTACTTGTTTTTCCCGCCGCTGAGTTGGCCAATCATAGGTAAGCAATTATTGGCCGATCAGTGTCAAGACAGGAACCAATGAGCTTCTAGTATTTCTTGACCAATAGGAATAGCCTATTAGAAGTATGTTAATATGGAACACCCCTCCTCTCTTTGTATGGTCCTACCGTACGTAGTCATGTAAGTAGGCGGGCTTTTAGGTTGCCTAGTTGACCTGCACAGTTTAGTTGTGTCATCGTCTTCAACGGGTTCAGACGGGATCACTGTTTCTCCCATCCTTCTCTGTGGAACCTCCTGGAAGGTGGAGTCAGCCATGCCGCTCCTTCCCGGCCTACTCGAGCTGGTAGAGTCGGCTCGGCTGCTCCCTTCTGGAGCGGCATCTAGGTCTTCTTGTGCCTCCTGCTCCTCTTCATCGAAGACTTCTGCAGGTAGGTTGTTGTTTTTGTCTGAATTTATTTGCGAATGTTGTTTATTGTGTATATTTTGGTTTTGTGGGGTTTCTTGTTCTGCCGGAGGGTTTCCCCCTCCTCCTGATTTGTGTTTAAGGGGTCTTCCCCCTCTCTGTTTGGTCTATTAATATTTTTGTGTAGTGTTTGTGCTGTTTCTGGTGTGTGTGTGTGTTGGTCTTCGTGTCTGGGTGTGTCAGTGGTGCATTCCAGTGTTTGTGATCGTAACTGATCAACGTGTCTCCTCCAGGTTCTGCCATTATCTGTGTCTAGTCTATAGGACCGAGGTCCTGTTATTTGAGTTATTTTCACCAGTACCCACAATGGGTGTCTGGTGAAATTTTTTGCATATACTAAGTTTCCTTGTTCGAATGCGTGGTATCTGCTGGAGGAGTCGGTTAGTTTTTCAGAGGTGTATGTTGGGTGTAACCTATCTAATTGTGATCTTAATCTTCTGCCCATTAGTAATTCTGCCGGGTTTTATTTGTGGTAGCGCTTGGTGTTATGTGTTGTATGGTGAGCATTTTTTCAATTTTTTTCCTGAATGTCCCCTGAGTCTAATTTGTCTAAAGTTTTTTTGGTATACCGGACCATGTGTTCCGCCCTGCCATTCGTAGCCGGTCGGACTGGTGCTGTCAAAGCATGTCTTATGCCATGTTTGGCGAGGAATTTTTCAAACATTAGTGCAATAAACTGTGGGCCATTATCTGAGATGAGCAAGTCTGATACCCCATGTGTGGTGAATAGTTTCCGTAGTTTAATAACTGCTTCTTTGGTGGTTGAGTTCATGACACTTACCTCTAGCCAATTGGAGTATGCATCTACTATGATTAAAAATGTATATCCTTTTGTTGGACCCACGAAATCTATGTGGATTCGTGACCAGGGGCCCCTCGGTGTTTCCCAGTCTAGTATAGGTGCTGAAGGGGGTGCAGGTCAGGATTTTTGGCATTTCCCACAGGTTTCAACCCATTTCCCAATATCCTTGTCCATTCCTGGCCACCATACATAGCTCCCGACCAGGGATTTCATTTGTACAATGCCCGCGTGGCCTTCATGCAACATGCTGAGTACTTTTTCTTGTAACGGTTCTGGTATTACCACCCGGTCCCCCCATAATATGCAACCTTTTAATAATGACAGTTCAGTTTGTCTATTCTTGAAGGATTTAAACTTAACATCTGTCTCATTTTCCGGCCACCCTTTTCCTACCCAGTTCAAGACTTGTGACAAGGTTTTGTCTCTTGCCGCAAATCTTGCAATGTCCGCTGCAGTTATGGGTAGGTTTGACAATGTCTCAATCTGTAGGGTGGATGTGGTTGGTGCCGGATCAGTTCCTAGTTCTGGTAGGGGAGTACGGCTCAACGCATCAGCGTGGGAAATGTCTTTGCCCGGTCGGTGAATCAGTTTATAGTTGTAGAACTCGGAACTCGGACCACCTTGTCATTCTAGGGAATAGTATATTTGGGGTGGCTCTGTTCCCGGCTAGTATTCCCAATAGAGGTTTGTGGTCTGTAACAAGGGTAAAAGTCCAACCATAAAGGTATTCGTGGAACCATTTGACAGCGGATATTGCTGCTAATGCCTCTCTGTCCAATTGACTGTAATTATGTTCAGTTTTTGATAGTGTTTTGGAGTAGAATGCAATTGGTGCTTCTCTCCCATCAGGCAGGATGTGGCTAAGTACAGCTCTGATGCCGAACGGTGATGCATCACAGGTGATTATTAATGGTAGTGTCTTGCTGTATTGCATTAATACCGAGTCGGAAGTGATTAGGTCTTTTATCCTCTGGAACGCTGTCTCTTCACGTCGTCCCCAGGTCCAGGTGGCTGCCTTGTCCAAAAGTCTATGTAGTTGTTCCACCGTCGTTGCCTTCTGTAGCAGAAAAACGTTATAAAAATTTATAAGTCCCAAGAATGCTTGCAACTCTACCTTATTTTTTGGTCTGGGCGCTTCTTTGATTGCGTTAATTTTTTTCTCTGTGGAGTGGATGCCCTCTTTGTCAATTTGATACCCCAGGAATTTTACTTTTGAGGTGGCTAATTGGCACTTTTCTTTTTTTACCTTGAGTCCCGCCTTCTGGAACCTTTGTAAGACCACTCAGAGACATGCTTCTAGTTTTCTCTCATCGCTAGCTGACACTAGCACGTCTCCAAAGTATGGGACTACTCCTTTTATCCTCTGTAATAACCACTCCATTAGGCTTTGGAACACCCCTGGGGCTACGCTGACTCCAAATTGCAGCCTTTTGCATTTGAAGGCTCCTCTATGAGTCATGATCGTTTGCACCTTTGCTGTTTTGGGGTTGACTAGTAATTGTTGATAAGCTTGGGCAAGGTCGAGCTTTGTGAAGACGTTGCCTCTCCCCAATGAGTGTAGTAGGTGTTGCACTACCGGAACAGGATACGCGCTTTGTTGTAGTGCATGGTTCATGGTAGCCTTGTAGTCCCCACAGATTCTCACAGACCCATCCGGTTTAACTGGGGTTACAATTGGGGTCTCCCATTTGGCGTGGTCAATGGGTTCCAAAATACCTTGTGCTATTAGTTTGTTAATTTCCTCATCAATCTTTGGTTTTAGTACGAAGGGAACATGCCTCACCTTCAACCTAATTGGAACTATTGTTGGATCTAAGTTAAATGAAATAGGGGACCCTTGGTACTTGTCTAATTTTCCATCAAAGATGTGCTGGAACTCCCTCATCAGGTTCTCCTCCCAGTCTGTGTCAGTGATGCTGTTAATGCCGGTCACTCTGATTCCTAGAGGTTCAAACCACTCGAGTTTGGTTTGGTCGGTTTTGGTCTATGATGGTTAGCAGCAAGATTTTCTTGTGTTCTTTGAAAGTTATTTGGAAATGTCCAAGTCCGACTACCGGTATTCTGTTTCCCTTTTAGTCCTTTAGGATTCGCGACTGGTGTTCTACTTCAGGTCTGCCAATTTGCGGTACTAGTTTTTTAATGGTATCCCATGACATCATGGATAGGTATGATCCAGAATCTACCTCCATTTTACATTCTTGGCCCTCGATCCAGACTGCCACATGGACTTTTTGGCCATTTGTTGCGTTAGAGTGCCCAATGATGATGGTTTGGTGTGTTTCTTCTTTTCTATAGTTCTCGTTTAGCCACTTGCCTTTGCTTTCATGACTCTCACAGCTCCAAGTTTGTTTTTGTTTAGTTTTTGGTGGTGTATTGTCTCTACATCGTGGGCTGTACCTCTTGTGGTTTCGGCATACTCTTGCGATGTGACCCTGTCTCTCGTAGTACTGGCACACAGCATTTAAGAACTGGCACTCAGAACAGGGGTGGTCTCCTCCGCCCCGGCATACTGAAACCCCAACTTATGACCTTTCTTCAGCTGTCAATCTCATTCAGCCTGGAGTCTGTGGATCTCCTCATCATCATCATCGTCGATTCTGGACGATCCACTCTTGGCGTAGTGTGTGGTGATTTTGTGTGCGCTCTCTGCCTTCTTTTCCGAGCCTTGGCTCGTTTCAGTCAGATTTTTGGATGGATTCGCATTCATCTGCTGCATTTTGGCCGCTGATTTTTTAGTTGCTTCTGTCGCTGTGGCTTCAGCAATAGCCTCAGTAACCATAATCTTTGGCTGGGTTAGCAGCTGGCTTTGTAGGGTGAGGTCTCTTAGTCCGAGGACCACACGATCCCTCATGGCTTCATCCATGTTAAGGAATTCGCATGCCCCTCCAATGTCCCTGAGAGCTGCTACGAAGTCTGCGATGCTCTCACCTTCTCTCTGGTCCTGTTTGTAAAATTCATGTTCTCTGAATAAGTCTGGAGATGGTCGGTGCGTTGTGAGCCTTCAGCAGCTTTTCTAAGTCTGGCCAGGCCAACTGTTTCACATCTTCTGGTTTTGAGAATGCCTTGGTCATCTTGAACACTGTGGGCCCACAGTGTGTCAGGAACACAGCTCTTTTCTGATTGTCTGAGATTCCTTGCAAATCGTTGCTTTCCAGGAACATGAGGAATCTATCGATGTAGGATTCCCAATCCTCTGTTGCTGGGTTGAATGGTGTGGGTGGCGAGTTGATTCTGGCCATTTCATCTGCTCAGTTCTCAATGCCACGTGCTCGACTGGTCTCCTCTCTCAAAATCCCACCTTTGTCGCCAGTGTTGTGTTTGCGAAGAATGAGACTGGAGACCAGTGTAACTTCAGCTCTTTTATTTATTGCAAAAAGTCCGTATGAACCAGGAGCCATGGCAGCTCTTTTTATAGAGAGGCTGCTCGCGGCTAATGGCCAATGATGGCTATTTGTTTTTCCCGCTGCTGAGTTGGCCAATCATAGGTAAGCTATTATCAGCCAATCAGCATCGAGACAGGAACCAATGAGCTTCTAGTATTTCTTGACCAATAGGAATAGACTATTAGAAGTATGTTAACATGGAACACATGGCATAATGTCAAGCACTTCCTCATGCCTCATCAGACCAGGCTTGTCAGGAAAAGCTTATGCTATGTGTCAACAATTGCTAAATGAATTAGAGTCTCTTAATTAGCACCATCTAATCATCTGCTGTCTGTAGATAAGAATGAAAAAGAAAACATACAAACAAATTTTATCTCTGCATTGATATATTCATGTAAAATTTATTATTAATCTAAACAGAGACAATCTTAATAAACAAAACTCTTGCTGGCTTTGAGCAAAGGTGTATCTGGTCCAGATATTTTACTTCTCATAGTGATACTTCAAAAGCTTAAAAAGTGGAAGATCATGTTCCATGTTTCCCAACAGCTATTACTCAAAGGCAAATTATTTCTTAATCTAGATTTTTCTTAATGAAAGCAAAGGCTATAATGCCAAGGAAATGAAAAGGCAAATATATTTTTCTTATATTCCATAAATCATTGTGCAAGTGGGGATAGTTACTCTGGAGATGAAATTTGGTGCAACCCTTCTAGATTTCTGAGGAAGATTTGTAGGAAGAGCAAAAGTCTGGGAGGAGGAAAGGGGGGGGGGGGGAAGAGGAAGAGGAGGAGGAAGAAGAAGAAAAGGATGAGGAGGAGGAGGAGGAGGAGGAGGAGGATGAGGAGGAGGAGGAGGAGGAAAAAAAAATATCAGGGACAAATGTGTGCAATTCTTGAGGAACAATGAAGCAAAAATTGGCCTTGAAGATTAAAAAAGATGTGAAAACCATCAAGCCAGGTATGTGTGAAGGAATAGGAGCAGGGTGAGGGAAGCAGAGAAGTAGTAAGTAGGAAAGAGAGAGACAATGATAATACTATAGAGGGGTAGCAGGAAGGAGAGGACAAGATGAAGGGCTATTGATAAGTAACTAAGAAGTAAAAGGGAGATAGCCTAAAGGTTTTTTCTACTGCAGCAATCTATCCAGCAAGAAGAACAAAGAAAGAAAGAGAAGCTGAGGTTGCAAGGCAATCGGGACTATTACTGGGCAATGCTCAAATGCTCTGTGTTGGGAGAAGGCAGGTGTGGGGGACAGTTGTGTGTATGTGTGTTTCCAGCAGGACTTTCTGCAGGACATAGCAATATTCATTGATGATATTTAAAAATATTCTTCCATTCATATGGTTTTATTTGTATACTGTAGCTATTGTTTCTCCAGTAGAACTGTTCTTGTTCACTGGTACTTCTGTGTTCACTGATCAAGACATTTTGACTTGACTTTGCAATGGACAAGGGAAGAAAGTTGTCTCATATAGTCTCCACTACTAGTTGTCCTGTTTTAGACTGGATTATAAAAAAAAAAAAAAGATGGAGCAACTGGACTTGGAGAAGTCACAATTACTGTGTAAAAATTGCTGAGGGGAAAAAAATCCTACACAATTGGAAGAAAAATAGAGGAGAAAATGTATTCACCTTATGAAGAATGTTATTTGTGTAGTTGCTGTGTTAACATTTTTATCTCAGAATGAATAACCCATGGATAGGCATGGTTGAAAAGAATGCATCATTTATCAGTTATTTGTTCATTTTAGCTCATTTTTTATTTATGAACTTGTTTTTAATTGCAGAGAAACATAATGAGTTCTTCCTACCCATTTCCTACTTACTCATTTCAGTGGATAAATTATTCTATTCAGTGAAAGACAAAACAGATGGGATATGTATGCATGCAACAGAAAGGCTAAAGTCAAGCTTATCTTCAACTTTCATTTCATAACCCAGTTATACCAGCTGGATTAATATAAATAAAACAAAAAAGTATTTGTAAGTGGGCAGAAAGAATTAATAAACTCCAAATAATATGTTTATTTTTAATAATAATTTTAATCAGCTTTCTGTCTTAATAAATATCTTCTTGATTATTATCCATTGAGTACTTTTTAATGCTTTTAGCGTGATTCACTTACTTTTTTGAGAATTTAGAATTTAAAATTTACTTTTAGCGTGATTCATTTTTTTAAAAATGAATTTCTCTTCAAAATAATTATACTTAAATTTATCCTACCTTATTTATCTCAGTAAAAATAGAAACTGCATTTGCAAATACTTATTTAGCATTGTTAGAATTCATTGAGAAATGTTGGTTATGCTAGATCAGACTGTGAATTTTGGACAGTGTTCAACCTGAAGCTTAAGACATGTGACCCTCTACTCTCAGAATTGTTGATTGCAGATTTGTGGGAGTTTAAATCCATCCAACCTAAAGTTGCCAAGTTTTTTAAAAAACATGACATAGGTAAACACGTTATACTATCACTTATAGTGGTTGCCCTTGCAACTTCTAAGATAGGGAATTCTATCCATCTCTTTCTAAATGATGCTTTAAAAAAACTGTCAACATAAACTGTTTGATATATTTTGGGTATATATTAATTATACCCAAATCATTTTACAATATTCCAGAAGATAAAAACAAACATGGACAATAACTTTGATTTCTTACTCATGTCAAAGAGTGAGCCATCCTAGTTGAACACAAAAATGAAATATCAGCATTGTTGTTGTGTGTGTTTTTTTTAAAAAATCAGATTAATCTGAGAAACAAGGCATTTCTTTTTCTATTTCAGTGCTTTGAGCATTGGTAATAACCAGTGATGGGCTTCAAAAATTTAACAACGGATTCTCCGCCTACTTTCTGGGTGGCCATAGCCATGATGGGCATGGCCTAGTCAGCCTCCTGCACTAAAGAAGGGGAGGGTTGCCCTCCCCGGGCTCCAGAGGCTTTCCTTGAGCTTCCAGGAGTGTGAAAATGGCTTCCCTGGGCTCCGGAGGCTCTCTGGAAGCCAGAAATGGACCCACTTCTGGCCTTCCCAAACTTCCAGGAGGCTGTTTTTTGCTCTCCCCAAACCTCCACATGCACCTTGCACTTACCTGCATCCAAAATAGGCTGTGTGGGGAGGGGTGAGTCAAGGTGGATGGGGCCAGCCAGGATGGAATTTGGGTGTTCTTAGAACTGTACAGAATCTTAGCTAGAGGCTCTCCCAAACTCCTGCAAACCTCCAGCAGCCCACTCCTGATAATAACTCTTTACAACCAGAGGTGGTATCCAGCAGGTTCTGTCCAGTTCTGGAGAACCAGTAGCAGAAATTTTGAGTAGTTTGGAGAACCAGTAAATCCCACCTCTGGCTGGCCCCGCCCCCATCAATTCTCTGCCTCCTTTTGTGGCCTTGCACAGGAGAACAGAGCTGGAAAGCAGGTCAGTGGGGTGGGGAGGAAATGAGGATTTTACAGTATCCTTCCCCTGCCACGCCCTCCAGGCCACACCCACAGAACCGGTAGTAATTTTTTTTTTAATCCCATCACTGTTCACAACAGATATATTGTATGTATGTATGTATGTATGTATGTATGTATGTATGTATGTATATATGTGTTATTCAGTCTGGGATGCCTGGTATATATGGTTTGACAATAGAAAGAAAAGTAATACTGTAACTAATTAAATAATATGAAACGATATTTACTGAGTGTAGAATTAATAGAAAATGTATTATGTAACAAGTGATAAAGGTAAGAAGTAAGAAATAGAGAATCAACAGAAAAATTAATATGTAATAAATGTAATCCAATGGAAAATTAAATAGAGGCATATGCTTAAGAAATTTTAATGATTGTTGGAAAAATTGAATATATTTTTTTTAAAAAAAGATTTAAATGGTTGAGCACAGGAAGTTTTATAGGATGTATATTGTAAAACAAAAATGTTGATATAACCGGTATATTGCTATTGCAAAACTGAAACTGTAGTACCTAATGAAGAAAAATGTACAATAAAAAACATTAAAAAAAATAAAAAAAATAAAAAAAATATTCTCCCCATCATATTGTCTTTCTGACCTATTTTTCTATTGTTTAAGCATTAAGATATATAGATTGCTTTAATAGGGGATCAACAGATTTATTGAGGAACATATTATTAATGAGTACTATGTGTCATCATAAATTTGAACAGTCGCAAAATAAACTGTGGTTAAGTCAAGAATAACTGTAGTTTTAATTGAGAAAATTGATTCATATTTATCATAGACTATGATCATAGGAGCCTCGGTGGCACAGTGGTAGAGTACAGTACTGCAAGCTACTCCTATTGCAATTTGGCAGATCAAATCCCACCAGGTTCAAGGTTGACTCAGCCTTCCATCCTTCAAGGTAAGTAAAATGAAGATCCAGATTGTTGGGGGAAATACGCTGACCCGGTAAACCGCTTAGAGAGGGCTGTCAAAAACTGTGAAGCAGTATTTAACTCTAAGTGTTATTGCTATTTATTTATTGAAATACATATATCCACCCTTCTTCTTCAGCCATTGAATGTTCCTAATTTGTCCATTTAATGTTGCTATTTTTATAAAAAAAAATCAGTATGATTTTAAAATATATACCACAACATTAAATCATTCCTTGATATAGGAAAAAAATCTGTCGTTGATATTTTTAAAAAAGTGAAATGGTATCTTCTGAATAAATTGTTATGACATGAATGAAGACATTATTCACAGAATTTACTCCCTTTTTTTTTGCTTTATTTACTATATTTACAAGCCATATTATACATTTTGTAAAGCTTACATTAAAATAGATAAACATATTCTAGAAGATTAATAGAAGTACATAAAATGGATCACACTGTTAAACATTACAAACACTAAAGTAAAAACACTTAAAACTAATTCTCTACATCATAAAACTACTTTGTGAATAAAAATGCAGCCATTCTAAACATAATGAGTTACTGAGCTACTAAGTGAATATGTGCGTATACTTCATCATGACTGGTGACAAATGAAATGTAACAAAAAAGATAAAAACATAAAACAACATTGAAAGGATAAAAAAGGTTGCAGAGTTTTGCAGCCCCAAAATGAAAAGAGGCATTTTTCGTCTGTAAAGCAATGGCAGCTGAAATAAATCTTGCAAATTTCCTAGAAATGTTATTGGTCTGATTCAATGAGAACATGTTCAGAATAGAGGAAATTTCTGCCAGCAAGCAGAATTATAAGGATAGGGCAGAAGTTGCTGCAGAAAGCATATGGGCCAAAAGCCTCAGATTTTTCCAAGTCACATGGTTAGGTTCAGTCTGTAAAAGGAGTGGCATAGTGGTTAGAATGAAGTATTGAAAGCTGGTTCTGCCCACTGCTAGAAGTTCGATCCTGAGTAATTCAAGGTTAACTCAGCCGTTAATCCTTCCAAGGTCAGTAAAATGAGGCCCCAAAATAGTTGGGGGAAACATGCTGACTCTGTAACCACTTAAGCCCATGTCACACTGCACCAATGGATGGAAAGAGGATGTAAAATGGAGAAAAACGCTTGCCATCAGTTGGTTAACGCGATGCATCCGTTCTGTACCCACTGCATGAGTGATTCATACCTTCTATCCATCCAGCATCCGTCTACTGAGATTTCATCCGCTCAAAAAGTTTTGAGCTGCACAAAACTTTTTGAGCGGATGAACTTTCCGCAGCGTCCGTTCTACACCCGCGACACATATGGGGAACAAACTTTCTACATCCGTTACACGACCGCTGTATCTGCTCGGCATCCGCTGCACAGCCGTGAAACTCGCATCTGCTCCAGCGGAAAATGGAAAGAGGAAGGAAGCGAAATGGACCCGGAACATCCGTGCAGCGTTAGTAGCATGGACATAGAAAGGATGTAAGCGGATGCAGCTCGCATATAAAACATTAAAATGGAAAAAACGTTCGTATAAGGGACGTATCTCGGATATTTAGGATGTCTGGAAAATTTCTAGAGGATGCGGAAGGACACCTAGTGGAAAACCTATATTTCCTATAAAAAGGGGGAGGAAATCACCTGGATCTCACTTTCAGTCCAGCAGCCCTGGTGTGCAGACCTCTGCAGCCTTGATCTTGCTCTTGCTCTTGCTCTTCCACAGCATCGAGTCATCTTCATCATGGATCGTCACACACTCCTTTTGGTAGCCGCCATCATTCTACAACAGAGCAAAGCCATCTACAGGCTCTTTCACCTGTTCTACGCAAGGCTAAGGAGGCGTCCAAGAAGTGTGTGGGTCCGAAGATGGATCGCGAGAAGAGTTGAGGACGGACTGTATGACAAGCTGATGGTGGAGCTGAGGAACGAAGACCCTCGTACATTCCAGCACTTCATGAGGATGCCACCAGCCATGTTTGACGAAGTTGTGGAGCGGCTGAGACCCAGGTTGACCAAGGCAAACACCAACTTCTGGCCCAGCCTGGACCTTGGACTGAAGGTGGAACTGACTCTGCGCAACCTGGCCTCCGGGACCACATACAGGAACATGCAGTATGCCTGGAGGGTGACACACAACACCATCAGCATTGTGGTCAGAGAAGTGGTGCAGACCATCATCGAAAAATACCTGGAGGAGCTCCTCCAGTGCCCCTCCACTGAAGAAGACTCAAAGAAAGTTGCAGAGCAGTGGTGTCAGAAGTGGAACTTCCCCCACACCGTTGGAGCCATAGATGGGAAGCATGTGGCCTGCAAAGCTCCAGCCAACTCAGGGTCCAATTATTTCAACTACAAGGGCTTCTTCAGCATCATCCTCTTCACCATGGTTGATGCTGACTACAAGTTCATCTATATTGGTGCTTCAGGCAATGGGTCAGCTTCAGATGCCCAGGTATACAACACCAGTGATCTCAAGGAGGGGCTGGAACGCAACCTCATCATGGGTTTCCCAGATCCAAACCCCCTGCCCAATGACACACAAGATGTGCCCTACTTCATCATGGAGGATGACGCCTTCTCCCTCAGAACCTACCTCACGAAGCCCTACACTTCCAGATGCCTCACCCGTGAAGAGAGGATCTTCAACTACAGACTGTCCAGGACAAGACTGGTGGTCTAGAACGCCTTTGGCATCCTGGCGAACAGTTTCCAGGTACTTCTCACCACCATGCAACATCACCCACAGACCTTGAGGAGGATCGTGGAAGCTTGCTGCATCCTGCACAATCTCATGCGCACCCGCTACCCAGTGTTGCAGAACAGGCTTGTCGACTGCCAACAAGGCAATGGGGACATGGAGCCTGGTAAATGGAGGCAAGGAGTAAACCTGATAGACACTGTGGATGTGCAAGGCCCCAGCAGAGCTTCACGTGAAGGGAAGAAGCAGTGCAACCTCCTGAAACACTGGTGCAACTCCCCAGCTGGAGCAGTGGAGTGGCAAGACAGGATGATAGATGATTAATGGATGCTTCCTTGATCCTGTCTCATAACATTAATGAGATTGTGCCATGTATGTTGAGTAGCCCTACAATGAACAGGGCATTTAATAAAGAGTTGTGTTTATGTTGAAATGTGTTGATGAATGATTAAATTGTTATTGATAATAAAGGGCCATAGGTGTGGCACCTGGGAGGGTGAACCATACAGTCCCACTATGCTTTCACTGGAGGCTTATCTATCCCACTGCTATCCTTACCTATCCCACAGCTATTACCCTTCCCACAGGTATCCCTGCCCATCCCACTGCTATCCTTAACCATCCCACAAGCATGCAAAGGCTTAAACCATTTCTAAAAGTTTCCACCAAGACTTTATTTACTAAAATAACTGAACCAAGTGTGTGAAGCAAAGATAACCTTTATTAATAACAAACTGTAAAAGCAAAATGACCCAAGTAAAGTGTCCCAAGCAAAGATAAAGTCAACAGGTAGCCACCCAGTCTCTGGCACTTTTCTCAGTCACTCTGAGGCATGCCCATGGTCTCGGCGTGAAGGGTCCAGGTGCTGTGGAGGTGGCTGCTGCTGGAGTGCTGGTCTGAGGCACCATTGGGATGCCTGGCCCCGAGAGGACAACAGGGGACAGTGTGTGGAGGAAGCTCTCAGAGAGCTGGCTCAATCCTGTGATGTTGAGAGCCCCTTCCTCTAGGACATGGGGTGTCAGTCCCAAGACCGATGACAGATGTTCTGAGGCCAGGCTTGGCTGTGGGGTGGAGGAAGGAGGAGTGTAGTGGGGCTGTCTGGTCTGCAGGTGAGCGAGGTGAGGCGTCAGTGGAATCTGTGGCATCGGTGGCATCTGTGGCATTGGTGGCAACGGTGGCTTCTGTGGTTATCAGTGGTATCAGTGGCATCGGTGGCACCTGTGGCATCGGTGGCATTGGTTGCATTGTACTTGTACTTGTGCCTGGACTGGGAAGGGCTGCCTGTGCTGCTGGAACTCCTGGTAGCCGTAGCCTTGGTAGGTGAGGGGCTGTTGAAAGCCTTGGTAGGGCTGTGACATCACCTGGGGTGGAGGAGCAGAACTGGATTGGGTCAGAGCATGTTCAGCTGGGCCTGGAGGGTGGTGCAGAAGACCTGTGATCCTCTCCTTTATCACCTGGTCCTGAGATTCGGGCATTTCCATGAGGGTCTGGTTCACATAGGTGAGGAAGGGCTTTCTGTTAGAGGATGGTATGTCTGACTGTACCAGCTGAGAGAGGAGAACTACGCTGCTCTTGATGGTGTCCCTGATCTCCAAGAGGACAGTGTAGCTCTGTCCCTCCAGTCTGGCTCTCTGCCTGCTTTCTGTGGAGGTGGAGCTGGGGGTGGGGGTGGGTTGGTCACTGGTGGCAGTGGCCCCTTCTTGCTCCAACTGCATCAGGGGTCCTCCATGTGCTCCGCCATGGGGAGTGCAGCTGTAAGGGGGGTCTCCGTCATGGGGCGCTCCAAAGATACCTGCCTGGACACAGGAGCTGACTCTTGGCCAGAAGAGGACTGGCTCTTTGTGGGCTGCCTGAGAGAGAGAGTTGACAGAGGGGCTGCACCTCAGTGGTGGATCTCACCCTCCAAGAAGCTGCACTTGGCCATCACGTATGTCTCCCGGTCAGTGAGTTTGACCGCAGCCTGGCCAGACTTCTTCAGGTGCAGCTTCCCGTACCAGTGTGCATGTGCTTCCACCACCCCAGGAGACCATCCGAAGTGTAGCCCAGGCTCCCCACCTTCTCTCTCCAAGCCGCCTGCTTCCACTTGGTGTCTCGATAGAGCCTGTGTCCCTTCCTCCAGAGGTACTCGTTCTCCCTCAGCAATTCGAGCACTTCCTCCTCATGTTCCTCTGCAATGGAGTACTGTCTCCTCTCACCCTTTTCTTGCGAATGCCTCTTCCTCCCTCTGGCAGGGCCTTCTGGGCCCTCATCAGCAGGGCTTTGAGGTTCTAGGGGCTGGTCCACCACACCACCACCACCACCACCACCAGCAGTAGCACCACCACCAGCAGCAGCAGAGTCAGCAGCAGCAGAAGCACCAGCACCAGGAGCAGCACCAGCAGAGTCAGCACCAGCAGAAGCACCAGGAGCAGCACCAGCAAAAACACCAGAACCAGCAGAGTCAGCACCAGCAGCAGAAGAAGCAGCAGAAGCAGAGTCAGTGCCAGGGGGTGGGATGGTGGTCCTGTCCTTTTTGTCAGGGCTGGCAGGAGTAGGCACAGACTTCCTCTTCTTCCCCATGGTTTTTGGATGAAGATGTGTCTGGCAGCAGGTCTTTCCTCTGAATGGTGACCTGCTTGCGAGCTGCTTCCCTTTATATCCACGGGGCTGTCGCAATGCATCCTCCCCTCATGCGCAGTGAACGCTTTGCATCCACTAGGCATCCGCTACGCATCCGCTAGGCGTCCGTGATGCATCCGCATCATCCACTAGGCATCTGCTACACATCCACTCCTTCCGCTGCGTGTCCACTTTGTTGTTCTCCCACGGAAGCCCTGCGGATGTGTCCTCCGCTTCCATCTGCTAGGCTTCCGTTGAGCATCCGCTTAACATCCTCGCTACGTCCTCCCCCCCCGTCTGTTCCTTTCCATTGTTGTCCATTCTCTTTATGCAAATTTGGGGCACTTTTGAGAGCGGATAACAATGGATGGAAAATTTGCTCGTCTGCTGTGTCCTTTTTACATACGTTTTGCATCCATCAGCCGATGTGACCTAGCCTTTAGAGAAGGCTGTAAAGCACTATGAAGCCATATATCTTTTCTCTAGTATTGCAGAGGGAAAGACATTTAGTAGATTAAATAAAAAGATTCTAGGGTGTATTGTGTTGGTAATATTGAAGAGGTAGTATGAAGGGTTTCCTGCCTAAGTTCTGCCAGAATTTATTGCCTAATCAGCTATGTCAAATTCAGCATATATTTCAGATGAAAGATATTTGAAAGACATGCAGAAAGATACTATACGTTGCAGAGAAAGATCTCTTGCCAAATACAGCTAATCCTGATGTTGTAACTATTCCACTTGAAGTTACGACTATCAACTAAAAAGATGTGTTAAGCCTGGGTTCCCCAACCAGGGTTAGGGAGACAAGCTAAACAGAATGTGCAGCGTTAGTCAGATAGGCACACAG
>BLBF01000073.1:18796237-18808581 GCA_015471245.1 Laticauda colubrina
ATGTAGAATATCCTATGTCAGTTCACTTACAAATTAGTCCTTTGTTCTCTCTCCCATTCGAGCAATGCAGTCTTGATTCCAAGCAGTAATCAGGGACCATCAAAGCCAGAGAGAGAGCAAGCTGTAGTCTTGCTTCTTTTAAAGTGCTTTCACAACCACTCCCTTAATTACTATCCCACAGTTAAAGTTGCAGACACTTTAACATACAAAACTATGATTCATAGTTATTATTTTACCTAAACCAGTTAGGGTAAACAATGTTATCCCTAACAAGATGCTCCTTTGGTCTTTTTAGCTGCCAGATTAAAAAGGGAGTGGGGGAAAACAAGGAATTTTTGAAATGCCTAGATAATTACCTCGACAGCTCAAAGTTGTTGGAACATAAGAAAGTTATTGGAGAACATGATGAATGACTCTTGGAGACAGATGTGTCCCATTGGAGAAGTCACATCCAGGGGATGGGGGAAAGACCAGGGTCAAGGGGGGAAATGTATGATGTGATTTAGTATCGACTGCACCCAGCCATGCACCAACATGGAAATTTCCAATAAACCAATTTACTTTTTCTGAGATGCGGCTAGAAACTTTTGGAATGAATGAGGGTGGATTTGTTGAAGCCCTGAAAATGACACTGAAAAAAATTGACTTATAATCATGTTTTACACTTACAACAGTTGCAGAATCCCCAAGGTTACATGATCAAAATTTGGATGCTTGGGGATTGGTTATATTTATGATGGTCACAGTGTTCCAAAGTCATGTGATCAGCTTTTGACCTCTACTGACAAGCAAAGTCAATGGAGAAGCCAGATTCATTTAGCAACCATATTACTAATTTAACAAGGGCAGTGATTGACTTAACAAGAAAGCTCATAAAATGAGGCAAAACTCACTATCTTACTTAGCAAGAGAAATTTTGCACTCAATTGTAGTCAAAAGTCGAAATGTAAGTGTATTTAAAAAAAATCACAAGTACAAAAGTACATATTTTACAAGTTATGCATACTGTATATGAGGTATATACTGTTTTCTTCCCCACAAGTTCCAGTGTATCACCATTCTCTTCCTAAACACCAATTCTCATGAGACCAGATGAAGGTCAGAAAGCTCTCCATGAAGACCTGGGCCAGATTATTTGAAAACTCCCTTCTAACATTGGGACAGGGAAGGGATAGACAATAAAATTTATGCAACTGCTGTAAGAATCCACTGGCAAGCCCTGTACTATGAAGCCGACCCCAATTTGAAAATAGACACTGCAAAAACTGATAGAAACCCTTAAACGGTGTAGCTGGTAGCTCACTCAGTTACTACAACAATGGGCTTTCAGTGCCCCCATTTTGCTAAACTCTGTGTGTTTCCAAACTGGGTCTGAAAAGCCACTTCTGTGTCCACAGGTGATGAACCACAAAAAAGTTTGTCTTCTTCAAACCCAAAGAACTTCCATATATGTCTGTAGAATAGGAGATGTCTATGAAAGCAAATGTAAAATTTATCATTTGCTTGTTTCAATTTATAGAACTGTATGACACAGGTACAGAGTGATATATAAATTCAAAAAAAAAAATGAAAAGGGAAGAGAAGGAACAAGGGGGAAGGGGGGATAGGAATGGAGACAAATGGGGAGGGAGGGAGGGAGAGAGAGAGAGAGAAGGGAAGAGAGAGAAGGGGAGAGGGAGAGGGATGACTGTAGATGCTGGAGGAAAAAGCTAAGTGTATATATAACACAGAAGGATTGTACTTGCAGTTGTCCATATTATATCAAAGTAGAAAACAGACTGGTGAGTTATTTCTTAATACAAAAGTGATACTGTGGTTGGCATTTTAAAATATGATTAAAAAAATAAACTAGAGTTTGCTCTACTGTGGAGAGTATCTAATGAACTCTCACTGTGATTCTGTGCGCATGACAAAGGAGAAAGAGTTAGATTGGATGATTATTTTAAAAATTACAAAGAAGCAAAGATCATTCTTGGAATATGGATTCATTGGAAGTACTAACAAATGAAATATCTTAACATACTGAACATGTCACAAACATAGTCAATAACTTTACTGTTTCTAATCATGTTTTTTTTAATGATTTGTAGAACCTGTGCTGAACTTGAAAAATGTGGGCAAATTACTACTGTAGAATAATAACAGTAAAAACAACAATATGTTTTTATTGCAAAACATTAATAATTTGGCCTGCATAATTCATATCTATATGTGCAGATCAAAGAGAGAAAGAAATGTGTACATGTTTGAGAAAAATAATTTCAGTAATGTATGACTTATTCTATTCCCAGGAGAAGGGAAGAACAGTATCAAATTTTGAGATTGTTTTAAAGGAGCTGTTATATTATTATTTCTTGTTTTTGTTTATACCTTTTTTCTGTCCTATTTTAAACTTGTTAGCCCATGGGATTTTATAGAACATTACAACTAGCGATGGAATATCTGACATCCATTTTCTGTCTTCCTCAGGGGCAGAGATAAAATTCATATGTTATGTTAGAATGGAAATACCTTGCACTTTCTGGATTTCTGATAATTTGTAAAATTGCCAGATTTCTTCATGCAAAACATTTTTAGGAGCAATTGGAATATAGCTTTCTAAGGAATATTTTTTTCCACCACTTCTGCCTTAATGTGGGGAGACAGTGACATCATATACAGTGTTAGGATTCAACTTTTTTACTACCAGTTCTATGGGCATGGCTTGATGGGTGTGGCAGGGGAAGGATACTGTAAAATCTCCAGTCAGAGGTGGTTTTTGCTGGTTCTCGAAACTACTCAAAATTTCCACTACTGGTTCTCCACAATTGGTCAGAACCTGCTGAATATCACCTCTGATCATATAGAATCAATAAGAATGGACAAATATATATTTGCTGAAAAGAAGGAATAGGGAGAATTTGATAGCAGTCTTCCAGTATTTGAAGGGCTGCTACAAAGATGAAGGGGACTTTTTTTATAAAGCACTAGAAGGCAAGACAAGAACCACTGGACAGAAACTAATTAAAGAAAGAAGCAACCTAGAACTAAGGAGTAATTTCCTAATGGTGAGAACAATCAACTGGTGGAATGACTTGCCCTCAGAAATTGTGGGTGGCCCACACTGGAGACTCTTAAGAAGAGACTGGATAGCCATTTGTCTGAAATGGTCTCCTGTTCAAGCAGACTAGATGACCTCCAAGGTTCCTTCCAACTCTGATATTCTATGTAACTTCTATGAAACAATTACTAAAGTAGCTTATTTACAGAGCAAACTGAAACTCAGATGTGATTTCACAATATTTTTTAGAAGTGTTGGGCAGGGTGGAATCAATACCTTAGAGCAGGGGTGCCAAATTCAAGGGCCAGGGGCTAGATTCAGCCTGAGGGGTTCTTAGATCTGACCCACAAGGCTGCCCTGGAAAATGAAGGACTGGCTGTGCATGACCCTCTTGAGCTCTGTTTTTACTGACAGAGGGCTGCAGGAGGCTATTGCAGCTGAAAATTGAGCTTGGGAGCCCGTTTTCACTGGCAGAAGGTTTGGACCACCACCTGTGCCCTAGACATGAGTGATGTTTAGCTGGCCATGCCCACCCTGGCTCCCCAAGGTCAAACACAACCCTGATGTAGCCCTCAACAAAATTGAGTTTGACATCCTTGCCATAAATGAAAGGTGAATTAAATATCTTTCAAGAAAAAAAGGAATAAATAGTAATTTAAACCAGTCCCTTAACACTGATTTTGTAGCTTGTCTCATGGGGTCCCCATATCATCAAATTATTATCTTTGAATTTGTATCTGTAAATTAGATTGTGGATTGGGGTGGATTATTTGTTCCACTTCTCATGTACTGACTTTAATAAAACACAGTGAAAACAAAATTAGGTTCTACGTTTTTACAAAGCAGAATCATAAATGTCAACCATTTATTGAAGATGAATGTTCCTTCAATCATGAAAAGATTCAGTTTGGTTCTAGTGTAGATGTGACCACAAAAGCAGAAGATTGAAACTGATTACAAGCAAAGCAACTTAGCTATTAAATTGAAACCATTTTGTACTTGATATGATGTGCAATAAATGATGTGTTTGTTGATTATTTTTTTTTTGCTTAAACAGACATATATTTAGAGGATTGGCTGTCCCTTGATCTTGAATAGCTGGGAAAAAAATATTATATAACCTTTCACAATGCTTTACACTGCTCTCTAAGCAGTTTATAGAATCAGCCTATTGCCTCAGCAATCTAGGTCCTCATTTTATTGACCTCAGAAAGATGGAAGGTTGAGTTAAACTTGAGTCGGTGAGACTCAAATTGCTGAACTCCTGGTAGTTGGCAGTCAGTAGAAGTAGCCTGCACTACTGCATTCTAACCACTGTGCCACCATGGCTCTTACAACACATTTAGGTGGCTCTGGGTGGCACCTAATATAAGAGCCCATAAAAATCCAGTATGAAAGAGAACTGTCAGGGTTCCAGCAATTACTCCAATTAAATCATGAGCCTTAAGCCACACTCCCAAAACTAAAGAGGATTTATTTGAAGGTAACATTCTACGTCCAGCACTAATCTAGGTGTAGCCAACTCTGAGATACATAATTCACTGTCACCTTTGATCCAGCTTTTCCCCCTACCCCTCTGGGTATATCATCCAATGAAAAATGTCCATAGCCAAGAGTCATCAATCATGCTCTCCAATTAGATTTATTTGCTGCAGAAACTTCAGCCATCTAATCAGTCTTTGAAGAAAATATGAATGGAATGTATTTTCGATTTCACACTGTTGGCTGCTCTTTGAAATTCCCCCCTCCTTCTTTCTGTTGTCAACTATAAAACATGTATACAAAATGTTTTATGAGTTGACAAGAACAAGATAACAAGCTGCACTACTGGCAATTAGTGCATCTCAGAGATACCACATGAACATTCAAAAGGATGAGAATTACTGCCTCCACTACTGCATTCTGGAACAGGACAATCATCTGAATAATTTTCAAGGATAGCCTCATGAGGAGTACTGTGCCGTAGCTCAGGAGTCTCCAGCCTTTGCAACTTTAAGACTTGTGGACTTCAATTCCCAGAATTGCCCAGTCAGCATGACTAGCTGAGGAATTCTGGAAGTTGAAGTCCACAAATGTTAAAATTGCTTGTTAAAATGTTTGGAGACCCCTACTGTAGCTGAACCTTAAAGAGACTAGGGTGTGAGTAGCATTCCAAGTTACAGATGTTTAAAAAAATGCCTGGTGGAAAATGCAGCACCATTTGTTTTGAGAGCAGGCATACATAGAAATGTGCTAATTCTAATTATTACAGATGAAAAAATAGAACACTAAAGAAAAAACATATGGCAATTATTTAAATAGCTCAGGGTCTTTATGTTATCTATTTTTCACTGGATTTTTATCAGAAATTCCGAATAACATTCCCATGATTTCAGGTTATTTCCAGATTAGAGTTTGAAATTCTTGACATAAAATGAGAGTATCAGCTTTCATATTTATCTTAACCATGTTAAAAATGAGGTAAAAGATTCTGGAATTAGTGTCATGATTTTGTATGATATGTCTTCAACTCCATATGCTTCAATGAGTTGTCTAGCTCTTAACTTGTAATCATTCTGTTTTTAAGGCTGAATACAATTTTCACTCAGCAAAACCATTTTATTTTGTGTGGCCTTAATACTGAACATTGTATACAATTTATTTCTGTCAGAAAACTGCCACTGAACAAAGATGATTAATTATTCCACCCAAAGACAAGATGTCTTT
The DNA here is from genome assembly GCA_015471245.1 of Laticauda colubrina. Classification (NCBI taxonomy): domain Eukaryota; kingdom Metazoa; phylum Chordata; class Lepidosauria; order Squamata; family Elapidae; genus Laticauda; species Laticauda colubrina. The sequence goes on from BLBF01000073.1 coordinate 18,801,984, forward strand.
GGAATCCATCATAACAGTTCTCCTATTGTTGTCATTGATTATTTGGAATCACGTCCTGCAAATACAGTTTCATGTTCCTTTCCAAACAAAAGATGATTGTCTCCTTCTTTTCTGCACAACATTTAAAGATGTATGCTATAATGATGTGAAATGCTGAAGAATAATATTCTGTAACTACATAACATCTACATGCAAGTGGGACAAAAATATCTCTGTAGAAAACTGGAATGTCAAAGACAGCAATGCTATATCTTTGTTTCTCTAAACCAAGTTTTGTTTCTGTACATTAATCAAAATATGTTTGAATATACAGTTTGTCTTTTTCAAATAGTGAGTGTGGTTCAGTACTGATAGAAATGCAGAAGAACATAGAGCATAAAAATTGGAAGGGAGTTTGGAGGTCTTCTAGTCCAGGAGTCTCCAACCTTAGAAACTTTAAGACTTGTGGACTTCAACTCCCAGAATTCCTCAGCAATCTGAGGAATTCTGGGAGTTGAAGTCCACAAGTCTTAAAGTTGCTAAAAGCCCGGTCCCACAGCACTTATGGATGCAAAGAGAATATAAAACGTTAAAAAAAGCTTGCCATCCATTGGAAAACGCTATGCATCCGTAGTGTACTCACTGCATACGTGTTTCATACGCTCTATCCGTCAAGCATCCATCCACTGCAATTTCATCCACGTAAAAGGTTTTGAGCTGCTCAAAACTTTTTGAATAGATGAACTTTCCACCGTGTACGATGTACATCCACGACATATACGGGCAATAAATGTTCTATGTCCATTATCATCTGTTAAATGTCCACTCTATCCTCTCTGCATCCTCTGGCCATCCTCTCAACTCACATCCGCTGCAGCTGAAAACGGAAAAAGAGGAGGAAACAAAAGGTACACAGAACGTCTACACAGTGTTAGTAGCACGGAAATAGAAAGGATGTAAGTGTATGCATTTTGTATATAAAGTATTAAAAATGGACAAAACATTTGTATCTGGGATGTATCTTGAATATTTAGGGTGTCTGGAGTATGTCTAGAGTATGTAGAAGGACACCTAGCGGACAACTGATATTTTCTATAAAAAGGGGGAGAAAATCATCTGGATCTCAGTATGAGTCCAGCAGCCGTGGTGTACAGACCTCATCACCCTTGGTCTTGGTCTTCAACATCATCAATTGTTCTCCACCATGGATGATGAAACAGTCCATATGATAGTTGCGCTCATTCATCACCAGATCCAAACCCTGTTCAGACTGTATCAAGTTTTACACAGAAGGAGATGTCCAAGAGCTGTGTGGGTCCGAGGATGGATCGTGAGAAGAATGGAGTTTGGACTGTATGACCAGTTGATGGTGGAGCTGAGGAATGAAGACACTTGTGCATTCCATCACATCATGAGGATGCCACCAGCCATGTTTCACGAACTTGTACAGCGTCTGAGACCCAGGTTGACCAAGTCTAGCACCAACTTCCATCCCAACCTAGACCCTGGACTGAAGGTGGCACTGACTCTGCGGCACCTGGCCTCTGGAACCACATACAGAAAAATGCAGTATGCGTGGAGGGTGCCACACAACAGCATCAGCAAAATGGTCAAAAAAGTGGTACAGGCCATCATTGAAGAATACGTGGAGGAGCTCCTCAGGTGCCCCATCACTGAACAAGGCTGGAGAAAACCTGCAGAAGGGTGGTATCAGGGGTGGAACTTTCCCCACACCGTTGGAGCCATAGATGGGAAGCATGTGGCCTGCAAAGCTCCAGCCAACTCAGGGTCCTCTTATCACAACTACAAGGGCTTCTTCAGTATCATCTTCTTTGCCATGGTTGATGTTGACTACAAGTTCATGCACATCGATGCTTCAGGCAACAGGTCAGCTTCAGAAGCCCAGGTATACAATGCAAGTGACCTCAAGGATGGGCTGAAACGCAACCTCATCATGGGTTTTCCAGGTCCAGACCCACTACCCAATGACATACAAGATGTGCCCTACTTCATCGTTGGTGATGATGTGTTCTCCCTCAGAACCTACCTCATGAAGCCGTACAGTTCAAGATACCTCACACGTGAAGAGAGGATATTCAACTACAGGCTATCCAGGGCAAGACGGGTGGTGGAGAACGTCTTCAGCATCCTGGCCAAAAGGTTCCAGATACTTCTTACACCATGCAGCATGACCCAGAGACTGGAAGGAGCATCGTGGAAGCTTGCTGCATCCTTCACAATCTCATGCGCACCCGCTACCCAGTGTTGCAGAACAGACTTGTCGACCGTCAACAAGGGAATGGGGACATGGAGCTTGGTGAATGGAGGCAAGGATGTAACCTGATAGACACTGTGGATGTACAAGGCCCCAACAGAGCTTCACGTGAAGGGAAGAAGCAGCGCAACCTCTTGAGACACTGGTGCAACTCCCCAGCTGGAGCAGTAGAGTGACAAGACAGGATGATAGATGATTGACAGATGCTTCCTTGAAACTGTTGTATAACACTGATGAGATTGTGCCATGTATGTTGAGTGACCCTACAATGAATAGGGCATTAATAAAGAGCTTTGTTTATTTTAAAATGTGTTGATCAATGAATAAATTGTTTTTGATAATAAAGGTCCATATGTGTGGCAGTTGGGATGGTTGACCATACAGTCCCACTATGGTTGCACTGGAGGTTTATCTATCACACAACTATCCTTATCTATCCCACCAACACTTTATTTAGTAAAAAAAATGAACCAAGTAAACTAAGTGTGTCAAGCAAAGATAAACTTTATTAATTTTTTTTGCCTGACTGACGAACCATGGTGTTCCTGCAAGATGTATCTAGCAGCACGTCTTTCCCCTGTATGCTGACTGCATGCGTGCTGCATCCTTTTATATCCCTGGAGCAGACAGAATTCATACCCCCTGCATGCGCAGTGAACACTTTGCATCCGATATACATCTGCGTTGAATCCCCTTTGTTTCCTATAGGCATACGTGATGCATCCACTTCATCCGCTATGCATCTGCCCCTTCCGCTATGCGTCCGCTTCAAAATTCTCCCCCGGAACCGCTTCGGAGGTGTCATCCGCTTCCATCCGCTTTCATCTGCTAGGCTTCCGATGAACATCCATTTAACATCCCCGCTACATACTACCCACGTCCATTCTCTTCCATTCTGTTTATGTAAATTTTCACCAATTTTTGAAGCGGATAAAAACGGATGGCCACCCCTGAAATTTTGCTCATCTGCTGTGTCCTTTATGCATACGTTTTGCATCCATCAGCCAGTGGGACCGGGCCTTAAGGTTGGAGACCCCTGTTCTAGTCCAAGAAAAAGAAAATATTTGTTTCTTAATGTAGATGGGGGGAAGAAACACCTTATTTATTTACAATCAGTATTCTATGTTTATCCCTCCGTTATCATTTAAGAAGCTTAATGGAGAAAGTAAGCAACACCAATTCTGCTTCTGCTTCTTCTACTTTTACACTGATAAGAGAAAGTATATGTGCATCTCAAGTGATGGAAGCAGAGGACTAGAAAGATTAGACTTACAATTCATACTTTCAGAGAGAAAAAATGGACAGAGAAGCTGATAGAAATTTGGTCCCTAAGAAAGTCAATCTTGCTTAAATCTTACCAAAGCTATTTTCACATTGGGATCACTCCAGTTTGGAAACACTCACTTGTCATCTTTCTACTTAAAAATAATAATAGAAACTGGCTTTTTTGGAGATTGAATTTGAATTAAATAGCATAAATGATGAGGTGTGTCCAGATGCACTACAAAGTTTTTACCCTTCACAGCTTTTACTTTGTTTTTAAAGAACGTGGTTGATGTTGGAGAGTAGAGAAAGACCACTTTCATGGACTGAAATATTCAATAAAGCAAAGCCCAATGTATTCACATTATTCAAAATTAGTATCTGAAAATGTATGTGCTTACAGGTCCTATTCTGGACACACAACGTTTCGTATGTATTTAATTGAGATGTTGATTGCACTAAACAATTTGCAATTATAGCAAGGAAGCCAACTCATAAAATAGAAAGGAACAGATGACATGTGAAGATGGAAGATGAACTTTAAGGAAAGGGCGATTGCTATTCCTTCCCACTCTCTCTTTTTAAAATAAACAACAGAAGGAGAGGAACTAAGCAGATTGTGGAAGCAGCATAAATGTGGTATGATTGATGGCTTTGGCAGAACATATGTCCCGTATGATTATGCTAAAAATTGCTGAGTCCAGAACAATGTACTTGGTTACATAATCTACATTTACAAATATTGGCCCTATTCCTATTTTGGAAGAGGATGAGGAAGAACACAGTAACAATTATAAATACTAGCTTTATGTAAGCCCAACTCATTTCTATAAAAAAATGTACTGATTTTTATCTTGTTTTTTTTTTTGCCCCTTAATCAGAATTTCTTTTTGCTTCTTATCTCTGGGTGTCTATAAAATACATAATGCAAATGTCAACGAGATATAGAAGGGGATGTTTTTAAGTGCAATGCCTGATACATGTGGTTCCTTTGAAAATTAAACATTCTTGACACTTATTTTTAATTTCATCTTCAAAGTGACTGAAATGCTTTTTAAACAACATTTACAGCACCCTGTGCATACTGCATTTCCACTTTTGGAGAATCTTTTTGACAAATGCAAAGCATTGGAAGTTTTATTTCAACTTTTTGCAAATTTAGATGCCTACAAACATTTGAAGATTACTTTTAAAATGCCTCATGCCAGCAAATAAAATTGAAGTAGGTTTGAGCTTACATAAATGAGGATTTCTTTTCTATCCCACATACTACTATAAAAAATTAAAGGATTTATTTTCCTCCATAACTCCATATATATAGTTAGTGTTTTCCTGCAGCCTAAGCAATTATGATAATTATTTCATTTTTTTTATGTAATAGTCATAGTTGCTGGAAGAAAATGACAAAGCGTAGGCAGAATTTTGACCAAGTTCAAATGTGTAAAGGAATTAAAAGTGCTTGGAGAATGTTATTCAATTTGTTCTGGCAAGTTGATGGGAACTAAAGAGCAACAGATCTGCCTCTTTTCAAGTGGACACTGATTTTCAGGACTTATCTTAATTATGTGTGAATGGAGCATAGCTCATACAATGTGGATTAATTGTTCTTGAGCTTCATTGTGCAAACCCTGTTAGTGGATGGGTGATTGCCATTTTGTTTAGTATGTTACCCTTGATTGCCTAGCATGTGACTGATGCAACTAATTTAGAAAGAATAACAACGACTCAGCCAGAAAGTTAAATGATAGCAGCACAAGCAGAAGCACAATGATGCCAAGGGAACAATGACACTGAATCTAGTTTTAGAGGAGGAGAGAAATCATGTTTCACTCTCTGCTCTTTACAAAATCTATCCCAGAAAAACAGTTGCTTGGGGAATAAAATTCAGAACAGATACTTGGTGCAAAGCCAGTGCTGATTCACAGTGAAATGGACAATTGATCAGATTCCTAATAATGCTTATTTGTTAATATTGTTTTGCTTTCCCCTTACTTTTTTCTACCTGAACACTTCATTACAAAAGCACACACATGATAGACTTTACACCTTCATCCCAGATTGTATTATATGGCCCATAAAGCTTTCTTCTTTCAGTTTGCCAAGGCTAGGAGAGCATCTTGTTCTGGTCAAGAAAAGAGAGGTGGTCCCTGAGATTAGAATTTTTTAGAAGGACTTAAGAAATGCTTACTACCTGTCGGATCTAACACTTCTTATTGCTTGTTCTCCCTCCATCCTTGTGGACATCCAGCAGTCATTCAAAGACAGAAGACTGTTTCTTAGCCCCTCCCTCCCTCTGAACCATTATGGACCAATCATTTTTCCAATCTTCCTCTGGCATTCATTCTTCCCTGTCTTTCCTCCTCACATTTTTAAACCAATCAGATCTAAGCAAAGAAAAGTACATTTATAGCTCTTACTTCCTTTTTGGTTTTCTTTTTTGATGCCTTACATAATGTTGCACAGCCCACAATAAAATAGCATGATAGCAATGTGTTTATATATGCACATATATTTTCAAACTGAGTACATAATACAGGTATTAACAATATTATTATCATTATTATTATTAATAAAAATTTTATTCATTAAACATGAAACTCAGTCATCTGAACATTTAAAAATGTATCACAAATATCATTGACTGGCTCTGACAGTTGTTATGGGTTGCTGCCAGCATCCTAGGTATCAACCAAGTATCTTCTTAAAATGTATGTTAGTGCAGTCTTTTGCAGCTCTGCTGACACTACAGGAGGAAGCTGCAACTTCTTGATGTATATTGCAAAATTCCTGGACATGGTACCAAGTGCACCAATGACAATGGGTATCACTGTTACATGTTTCATCCATAATCACATAATTTCCATGGCCAGGTCATGATATTTTGTGATTTTTTTTTCAGTTTTTCTTTGACTCTGGCATCTCCTGGTACAGTGATATCAATACATTGTATGTTTCAGTGTTTGACAACCATGATATTTGGCATATTGTGTTCTAAATGAAAATCCATCTGTATTCGAAAGTCCCACAAGTTCTTATCATCATCATCATCATCATCATCATCATCATCATCATCATCATCAT